>JASMQC010000034.1:0-569863 GCA_031305395.1 Phytophthora citrophthora
AGGACACTTGTAGTGTGTCCGCGATGAGCATTGACATGTTTCCGGAGAACTTTACTTTCTTGCAAGTCAATTAGCTGCACACCACCATCGCGATCACCACACACAGCTTGTTGACCTGCAGCAAGAGCTGAAACGTCCAGAATTGGCGCTGTGCTTGCCTTTACAGCGCTGATATCACGCTGACGGCTTGAAGCCCGTCTACTGACGTTCCAAAGCCTCAGCATCTTGTCATACCCTGCGCTCAGAACCATCTCGTCATTCAAAGCCAACACACACGACACCGATCCACTGTGTCCCAGTAAATCCTCACACTTGACACCCGAAGCGTCCCACAAACACAATTTACTGTCCATGCCGCCACTAACGATCCGGCGGTCAGATAAGTGGGTGACGCATGTGACCCACTCTGTATGACCGAATTTCTTTGTGTACAGTGTTCGTGGGCGACTCGTAGCTCCTCGAGATGACGCGCAATTACCCAATGGAAGTACATACAAAGCATGGTCGCTGCTACCCACGACCACCTCACTTTCATCAGTACTCATACTCATACACATGAGTGGCTGCGCTGAGACGTTGTGTAGCTCGCCTTCCGGTGATCGAGGCCCTTGTATCCAGGAACCTGTTAGAAGCTCAACTGAAGCCGTTAATGACGTTGTTTTAGCAGCAATCGACGTCATTTTGCCTTCAGACGATGTATCGAGAGAAGAATCTCTGCTATTGTGTCTCTTTACACCTGTTCGAGCCGCCTCTGCTGCTGATAACTCCTCAAACGCCGAGTCGAAAGCCTCCATGTAGCGATCATTTTGATGGTGGGAAGAGCTGGCGCTGTGGCGTACACCGCCCTTGATCGAGTGCATAGGACGCACCTTTACGCTGTCAGAGGCGTCTTCATCAGATGCTGTTGGCCCTGAAGAAGCGTATTCTTCGAGACGCACGCGACTTCCATTTCGGCCTTCCATTGGCAAAATGGGATCATGTGAAAGATCGTTTATGTGTGTGCCACATCAACTAGTGTGGTAACCTCAACGGTTACGACATGTCGCATGTGGAAACTTCAACATCTACCGGTTAAGTTTCCTGGATGGGTTCAGATTCGATAGCTGCGCTGTTTAACGTGATGAGTACCGATATTTAGACGAGTATTACGGTCTGACCGTTGAATTTCGTTTACGCATGACTTGCATTTCAAAATGCGTGACATGCTGAGGTGCTGCAAACAGCACCCGCTGGCACGTGCTAAGTTAGTGGAAAGCTCGTGGTTGACGTGCCGCTTCTTGCCAAGTCATGCCGGTAGATTTGCAGAAGCATTCCTTTGAGCGCCACAAAGGCTCTTTAGTTGCCCGGTTAGGTTGAGCATGCAGAACATTGACGTTGAAGATCCTGGCTACGTTTCAACCGGCCACGTGGCGTCCGTGCCTCATTGTTGGGCCAATGCAAAGAAACGTAGGAAAATCAACAGTCACGCGACTGTGTCTTGAAAATGGGTTCTATGTGAAATGAGGCAGGTAATTTGTTGTCTAGTTACAGACTCGGTGCTAGTACATGTATCCGCAAAAGGCTTTGATACAGTGTTGGAATAGCAAGATCCGATGCGAACCGCGTTTGTCGGTCTCGTGTCTCGCCGCGTTTGAAAACAGCTTGTACCAAAATAAATGGGACACCAGCATTTCTCTTTCTAGCTATGCAAACTCTGACAAACTCAAACTCAACGGAACTATGTAATTGATTGAGCTTCATGGCTGTCGATGTCATGCTGGAATTGTTTTTGCCGTTGACCAAACTCCTGTGCGCCGCATTTTATCCAATCAGTTCCACAATTGAAAGCCCCATTCATCCCCGGAGATAATGTTCACAGCCTTGCATCAGTTTGCATTGCGCATGGCTGTACAATGTATGACAGCAAGCACATGTAAGCGCACTCCTCGACTTGATACAACGTAGCACTACCCCATCGCGTCGACGTTTCGAGAAGGATGATGGGCTTCTATCCCTTCAAAAATCATTATGCGAAACGTCCTATCCATTTCCAAAGGGTATCTATTTTCCAAATCTCCCAGCCCACCGACATGCATTCTCCCTTCACTTCGCATTTATATAGCGCAGCAACAGGTTTCCCTTGGTGTCCGCACTTCCTGCGCCTTGCACGCACCAGCACCGCGCAGAGACCGCCGTCAGCCCAGAAGGAACAGGAGCGAGAGGTGACAGTAAGGCGTGACGTGACCAAGTGACTGAGTGGCGACCGACAGTGGCCGGAACGGCAACCGTCGGCTCTTCCTCTCAAAGGTGATAGCCGACGTGACAGATAAAACCCAGTCAAGACGCCCGGGATTCTGCACATGCAGAGCGCTTTCGCCTTCGGTCTCGCCAAGAATGGGGTCAACGGGCTGCCTGGCGTGCGGCGTGCGGCCACGGCTTCCCAGATCGGCGGGCGCTTGTCGTGTCCTAGTTCCCCTACAAGCACCGGTAACGGCTGGGGCGATGACGCATTCGACGAGGCTGTGATCGGTTCGCCGACGTCTCTGGTCTCTTCTATGACTGCATTGCCGCGTGTGGCGTCTTCGCCGATCGCGTTTGCGGACTTGGGGAGTGACCAGTCGGCGCTGGCAGCCAAAGCTGCTGCTGCACGTGCGGGTAGCGTGATCAGGAACGCTTCGCCGTCTCATGAGGCGGTAGATGATCTTCATCTTGGCAAGAGAGGAACTTCAGTGGACAAGACGAATCCGTTCATTGGGTATTTCCAGACAGGGACAGAGAACGAGGAGCAAGAAGTACCTATTGGAGACAAAATGGCAGCTTCTCCACTTCCACTTCCACCTCCAGCACCAGTACGACGTGTGCCGATGCGCACGCAGAGCAGCGCGACGCTGTCGTCCATGGCATCGTTTTACCCGTCTACGTTGTTCACGCATCAGAAAAAGATGACGGAGTGGCTTGGGTCTCAAGGGGGTCGTCTTCCAGCGTTCTTTAACCAGCGGGGAGTGAAGGAGACGACACAGCACAATCAGCAGCAGGACGAGCACAAGAAGCGCAAGGCTTTTATTGAGTCGTTGAAGTTGGAGACACCAGCATTGACTGTGCAGGAGACGAGGGATGAGAGCCAGGAGGAACAGGTACTGAAGCGATCTTCTTTCAAGCGCACAGTGTCCCTTCCCGCAGCGATGTCTTCGAAAGCAGCGGCAGCAGCGTTGTCACCTATTGTAACCTCGTCGCCAGAGATGAATACCACGAGCACTTTGATCCCTGGCGATACGTGCGCTTCGAATTCGCGCTTTGAGCAAGATTTTGAGGTTGTGGGTTCTCTTGGTGAAGGTGGTCAAGGCTCTGTGTTCAAGGTTCGTAGTAAAGTTGATGGTTGTTACTATGCTATCAAGAAGGTGGTTCTTCCACGAGCAACCGAGCTGGATGCGAAGCGTGCTGAAAGCCAGGCGTTGCGTGAAGTTCGCTTGATGGCATCAATGGCTCCGCACCAAAATGTGGTGCGTTACCATACAGCGTGGACTGAGGTGGACGAGTGTATGCCTCACAAGTGTTCGTCGACAGAAAGTGTTCGTGGTTCGGATGTGCCATCACTAGAGAGTGATTGTGCTCCTCAAGATCTTCAACGCCAGCAATTGGAACTCCTGGATGAGGAGGCTGCATTGCGCATGAACGGCGTGGAGGCCGCTGATCAGTCGTTTTCGCTTGAGTTTTCGGCTGACTCACTTGAGTTCGATGAGTACTCCACCCCTGGATTCACTTTCGAAGATGAGGGGGAAGACGAGGATTCTGTGGGCTTGAGTGTTGACGACGAGGCAGCGTTCGGACAACCCGGAGAGCTGAAGAATGAAGTTAACCTCGCTCCTGCTGCTGCTCCAGCTGAGCCTGTGGTCATGAGATCGCAGGTTATCCTGTACATCCAAATGGAATTGTGTGGGACGGCAGTGAACTCGGTGCCTTCAACCCCGACTTCAGCTGACAGCCACCAGCCAATTCATCATTTTCTGGACCAGCTAAAGACTCCACAGCAAGAACGACAACAGTTTGGTGAAGAAACGCACTCAAACTTGGGAGCTTGGCTTCGATCTTCACTAGAGGATCGCTCGGTGTGGTCGAACACATCGGACATTCACCTGGAGGGTCTGAAGCTGTTCCTTGAAGCAGTTCAGGGCGTTGGTCACATGCATTCCTACGGGGTGATTCACCGGGACTTGAAGCCGGACAACATCTTTATCCATGGCGATCTAGCGAAAATTGGTGATTTTGGTCTATCCAAGTCTGTTTTTGCGGACAGCACGTCTCCTGGAGCCATTTCTCCTCGTGAGCGTTTGCTAGAGCTGGGACTCAGCGATGGTGACCACACGACGGCGCTCGGCACGTTTACATACGCGTCTCCTGAGCAGCTTGGGTACCGCTTCAGCAGTAGCAACTTGCTGAAAAATGCTGCGACTCGCCTCAAAAGCGCCAAGTACTCGATCAAGTCGGACATTTTTGCACTGGGTGTGATTTTGCTGGAGCTGTGCTGTCCGTTTAGCACAATGATGGAGCGTTCGCAGGTGCTTACAGGTGTGCGCCACGGTGTTGTGCCGCAGAAGGCTCGGCAGCATTTCCCCATGGAGATGGACTTAGTGTTACGTATGACTTCGATTGATCCGGGTGAGAGACCCACAAGTGAAGAAGTTTGCGATCAGCTACGGAAGATCATAGCGACGTCAAGCACTACGGTTACACCGGCATCTGCTTTGGAGGAGTTGCGTGAGCTCCAGGCGAAGCTGGTAGCCGCTGTCCGCCAGGTGCGCGATCGCTCTCAAGCTACTCTTCAGCTCGAGGCACTGGTCTCTGAATTAAACGACAAGGTTCAGAACGTGGGTATTGCTCTTGCCTAGCAGCTGATCGTGGCGTGAGTCCATGGACATCGAGTGTGGAAAATCCTGAAAACCAACGAAAAAGCAGATAACAGCGAAGCAGCGTGCGGCAAGCGACTCTGGCGAGTTCCTTACAGGGAGTCTGGCTGGAGGAGCGACCTCGCGACCTAGTGCCTTTTGTGTGTGCGAAGTAAAACAATCAGCACTCACAGACTCGTGAGTGCGTGAAATGTATAGTGATCCAAGCAAAAGTCGAAAAAACGATGCGAACGCTGACTTATGAGCATCGACTGCCATTCAAAAAGCATGGCGACAACTAGGGCAAACACAATACTCAGAGGAGTCCTCTTGTAATCATATAACATTATTGTTAGGCACCAAGATGAGCTTTCTGCACGTAAACTACTACCACTGATGGTACCAGAGCTAGCAGTTGCTGGGTAAGGCGTTGAAGAAGTGGTATTGCTGGTGTTTGTCGAAGACACCGACCATTGTGCCGCAGTCCGAGCACGACACTGGGTAAAACTCGTCTTCTTGCAGCAGTTGAGCGATTTGTTGGCCTGTGGACATTGATATGTTGCCTGTAATCAGATTTTGCCGCTTGTGGAATGGCTGAGAATCTGCCACGCGACCTCCTTCACTCAACGTGTACGTCAGAATTTCTTCTCTCTTGACACGGCAATTGATCGCTGCAGTCGACCGATACTGATTCGTGTAAGTCGCGTGTCTGCAATGCATTCCCATTAGCATTATCACAAAAGTAACATCACAGCAAGAGAACGCTACCTTTCACAAACCATACAAACTGTAACGAAGCAGCATGGACAACAAAGCGTAGCGTCCGTCTCAGGTTTTGCACGTTCTCCACCTGCACCAATTTCAGCAAACCTCTCAGTACCATCATCCACTTCAAAACACAACGATGAACAACTCACGTAAGTTCGTCTGCACCCACTGCTCGTCTTTTGCATCAAGTTGTTCGTCGTACAGCGGGTCCGGTTCGACAGTCTTGTCTTCTTCATCAGAATCGTCCGAGTCCTCTTGCTTTGCAGGTCGTCGTCTGCCTAAACCTTTCTTCTCCGGTGCGTGACCTTGGACTCGTTCGACCACCGGAGAAGGTGACGCACCAGACACGTCCACTTCCATCTCGTCTGCAAACCTTACAACTCTCTTGTGCTGTGTAATGAACCGGAATGGAGCTTCTCCATAGTCTTTATCGTTCACTCCACCGTTTGCAGCATCCAGCGCTTCTTGGAGCTGCGTTCTCCTGACATTATGTTGCTCGAGCGCTCGCGGTGAGACCTTCAGCTCTTCACCACCTCCAAGATCAAATACTCCAGGAGATAGCGTTTTAACCTGCTTTTTACTCTGCTTAGGTGTTGATCTACTGCCGTTTAAGCTGCCAATGGGTGTTAAAACCTTAGAGGAGCCGATGGAACTCGAGGACGCGAATACTGAGGACAATTCCTCCACCGGATCGCTGTATTTCGCTGATACCGGAGGTTCTGGGGGATCTTCAACATCGCTCATTGATTCATCACTGGGTAGGAAGGCGAAATAGTCCTCAGTGTCGGCGCTACAGGCCGAGAAGGCTACGTCGTTGGCTCCATGACGCTGTTGCTGTTGGTGCATGATGGAATGGAAAACCTAATGAACTTCATTGAAGTTTATTATGCTTGTAGAAAGGTTTATGAAGTTGAAGAGCCAAGAGTCGTAGATGGCTACGTGTGGCCATGGATAAGAACGTTGTAGCTGGCGAGACGTATGAGGCATTCAAGACGCGTAAGGGGAGGGAAATTAACTCTCGACTAGCGGGGCGGACGCAAGCCACGAAGCAGAAATTGCTACGAGTGCATCTCCAGCATTTTTTAGTGACAATTGGCGATGAAATTGAACAAAGGCGAAGACGAAATGAACCACATCTGGACGTGCCAAAGCACAACGAGTATGATGATAGTAATCGAATCTTCGCCAACGAACAGAAACAGTTAGCTATTGCTCGTGAAGCTGCAAAAGCTGAGCGAAATCGGTCAGCCACAAGAATTCAAAAGTTTGTTCGTCGTCGTCAATATTCACGAGACAAAGTTGCTGAAAATGAGGAGGAGCTGCTGTCTACGTCCGTTTTGATCCCTATGATGTCTGAGAACCAAGTCGTGGCTTTAAAAGCAACAGTTGAGATTCCCCCAGTGAAAGTTGACGCCATTACGATTGAGTCACCTCGGATTCTCCCTCCTTACGAAGTTGTGATTGAAGTGGTTGGTGCTCGCGATCTAGCGTTGTATTCTTCCTTAGACGAGAATTGTCTAGAGATTGAAATGTTATTGAAGCGCCAATCTGTGGTGGTAGTGAGGGCTGAACCAGCTCGGCAATTTGTTTCGAGTGTCCAAGACCACAAGACAGAAATTCCGTTTCACAACCGTTGTCTTCGGTTCTCATTGGACCTGGATAACGGGTTAGCGCATGGACTTGCTTCTCCTCAAAGTGTTATCGATGAATTGATCGCTACAGTTAAAGTGAAGGACATTGGTGGAAGCAATGCGAGCATGTTGGGTGTCGTGGAGATTCCAATGTCCCTGCTCGAGACACCATTCGCTACAGAATATGCTTTATGCCGATGGTTCCCTCTGGAGAAAGCTTTGCTTGCTGGTTTTCTCTGAGCAATTGCGAGGCTTTTTAACTCTTCGTGTTGCTGGTTTCTTGCGCTCTAACTCTACCTGAGTCTCGTCACTTTTGCTTGTCGTATTCACGTACGGAACCATCACGGCGGTATTGGACGTTGTTTGCCGCATCAAATAGCACACACTAACACGAAGATCACCTCGAACTGTATGTCCACCAAAAGCTTTCTCCAGAGGGAACCATCGGCATAAAGCATATTCTGTAGCGAATGGTGTCTCGAGCAGGGACATTGGAATCTCCACGACACCCAACATGCTCGCATTGCTTCCACCAATGTCCTTCACTTTAACTGTAGCGATCAATTCATCGATAACACTTTGAGGAGAAGCAAGTCCATGCGCTAACCCGTTATCCAGGTCCAATGAGAACCGAAGACAACGGTTGTGAAACGGAATTTCTGTCTTGTGGTCTTGGACACTCGAAACAAATTGCCGAGCTGGTTCAGCCCTCACTACCACCACAGATTGGCGCTTCAATAACATTTCAATCTCTAGACAATTCTCGTCTAAGGAAGAATACAACGCTAGATCGCGAGCACCAACCACTTCAATCACAACTTCGTAAGGAGGGAGAATCCGAGGTGACTCAATCGTAATGGCGTCAACTTTCACTGGGGGAATCTCAACTGTTGCTTTTAAAGCCACGACTTGGTTCTCAGACATCATAGGGATCAAAACGGACGTAGACAGCAGCTCCTCCTCATTTTCAGCAACTTTGTCTCGTGAATATTGACGACGACGAACAAACTTTTGAATTCTTGTGGCTGACCGATTTCGCTCAGCTTTTGCAGCTTCACGAGCAATAGCTAACTGTTTCTGTTCGTTGGCGAAGATTCGATTACTATCATCATACTCGTTGTGCTTTGGCACGTCCAGATGTGGTTCATTTCGTCTTCGCCTTTGTTCAATTTCATCGCCAATTGTCACTAAAAAATGCTGGAGATGCACTCGTAGCAATTTCTGCTTCGTGGCTTGCGTCCGCCCCGCTAGTCGAGAGTTAATTTCCCTCCCCTTACGCGTCTTGAATGCCTCATACGTCTCGCCAGCTACAACGTTCTTATCCATGGCCACACGTAGCCATCTACGACTCTTGGCTCTTCAACTTCATAAACCTTTCTACAAGCATAATAAACTTCAATGAAGTTCATTAGGTTTTCCATTCCATCATGCACCAACAGCAACAGCGTCATGGAGCCAACGACGTAGCCTTCTCGGCCTGTAGCGCCGACACTGAGGACTATTTCGCCTTCCTACCCAGTGATGAATCAATGAGCGATGTTGAAGATCCCCCAGAACCTCCGGTATCAGCGAAATACAGCGATCCGGTGGAGGAATTGTCCTCAGTATTCGCGTCCTCGAGTTCCATCGGCTCCTCTAAGGTTTTAACACCCATTGGCAGCTTAAACGGCAGTAGATCAACACCTAAGCAGAGTAAAAAGCAGGTTAAAACGCTATCTCCTGGAGTATTTGATCTTGGAGGTGGTGAAGAGCTGAAGGTCTCACCGCGAGCGCTCGAGCAACATAATGTCAGGAGAACGCAGCTCCAAGAAGCGCTGGATGCTGCAAACGGTGGAGTGAACGATAAAGACTATGGAGAAGCTCCATTCCGGTTCATTACACAGCACAAGAGAGTTGTAAGGTTTGCAGACGAGATGGAAGTGGACGTGTCTGGTGCGTCACCTTCTCCGGTGGTCGAACGAGTCCAAGGTCACGCACCGGAGAAGAAAGGTTTAGGCAGACGACGACCTGCAAAGCAAGAGGACTCGGACGATTCTGATGAAGAAGACAAGACTGTCGAACCGGACCCGCTGTACGACGAACAACTTGATGCAAAAGACGAGCAGTGGGTGCAGACGAACTTACGTGAGTTGTTCATCGTTGTGTTTTGAAGTGGATGATGGTACTGAGAGGTTTGCTGAAATTGGTGCAGGTGGAGAACGTGCAAAACCTGAGACGGACGCTACGCTTTGTTGTCCATGCTGCTTCGTTACAGTTTGTATGGTTTGTGAAAGGTAGCGTTCTCTTGCTGTGATGTTACTTTTGTGATAATGCTAATGGGAATGCATTGCAGACACGCGACTTACACGAATCAGTATCGGTCGACTGCAGCGATCAATTGCCGTGTCAAGAGAGAAGAAATTCTGACGTACACGTTGAGTGAAGGAGGTCGCGTGGCAGATTCTCAGCCATTCCACAAGCGGCAAAATCTGATTACAGGCAACATATCAATGTCCACAGGCCAACAAATCGCTCAACTGCTGCAAGAAGACGAGTTTTACCCAGTGTCGTGCTCGGACTGCGGCACAATGGTCGGTGTCTTCGACAAACACCAGCAATACCACTTCTTCAACGCCTTACCCAGCAACTGCTAGCTCTGGTACCATCAGTGGTAGTAGTTTACGTGCAGAAAGCTCATCTTGGTGCCTAACAATAATGTTATATGATTACAAGAGGACTCCTCTGAGTATTGTGTTTGCCCTAGTTGTCGCCATGCTTTTTGAATGGCTGATCGCAAACTTCTTCACTTGTGGGTCTCTCACCCGGATCAATCGAAGTCATACGTAACACTAAGTCCATCTCCATGGGGAAATGCTGCCGAGCCTTCTGCGGCACAACACCGTGGCGCACACCTGTAAGCACCTGCGAACGCTCCATCATTGTGCTAAACGGACAGCACAGCTCCAGCAAAATCACACCCAGTGCAAAAATGTCCGACTTGATCGAGTACTTGGCGCTTTTGAGGCGAGTCGCAGCATTTTTCAGCAAGTTGCTACTGCTGAAGCGGTACCCAAGCTGCTCAGGAGACGCGTATGTAAACGTGCCGAGCGCCGTCGTGTGGTCACCATCGCTGAGTCCCAGCTCTAGCAAACGCTCACGAGGAGAAATGGCTCCAGGAGACGTGCTGTCCGCAAAAACAGACTTGGATAGACCAAAATCACCAATTTTCGCTAGATCGCCATGGATAAAGATGTTGTCCGGCTTCAAGTCCCGGTGAATCACCCCGTAGGAATGCATGTGACCAACGCCCTGAACTGCTTCAAGGAACAGCTTCAGACCCTCCAGGTGAATGTCCGATGTGTTCGACCACACCGAGCGATCCTCTAGTGAAGATCGAAGCCAAGCTCCCAAGTTTGAGTGCGTTTCTTCACCAAACTGTTGTCGTTCTTGCTGTGGAGTCTTTAGCTGGTCCAGAAAATGATGAATTGGCTGGTGGCTGTCAGCTGAAGTCGGGGTTGAAGGCACCGAGTTCACTGCCGTCCCACACAATTCCATTTGGATGTACAGGATAACCTGCGATCTCATGACCACAGGCTCAGCTGGAGCAGCAGCAGGAGCGAGGTTAACTTCATTCTTCAGCTCTCCGGGTTGTCCGAACGCTGCCTCGTCGTCAACACTCAAGCCCACAGAATCCTCGTCTTCCCCCTCATCTTCGAAAGTGAATCCAGGGGTGGAGTACTCATCGAACTCAAGTGAGTCAGCCGAAAACTCAAGCGAAAACGACTGATCAGCGGCCTCCACGCCGTTCATGCGCAATGCAGCCTCCTCATCCAGGAGTTCCAATTGCTGGCGTTGAAGATCTTGAGGAGCACAATCACTCTCTAGTGATGGCACATCCGAACCACGAACACTTTCTGTCGACGAACACTTGTGAGGCATACACTCGTCCACCTCAGTCCACGCTGTATGGTAACGCACCACATTTTGGTGCGGAGCCATTGATGCCATCAAGCGAACTTCACGCAACGCCTGGCTTTCAGCACGCTTCGCATCCAGCTCGGTTGCTCGTGGAAGAACCACCTTCTTGATAGCATAGTAACAACCATCAACTTTACTACGAACCTTGAACACAGAGCCTTGACCACCTTCACCAAGAGAACCCACAACCTCAAAATCTTGCTCAAAGCGCGAATTCGAAGCGCACGTATCGCCAGGGATCAAAGTGCTCGTGGTATTCATCTCTGGCGACGAGGTTACAATAGGTGACAACGCTGCTGCCGCTGCTTTCGAAGACATCGCTGCGGGAAGGGACACTGTGCGCTTGAAAGAAGATCGCTTCAGTACCTGTTCCTCCTGGCTCTCATCCCTCGTCTCCTGCACAGTCAATGCTGGTGTCTCCAACTTCAACGACTCAATAAAAGCCTTGCGCTTCTTGTGCTCGTCCTGCTGCTGATTGTGCTGTGTCGTCTCCTTCACTCCCCGCTGGTTAAAGAACGCTGGAAGACGACCCCCTTGAGACCCAAGCCACTCCGTCATCTTTTTCTGATGCGTGAACAACGTAGACGGGTAAAACGATGCCATGGACGACAGCGTCGCGCTGCTCTGCGTGCGCATCGGCACACGTCGTACTGGTGCTGGAGGTGGAAGTGGAAGTGGAGAAGCTGCCATTTTGTCTCCAATAGGTACTTCTTGCTCCTCGTTCTCTGTCCCTGTCTGGAAATACCCAATGAACGGATTCGTCTTGTCCACTGAAGTTCCTCTCTTGCCAAGATGAAGATCATCTACCGCCTCATGAGACGGCGAAGCGTTCCTGATCACGCTACCCGCACGTGCAGCAGCAGCTTTGGCTGCCAGCGCCGACTGGTCACTCCCCAAGTCCGCAAACGCGATCGGCGAAGACGCCACACGCGGCAATGCAGTCATAGAAGAGACCAGAGACGTCGGCGAACCGATCACAGCCTCGTCGAATGCGTCATCGCCCCAGCCGTTACCGGTGCTTGTAGGGGAACTAGGACACGACAAGCGCCCGCCGATCTGGGAAGCCGTGGCCGCACGCCGCACGCCAGGCAGCCCGTTGACCCCATTCTTGGCGAGACCGAAGGCGAAAGCGCTCTGCATGTGCAGAATCCCGGGCGTCTTGACTGGGTTTTATCTGTCACGTCGGCTATCACCTTTGAGAGGAAGAGCCGACGGTTGCCGTTCCGGCCACTGTCGGTCGCCACTCAGTCACTTGGTCACGTCACGCCTTACTGTCACCTCTCGCTCCTGTTCCTTCTGGGCTGACGGCGGTCTCTGCGCGGTGCTGGTGCGTGCAAGGCGCAGGAAGTGCGGACACCAAGGGAAACCTGTTGCTGCGCTATATAAATGCGAAGTGAAGGGAGAATGCATGTCGGTGGGCTGGGAGATTTGGAAAATAGATACCCTTTGGAAATGGATAGGACGTTTCGCATAATGATTTTTGAAGGGATAGAAGCCCATCATCCTTCTCGAAACGTCGACGCGATGGGGTAGTGCTACGTTGTATCAAGTCGAGGAGTGCGCTTACATGTGCTTGCTGTCATACATTGTACAGCCATGCGCAATGCAAACTGATGCAAGGCTGTGAACATTATCTCCGGGGATGAATGGGGCTTTCAATTGTGGAACTGATTGGATAAAATGCGGCGCACAGGAGTTTGGTCAACGGCAAAAACAATTCCAGCATGACATCGACAGCCATGAAGCTCAATCAATTACATAGTTCCGTTGAGTTTGAGTTTGTCAGAGTTTGCATAGCTAGAAAGAGAAATGCTGGTGTCCCATTTATTTTGGTACAAGCTGTTTTCAAACGCGGCGAGACACGAGACCGACAAACGCGGTTCGCATCGGATCTTGCTATTCCAACACTGTATCAAAGCCTTTTGCGGATACATGTACTAGCACCGAGTCTGTAACTAGACAACAAATTACCTGCCTCATTTCACATAGAACCCATTTTCAAGACACAGTCGCGTGACTGTTGATTTTCCTACGTTTCTTTGCATTGGCCCAACAATGAGGCACGGACGCCACGTGGCCGGTTGAAACGTAGCCAGGATCTTCAACGTCAATGTTCTGCATGCTCAACCTAACCGGGCAACTAAAGAGCCTTTGTGGCGCTCAAAGGAATGCTTCTGCAAATCTACCGGCATGACTTGGCAAGAAGCGGCACGTCAACCACGAGCTTTCCACTAACTTAGCACGTGCCAGCGGGTGCTGTTTGCAGCACCTCAGCATGTCACGCATTTTGAAATGCAAGTCATGCGTAAACGAAATTCAACGGTCAGACCGTAATACTCGTCTAAATATCGGTACTCATCACGTTAAACAGCGCAGCTATCGAATCTGAACCCATCCAGGAAACTTAACCGGTAGATGTTGAAGTTTCCACATGCGACATGTCGTAACCGTTGAGGTTACCACACTAGTTGATGTGGCACACACATAAACGATCTTTCACATGATCCCATTTTGCCAATGGAAGGCCGAAATGGAAGTCGCGTGCGTCTCGAAGAATACGCTTCTTCAGGGCCAACAGCATCTGATGAAGACGCCTCTGACAGCGTAAAGGTGCGTCCTATGCACTCGATCAAGGGCGGTGTACGCCACAGCGCCAGCTCTTCCCACCATCAAAATGATCGCTACATGGAGGCTTTCGACTCGGCGTTTGAGGAGTTATCAGCAGCAGAGGCGGCTCGAACAGGTGTAAAGAGACACAATAGCAGAGATTCTTCTCTCGATACATCGTCTGAAGGCAAAATGACGTCGATTGCTGCTAAAACAACGTCATTAACGGCTTCAGTTGAGCTTCTAACAGGTTCCTGGATACAAGGGCCTCGATCACCGGAAGGCGAGCTACACAACGTCTCAGCGCAGCCACTCATGTGTATGAGTATGAGTACTGATGAAAGTGAGGTGGTCGTGGGTAGCAGCGACCATGCTTTGTATGTACTTCCATTGGGTAATTGCGCGTCATCTCGAGGAGCTACGAGTCGCCCACGAACACTGTACACAAAGAAATTCGGTCATACAGAGTGGGTCACATGCGTCACCCACTTATCTGACCGCCGGATCGTTAGTGGCGGCATGGACAGTAAATTGTGTTTGTGGGACGCTTCGGGTGTCAAGTGTGAGGATTTACTGGGACACAGTGGATCGGTGTCGTGTGTGTTGGCTTTGAATGACGAGATGGTTCTGAGCGCAGGGTATGACAAGATGCTGAGGCTTTGGAACGTCAGTAGACGGGCTTCAAGCCGTCAGCGTGATATCAGCGCTGTAAAGGCAAGCACAGCGCCAATTCTGGACGTTTCAGCTCTTGCTGCAGGTCAACAAGCTGTGTGTGGTGATCGCGATGGTGGTGTGCAGCTAATTGACTTGCAAGAAAGTAAAGTTCTCCGGAAACATGTCAATGCTCATCGCGGACACACTACAAGTGTCCTAGGAAGTCAATGTGAAGAGAATGAGTTCTTTTCGGGGGGTCAGGATGGTGCAGTGAAAGTATGGGATTCCAGACAGAAGGGAGCGACATTATCACTGGAGATTCACACTAATCCACGTAGTGGTAAAGCTGGTGCTGTGGGATTTCTACGTGAACCTGCGGGTGACCCGAACGTGCTCATAACAGCAGGCGCTGATGGTGTCATTAATGTATTGGACAAGAGGCAATCTTACGGCGTCTTGCACAGCTTTACGGAGCATTTGGACTTCATTTATTCGCTGTATGTTCACAGCCAATTGTGTTTCAGTGGTGCTGGGAATGGAATGCTTCATGTGCACGACTGGAAGGCGGGGAAGCTTTTGTATGGACTTGGAGCTAACCAGGCAGCAGTTCGCGCAATAACAACGTCTGCGAACCAACTTATCGCTGCAGGAGATGATGGAGGTGTCATGACGTACGACATGAAATGACATTGTGATGCTACAAGCAGCACCAAACTTTGAATCTTACACCTCGCTGCTGGTACTGTTGTAGTTGTCTGATTGTGTCATTTTCTTTTGCTAACTACACATGAGCATCCATGAGTAAAACTCTCGCCGGAAGTTCTCATTCCAATTTCTTCACAAGTCCAAAGCTGGATTACCGACGATTCTACTCTGTGCGCTAAAGTGTAATCTCTTTTGAAAGCACTTCAGTGTTCCTGGTCGCCAGACTGATCGTTCGAGTTTTCATCGTACACACCATCGTATGGGTCCATTGTCGAGTTGTTCAGAGAGGACGAGCAGGGATAGCGCTCGGCAGATGTCGTCGTAGTCAAAAGGGATCACCGTTGCATTTGCGCTATCGAAAAACTCCCCACGCTGGCTTCGCTATCGTGCCAATTTAAGTTCAATGGGCCATCTTGACCCGATACTTCCGTCGTCTCTCTGCAGCTTTGGTGTTTCGAGCCTCCCGTCGCCCTTTATGTCCGTTAGGGAGAATTGCCTCGATCTCTGCTTCCGAAGCGCAACAGGAGTCCAGTATCACATCGTCAACTGCTGCAGGGAGGGACGACACATCCAGTTGCTCGTGATTCTCGCTCAGAATCGCCGTCACATCCGCCAAGAAGGCTGCGTCGTCGTCCATTCCTAGAAATCGATAGCGGCAGCTTATACCGAAGTCTTGTGCCCGAATGAATACCGCGCAATAAACTAATAACTGTGAACGCTTTGATGCGTTGAAGAGTTTAAACACTTTCCATTCCTTCCAGCCCAAGCCACTTTTCATTTGGAGCACTGGACGCCAGCGACCAATTCCTCTTGCAAACCCAATCTCACGCCCAAGCGAACACCTTGACTCAAGCCAAGATGCAACGAGATCAGGACAAACCTGAGCTTTCGACGAACAGTTCGCAGATTGACGTCTGTTTGAAGAACGTTTCCATCTCGGTTGACATTGTCGTCAAGGACAAGACCGATGGCTCGACAGAGCTCCCTACTTTGGTCAATGCATTGGTCAGAGCTGTTCGTGGGATCAGCTGCTGCGAACCACACTGAGACGAAGACGATCCTATCCAATGTGAGCGGAGTTCTCAAGCCAGGCACGATCACACTACTACTTGGACAGCCTGGGTCAGGGAAGTCGTCATTGATCAAGAGTGTGAACCACAGCATTCCCCCGCCACTATCATCCAGCAATTCGGACTGGGGAGTTGCCAAGATACGGTCGTCGGGGATGCCATGCACAGTGGAGTTTCTGGAGGCGAACGGAAGCGAGTGACTACAGCTGAGATGGAGTTTGGCCATGCTTGTGTCAAGTTGATGGACGAAAAGAGCACCGGTCTCGACAGTTCAGCCACCTTTGACATCATGACAATGCAGCGAAACATCGCCAAGGAGCAAATGAAAACGGTGGTGGTGTCATTACTACAACCGTCACCCGAAGTTTTCGCTCTTTTCGACGACGTCATGATCTTGAACGAAGGGTGCCTCATGTACCATGGGCCGCGCAAGGATGTCCGAGGATTCTTTGAACGTCTCGGGTTGAAGTGCCCTCCCCACCGCGACTTTGCGGATTTCCTCATGGATCTTGGCACCCCGAAACAGAGTCAATACGAAGTGAGCGTGGGTGTTGTTTCACGTACGGCACGTGAATTCACCCAAGCGTTCGAACGCTCTGATGTCTTTGCTCGGACACTGGAGAAGATAAAAATCCTCCGACCTCTGTTGGATCCATTGAGCCTCTCCCGGAATTCGGTCAACCATTCTGGACTAACACCGCGTTGCTCATGAGACGTGAGATAACAATGATGAAGCGAGATATGTCTGGCCTCGTTGGGAGACTGGTGATGAACACTATAATGGCATTACTGTATGGTGTTGTGTTTTACCAGTTTGACCCTGCCAATCCGCAGCTGGTAATGGGGATCATCTTCGAGAAAGCGCTCTGCTTGTCACTGGCCCAGGCTGCGCAGATTCCGGGAGTCATGTCTGCGCGCGCGGTGTCTTACAAACAGCGTGGCGCCAACTTCTACCGAACAGTATCGTACGTGATGTCCATCGATCGTGTACTGGATGTGTGGGTTTACCAATTCGCTGGGGAGTTTTGTGCTGTTTCCGACGGTTTTAAGCTTGGTGAACATTTCCTTCTCCGCGTTCCTCTTCTTTCTGGCGTGTGCGTCTCCGAATGTCAACGTGGCCAACCCATTGTAAAGTTTCACGGTCGTGTTTTCGTCCTATTTGCAGGATTTACGATCACGAAAGACCAGATTCCCGACTATCTCGTTTGGCTTTATTGGATCAACCCTGTGGGGTGGGGCGTTCGAGCTCTAGCTGTAAATCAGTACACCGCATCAGACTTCGACAAATGTTTGTACGATGGTGTCGACTTTTGTGCCACGCATGGCATGAAAATGGGAGAATACGCACTGAGCACGTACGAGGTTCCGTCGGACAAGTTTTGGATTTGGTACGGCGTTCTCTACGTGGCGGCTTCGTATGTATTCTTCCTGCTTTGCTCCTTCCTCGCGCTGGAGTACCACCGCTACGAAAGTCCTGAAAACGTGGTGCTCAACAAACTCGAGGGTTCGGGAGATGAATACACGCTGACGCAAACTCCAAGTAGATCTGCAGACAACGCTGACGTTGAGGTTGCGGTGACTCCTGTCGAACAAGCATCATTCATATCGGTCACTGTAGCGTTCAATAATCTACGGCACAGCGTCCCAAACCCAACCGATCCAAAGAAGACCATCGACTTACTCCAGGGCATCAGTGGGTATGCTTTACCCGGCACCATCACGGCACTTATGGGCTCATCAGGCGCTGGCAAAACGACACTCATGGACGTTCTCGCTGGTCGCAAGACGAGTGAACGGTTCTCCTGCTACCGATCTGACAATTCGTCGCGCCACAGGATACTGCGAGCAGGCTGACATTCATTCGGAGTCATCAACAATCCGTGAAGCTCTGACATTTAGTGCGTTCTTACGACAAGGTGGAGACGTATCGGACAGCTCCAAACACGCCTCGGTGGATTCCTGTTTGGATCTACTCGACCTCCGTCCTATCGCTGACCGCATCATTCGTGGCAGTTCAATGGAGCAGATGAAGCGGTTAACTATCGTTGTGGAACTGGTTGCTCAGCCGAGTGTTCTCTTCTTGGATGAACCGACGAGCGGTCTCGATGCTGCGTCAGCAAAGCTGATCATGGATGGAGTCCGTAAAGTGGCCAACACTGGACGTACTGTGACCTGCACCATTCACCAGCCTTCCGCCGAGGTCTTTCAGGTGTTTGACCGTTTGTTGCTGCTGAAGCGTGGTGGCACCGTGGTTTTCGCGGGGGAATTGGGCGAGAACTTACGGAAAATGATCGACTACTTTGAGGCCATTGACGGCGTGGACAATATGCCAGAAGCGTATAACCCGGCGACGTGGATGCTGGAAGTGATTGGGGCCGGCGTTAACAGTACTATCGGCGACGAAGTGGATTTCGCGGGGATTTTCCGTTCGAGTCCGCATTTTGAGCTTCTACAGTCGAAACTGGAGGAAGCATCGCGTCCATCCCCGATAATGCGTTCATTATCGTTTACTGACAAGCGCGCTGCAACGGAATTAACGCAGATGCGCTTCCTGGTAAAACGTTTCGCCAACATGTACTGGCGAACGGCATCCTTCAATTTGACGCAGTTTGTCCTTGCGTTGGGCTTTGGCCTACTTGGCGGCGCTACCTATCTTGGTACGGAATTCAACACGTACGCGGGGGGGGGGAATGGATATGGTGTTTTCGGTGCTGGGATTTCTCGGGATCACGTCCTTCAACAGCACGATACCGGTGGCAGCTGAGGGGCGTGTGATATTCTACCGCGAGAGGGCTGGACAAACGTACAACGCGTTTTGGTTCTTTTTCGGCTCAAGTGTCGTTGAGATTCCCTACGTCTTCGTGGCAGTGCTGCTGTTTATGGCGATTTTCTATCATTTGGTCGGATTCACGGACGCCAGCGCTTTCCTCGTGGTTTATCTCATTCTGTCGGCTCACGTGCTTCTAGTCTCCAATCTGGCCGAGTTAGCGGTTTATATCTCGCCGAATATGGAAGTTGCCGAGATCTTGGGAATGGTGGTGAACCTGATCACATTTCTCTTCGCGGGTTTCAGTCCACCTGCTGCGTCGGGTGTCAAGTGGATTTACCACATTAACCCATTGACGTACGCTCTGTCGGCAGCTTCGGCGAGTTTATTCGGAGACTGTCCAAGTGATACCAGTGGCTCGATCGGATGTACTCACATGATGAACGTTCTCCCATCGGTACCTGAGGACATTACAGTGAAGACGTATCTGAAGAGCAACTTTGGGGTCAAGCACGACGAAATCGCGAGAAACAGCTTGATTCTGGTTGCTTTTGTCGTGTTCTTCCGCATCCTCACGCTTCTGGCGATGCGTTTTCTCAACTTCCAGAAGAAGTAGATCCTTAAGAACATCAATAAAACTGCATGTACATGTACAGTAGATGGTTTCGTTCACATGAAAATCTCGCTTACAACATATTCTTGAGTGGAAACAGAGATTCCTAGTGTCTATTTACCCCATTAACTTTAAGGCAGTTGGTACGATCATCAAACCCACGCCCCAGTGGGTGCAGGACTGTCAGAACGCCAACAAGGTGCCGCTCCTTGCCGTCGGACTCATGGAGCCCATTCCCTGGGTGCCCAACATCCTACCCGTGCAGGTCGTCAAGATCGGCCAGTTTGCTCTTGCTGTCACCAACTTCGAGACGACCACCATGGCTGGACGACGCATCCGTTCCACGGTCAAGACAGCACTTAAAGGTGCGGGTGTAACAGAGGTCGAGTTGGCCGCTGTCAGCAACGCCTACGCGCAGTACATGACCACCAAGGAGGAGTACTTGACACAGAACTACGAAGGCGCGTCGACGCTCTTCGGTCCCAACCAATTGGCGGCCATGCAGCAGGAGCTCGCCCGCGTCGCAGCATCCGTGGCCGATTCGTCCGTTCCGCTGGACGTGGGTCCCACGCCGCTGCAGATCGATCGGAGTTCACTGATCACGTTGCAGACGGGTGTGGTGCTCGATTCAGCGCCGTTGCTGAAATCCTTCAACTCTGTGCGCACGCAGCCGTCCAGCTCGTACACAGTGGGGAGCGTGGCCTCGGCCGTGTTCGCCGGCGCACACCCGAAGAACGCACTCACACTCGTTTCATCCTTCTGCGACGTGCAGAAGCTCAGCTCCACCGGTGCGTACACGACCGTCCTGACGGACGCGCACTGGGACTTGCGCTACCACTGGGAGCGCTACCTCATCGCCGAGAGCAAGAACACGTGCGAGTGGAACATCCGCATTGGCGGTCGGACAAGTGTAGCTGGTACCTATCGGTTCATACACCGTGGGTACTCGAAGAACCTGTTGGGTACTCTGACAGCGTACGAAGGCGTTTCCAATACATTCACTGTGGCGGCGTAAACTTGTACGGCAGTCGACTGAATCGTTTTGATAAGACAGTCCCTCCAACTCGAAAACTTTTAGCGTTCGAAGATTTTCAAGCTCTTCCATCACCTCAGATTAGAACCAGCTTCACTGGTCCTGTAGCTGTAGTATCGTCTTGGTCTGACGTCTTGCTATCGCTCTAGAAGCTCGTAGTATTTGAAAGCCTCTTACCCACCGCGACGAAGTTCCCCGTGGACGATTGTGCGATGCCCACTCGTACAAATACTCGACTGGACCAGTTAATACCAGGCGTTCTCCTTCATCATCATCGCCTGCTTCTGTAGTATTCACAGCGCTTAATCGTCGATGCCGTCGACGTCTCAACGAAGCAGAGAGAAACCAGATGAGTTTGCAGTCCCAGAGGAAAATCGTCCAAAGCCGTGATACCAACGCTGACAGTGTACTGACCTGGATATGGTGCCCCAAGACCACTTTATCGATCACTGCACGATTCGGGACGATCCAGCGGTTGAAAGCAAAGAGTTCTAGCGACAGGATGATAAGCCCTGTCAATTCAAACGCCAGCACTAAGAGCACGAGCGTCGAGCGTCGGAAATTCAGCAACCGCATAGCATTTGGAGGCAACGCGTCGAGCGTGAGCGCCCACTGCATCCAAATCCACGCTCCCCAGACCCAAATGACCCGACCATCCCACGCAAAAAACTGGCACAGCGCCAGTGATGCGACTGTGAGCTTAGTGAACAGGAAAATAAAGTTGAACGATGAGTACAGACGTCGAAGGAGTTGGCGCTGATAAGCAGCGAAAAATACCCCGCAGAAGGTGAACGAGGCGAAAAACGCCAGCTTTTGAGTCTTCGCTAGTCCTGGTCGGATATTGTCGAGATTTTGGTCCTTGGTTATCCACGCAGTTAAAGCTCCGAGAACCAGAACGCCCATTCCGATATACCCGAGCGCGTGGAAGGTGTCTAAAAGCACGCGGCGTCTCCAGACCGAAGCTGAAGGTCCTAAAATCCGATCAAGAAGACGCCCAAAACCCGGTACCACTGACTTGAACGCCTGAAAATCGTCTTCGATGTGGACGAACTGTAGTTGGATCTTAGTGAGGTGCTGGATGCGTCGACGACGGTGATCCAGACTAGCAGCAGGTAAATCCACCTTCGCCTTGACTAATTCTTGTGTACCACCTACAGCATGAGCCCTCATTTGAGCATAGTAGCTGTTGTCCAGTGCTTGGACACTGATCACGCTCCCTGCCCGCGAGCGAGTAGATCTGCCGTCATTTGTACTGGTTCTTGGGATTGAGCTGGTACTTCGAGGTCGTACAATCGTTTCGTGCAGGATAGTTGTTGGAACACTGATTCTTTTTGGTCGAAGCCCAACGGTGCAGTAGTAACTCACACAACGACGGCGGTCAGGAATATAACTGGTCTGGGAGTTCACACGGCGAGCTTTGGTAGGGTCTTGCTCGCGCATTGCGATCCAATTCCGATACACCAGTCGACCGAAGAGTAGAATCATGTTGAGCTGTGTGTTCATCAACGTTTCCCGGATGGAGAAGCCGTAGCCGGTTGACGAGTAGGAAAGAAGATGTGCATCTCCTTTGCCATTGTCGTCCACACGACGTAGAAATACTGCAACGAACATCGCCATGTGGGTCCCGCAGTTGATAATGCTGGACACGTAGAGCTGTCGTCTGTCCCCCACCAAAGCGTCCGCTCCAATACTGATCTGTACGATCACGCAGCCGACCAACACGATAATGACACGAACGTCCCAAAGCATCGCAGTGAAGCACACGCCGAAGATGACGTTGTTGACTGTGAAGTACCAGAAGTCGTACGTCCGGAAGAGCAGGTACAGCATTTCGATGCGCATCGATGCCACGATGAAGATCATGCCTGGAAACTGCAGAATTGGAGCTAAAAGCGCCATAATTACGCCAATCCGCCGAGGAGCAGCCGTCGTCAAGAGCATTAGTAAGTTCCCAAGCTGCAACATGAAGGCGATGGCGTATTTCCACTGTGTTCGGAACGCATTTAGGCGTCGTATTTGGCCGTGGGTGAGGAGCAACGTCTTGAGCGTCTTGGAAGCATCGAAAGCCGGGAGGATTTCCAACGGAACCAACTCGAACACTGGCGATTCAGGGATCACGAAATCATCGACGTCGTTGGATCTTCGCAGTGAATTGCGCCAAGCTTGGCGTATATTTCCGTGGCTGTTTGTATCGGGTTGAGGTGCGATAGCTGCAAGTCGAACCACCGTCTTCCGACCAGGCCAGCCCCCTGTTTTCATGAGAGTTCCTAGAGTCCTCCTTTGGTTTTTTTATTGTCGAGAGGTTGATATCATGAGGTTAGAGACAGCAGTACACAACACCAGCGTCTTACCCTGCTGTCCTCTTCTGGTTCACTCAGAAATGTCCAGAATAGGCGGCGACTTGATCTTGCAGCACTGTGAAGTGGCGTCCGAAACTGAAGACTATTTCCTGCCACAGCGCCCGATTCACTTGTCTAACACAAACCCGTCTCAACAAATTATGAGCATTTTAGCGCATCAAAGCCTCGTATTACCCGTGCTATAGTATCTTTCGTCACAAGGCCGGCGGGGTCGTCTCCGCCGCATACTCCTCCGAGTTGGGTAGCACGACGCCCGTTACAATGTTGAGGCTGCTCTGTTGGAAGAGCGCGTCTACTCTGCTCTTGGTGACCTTAATACTGGGCGTGACCCACGTGCCACACGAGCACTGAGAGCCTGACCACTGCAGCGCTCCAAGGCGCGACTGGCACTTGACTGTGGGACAGTGGATTTTGCCCTCGGCCAGCAGCGCCTCGTCCATCCAGGGTAGCGTTTCTTCTAGAAAGTAGGAAGAGCAAGCCACATTAGCCCCAACGTGGTGCTTGAGGTCCTTGAGCTTCCTCCGCGTTGAGATTTGGTGCTGTTCCGGCTCGTGCGCAGCCAATTGGTCGCTTGTGAACAACACGCAGCGGCACTTCTTGCACGCGAACTTGGTCACAGACGGCTCGGGCGCCTGGTCTTGGAGCTGCAGCTCCATTTGGCGTGGAGATGCTACGTCGGGCGTTGCAGTGGTGTCCATTGCTTATTTTCAAGAAAGGGTTAATCCTTAGATAGATGTCGGAACTTCCGACTCGGAATGAGGCTATAACTTGTCCAAAGTGCGATTTGATTGGCCATTGATTTTTCAGAAACAACGTACATGTAGTACAAATTTACATTAAACATTTCGCAGCGCGATGGAAGCAACTCGTCTGGAAATTCGCATACCGTTAGTAGGTATTATTGCTCTAGCAGGAAGGACGCTGTTCTCACAAATTGTTCCATCGTCAATCGTTCGTGGTATGCTCCACAAACTTAGGCAGACAGGTCCCAGTAGTTGACGCAGGCGTCGTTGCCAACCGACACGAGCTCGTTCTCCGATACGAAGCTCACGCCGGTGACACCATCCTTGTGCGAGAAATCGAAGACGCGCTTCTTCATTGGGCTGTTCACATCCCAAATGTAGATGCGCTCGTCGAGGGATCCACTAGCAATGAAGTTACCGCTTGGGGCCCATGCCACACTCGTCACACGCGTCGAGTGGAAGACCCACATGCCCTGCACCTTGGCAGAACGTGACGCCACATCCCACACACGCACCTCGCGGTACGTATCACCGGCAGCAAGCAGCGATCCATCCGGTGAGAACGAAACGCACGTGAGAGCACCAAGATGACCAGCGATCTCACCGCTTTCCACCAGAGAGGAACCGTTCACCACGTCGAAGAGGTGAATCTTCATATCTTCCTGCGATCCGACCGCCACAAGATCTTCAGACGGTGAGATGGCCACACAAGTCGGCGTCCATGAAAACTCGGGCGTTTCAAACACCAGCTTCTGGTCACGCAGGAGCTTCACGCCCTTGTTGGTGCTGGTCACAGCAAGGCCCGACTCTGTGAGAGCTACACCGTTTGGCTGCGCGTTCAGAGCCGTCGCAGCCGTGTATTCACTGTCATTGGCGAAACGCAGTTGGTCATCCCAACCACTGCTGGCAACCTGAGTCGAGTTGGCGGAGATGCCTGTGATCTTGGCGGTGTGGTGAGTACCAGCCAGCGTCGTGGCAGTCTTCGCTGACCATGAGCACACGACACCGTCGTAGCTGCCGGTCAAAATGCGGTTCTGCGTCGGCTCCGTGGCGAGCGAAAGGATGCTCACTTGGTGGCCCTGGATGATCTTCTTGGGCTGCGACGGGTTCTCCAGGTCCAGGAAGTTCAGGTCACCGGACAGACTCAACGAGATCAGGTGGTTTTGGCACCAGGCCACAGCCACCTGCATGTCCTTCACCTGAGGCTTCGCTCCACCGAACGTGAACTTGGTAACAACGCTGCGAGAGGCCACATCCCAGAGCAGGACGGTCTTGTCAGCCGACGAGGTCAACAGTTGCGTGCCATCCGGGCTCCAGCAAACCGAGTAGATCGACGCCTGGTGAGCGGCCGGGAACTTGTCCACCAGCTCTCCGGACTTGCCATCGTACAGACACATGAGCTTGTCCGAGCCGACGCTGACAGCTAACTCACCATTAGGCGAGAAACGCACACAGTTGACGAAGTTGGAGTGCAGGTTGTTGTTGTTCTGCTTGAACTTGAAGGGCGGGCCCTCAAACACGCACACATTGAAGTCCTCACTGGCCGTCATGATGCGGAACGGCCGCGTCTGGCGGTAGTCCACACTCAGAATACGCTTCTGGTGGCCCACAATCTCACCAATGCTGTTGCCCGTGTCCCACATGAAGACGCGCGCCATAAGGCCACGACCGTCACCCACAGCGACGATCCGCTTGCTGTCTGGGTCCCACGACAGATCCTTGATCTCGCCGGCGAACACCGGAATCTCCAGCTTGAGCGTGTGTTCCGGGTTGTCATAGGACCACACACGGACCTTGCCGGACACGTCACCCGACGCCACCCAGTAGCCATTGGGGGAGAACTTGGCCACAGTCGTGGGCTCATTGTGACCCTTGTACACAAAAGTGTCGGACGGGTCTTCCAAGTTGCGCACTACTACGAGTTTTCCACTGCAGTAAATGAGTTTAGGCTCCTTCGGGTGGATACCCAGTACACTGGGGGCACCACGGTTAGTAGTCGGGCTAGGACCCACCGTCGCCTGCGTAAGTAATAAATAAAAATAATATTAGTTAAAAATAAAAAACATTTACATCAGCTTCAACTGAAAGTAGTAGAGTGATTTTTAACGTAGTAACAACTCAGCTAGGAAGGGGTGACTGCGTACCTTGAGGGCTGGGGGAGGAACCTTCTCCGTGGGGTTACTAGGTGTAGCCATTGTTGAAAACTTGTCGGTGCTTGGGATACAGGGGGAAATCTGCGAGTGACGACGAGGAAATCCATGCACCCACGTGTTGCAGCAATCCTGATACCTGTGTGTACCACATGATATAAAAATAGTATCCAATCAGAAAGCGATCCGTATTTCCAGATGGCATTATTACGCTTGGTTCTGATTGCCAAAGATACTTTGAATATGACTGTCCTTATGCAGTTACGGTGAACGTGTTGGAAGTGCCTTCGTACGCTGTCAGAGTACCCAACAGGTTCTTCGAGTACCCACGGTGTACGAACCGATAGGTACCAGCTACACTTGTTCGACCGCCAATGCGGATGTTCCACTCGCACGTGTTCTTGCTCTCGGCGATGAGATAGCGCTCCCAGTGGTAGCGTAAGTCCCAGTGCGCGTCGGTCAGGACGGTCGTGTACGCACCGGTGGAGCTGAGCTTCTGCACGTCGCAGAAGGATGAAACGAGTGTGAGTGCGTTCTTTGGGTGTGCGCCGGCGAACACGGCCGAGGCCACGCTCCCCACTGTGTACGAGCTGGACGGCTGCGTGCGCACAGAGTTGAAGGATTTCAGCAACGGCGCTGAATCGAGCACCACACCCGTCTGCAACGTGATCAGTGAACTTCGATCGATCTGCAGCGGCGTGGGACCCACGTCCAGCGGAACGGACGAATCGGCCACGGATGCTGCGACGCGGGCGAGCTCCTGCTGCACGGCCGCCAATTGGTTGGGACCGAAGAGCGTCGACGCGCCTTCGTAGTTCTGTGTCAAGTACTCCTCCTTGGTGGTCATGTACTGCGCGTAGGCGTTGCTGACAGCGGCCAACTCGACCTCTGTTACACCCGCACCTTTAAGTGCTGTCTTGACCGTGGAACGGATGCGTCGTCCAGCCATGGTGGTCGTCTCGAAGTTGGTGACAGCAAGAGCAAACTGGCCGATCTTGACGACCTGCACGGGTAGGATGTTGGGCACCCAGGGAATGGGCTCCATGAGTCCGACGGCAAGGAGCGGCACCTTGTTGGCGTTCTGACAGGTCTGCACCCACTGTGGCGTCTCTTTGACAACGGCACCGGCGGCCTTGAACAGCACGTTGGCCTGGAGGTTTCCTTCCGTGAACATACTGAGCGCTCGACCGTCTTCGGTGCCGGCGGCGAAGTTCTGTCCTACGACGGCGGGACACGTTCTGTCGGCGTAGGGGTCTTGGGTAGTAGCGGTGACGTCGTCCAGCGTGACGTTGGAGAAGTCGACGTACGAGAGGTTGGCGACGACGGAACCCTGGATGAGCTCGGAGTTCCCCGTGATGAGAGCTGAGAGCGTGTCGTATTGCCGCTTGCCCATGATCTCAGCCGATTCGATGGTAGTGTTGCCCTCGCCACTGAACGTCCCATCTCCGTTGTCGATGAGGTTGGGACTGACGTCGCCGGCGTTGGCGATCCCAATAGCAACAACCACGTCGTCGAGCTCGTCCTCGAGTAGGAACTCGGCGTACCCCTTGTTGTCTCCACTGATGAGGAGATTGGCTGCGGTGAGACTGGTGGGGTGTACAGGGTAGAAGGCCAATACACCTCGAAGCTTTCCGGCGTCGTTGAAGAAATGGAGTGCGCGCATGGTGGTGTCGATGTCGCTGCTGTACTGGGCTCGTTCGGTGGCCGAATTGGCGAGGTAGGCGTCTGGGGATCGGTTCTTGCCTCCCTTGACGACTTCTCCCTTGTTCCAGCGGATGGAGCCACTCTGGACGGAGTTGTGAGCTGCGTCGATGGCGCTCATGATGCCGCTGACGATCTTGTCGAAGTTTTCGTTGATGTAGCCGAGGATGGAGACGTCGTAGAGGAAGTATCCAGCTGTGCCTCCCGGTCCGGCGTGCGTATGCGTGGCGTGGAGAATGACGTTCTGTTCGGTGTAGACCCCGTTGTATTTGGTGGCCAGCTCCGAGAGGACTTCTTGGTGCACGAGTTGCATCACCGAGTGTAAATCGCAGTGGACGATCATGACACGTTTGCCAGTATCTGGATCACCGATCAAGAAAGCTCTGGCGTACAGACGGTTGAGGATTCCAGCGTCGCTTTCGTCGGTACTAGCGAACCCCATCATGATCACCTCGGCTGCTGGCCCAGTGATGTCGCTCTTGCCGATTCCGATGTTGTACGTTGCTGCTGCGTTCGAAACAAAGGCAACGAGCAACACTAGGAACAGCCACGGTATGTGTGATGTCATTATTATTCAGGGGGTTCGACCTCTTGAATGCAAGTTTGTGAATGACTAGAAACTTGCCTAAGGTGTTGTCTTGGGGCACTACGTGGCCCGGCACATCGCAGCCATCTGCAGCTCATGTTGAAGATCAATTCCGGTGGAGAGTCATCAGCAGTACGTATCATACCACGTTACTCGTTATTAACTAGCTAAAACCTGGTCCGATCCCCGTCAAGTTGCACGCCAAGGAGCAGGACTAATCAAGTTGAAGTGGACTAGAGAGCTGCTGCAACATAACGTCGAACACACATACACTGGGCTTGTGCTTTGCTTTCAGCTTGGTGATACATGAACTGCATCACATTGAGGAGATCATTGAATCAACTAATCACCTTGATAAGAAAGCATCGGACAGACTTCAACCTGAGAAGAACTCCTTCATACTGGGCGTACCGAGTGAACGACAACTTTGCAATAAACACAGGTCCAAGCCTACGTTGCAAGTACTCGCAACATGTCCATGCGTAGCACGTTGCCATTCCCAATTTCCCCGAGTTCCGCTCGCTCAGTGATTTGAGGTTGTCAACAAAATGAACTTGTGTTGGGCACTTGCTTCCTTCTGCTTCGTGGTCTTACTCACTCCGCTGACCTTTGCTTACAACATTGGAATCGGCAAAAGCGACATCACCGGCCCCGCTTCTGAAGTGGTCATGATGGGGTTTGCCGACTCAAGTGAAGTCACTGCAGGAATCCTCAACCGCCTGTACGCCCGAGCGTTCTTAATTGAAGACCCTGCAACGAACAGCAGAATCGTCTTCGTGCATTGTGATCTTATGTCGGTGATGCAACTCGTGCACCAAGAAGTCCTCTCGGAGCTGGCCACCAAATACAACGGGGTCTACACCGAACAGAACGTCATTCTCCACGCCACGCATACGCACGCCGGACCGGGAGGCACAGCTGGATACTTCCTCTACGACGTCTCCATCCTCGGCTACATCAACGAAAACTTCGACAAGATCGTCAGCGGCATCATGAGCGCCATCGACGCAGCTCACAACTCCGTCCAGAGTGGCTCCATCCGCTGGAACAAGGGAGAAGTCGTCAAGGGAGGCAAGAACCGATCCCCAGACGCCTACCTCGCCAATTCGGCCACCGAACGAGCCCAGTACAGCAGCGACATCGACACCACCATGCGCGCACTCCATTTCTTCAACGACGCCGGAAAGCTTCGAGGTGTATTGGCCTTCTACCCTGTACACCCCACCAGTCTCACCGCAGCCAATCTCCTCATCAGTGGAGACAACAAGGGGTACGCCGAGTTCCTACTCGAGGACGAGCTCGACGACGTGGTTGTTGCTATTGGGATCGCCAACGCCGGCGACGTCAGTCCCAACCTCATCGACAACGGAGATGGGACGTTCAGTGGCGAGGGCAACACTACCATCGAATCGGCTGAGATCATGGGCAAGCGGCAATACGACACGCTCTCAGCTCTCATCACGGGGAACTCCGAGCTCATCCAGGGTTCCGTCGTCGCCAACCTCTCGTACGTCGACTTCTCCAACGTCACGCTGGACGACGTCACCGCTACTACCCAAGACCCCTACGCCGACAGAACGTGTCCCGCCGTCGTAGGACAGAACTTCGCCGCCGGCACCGAAGACGGTCGAGCGCTCAGTATGTTCACGGAAGGAAACCTCCAGGCCAACGTGCTGTTCAAGGCCGCCGGTGCCGTTGTCAAAGAGACGCCACAGTGGGTGCAGACCTGTCAGAACGCCAACAAGGTGCCGCTCCTTGCCGTCGGACTCATGGAGCCCATTCCCTGGGTGCCCAACATCCTACCCGTGCAGGTCGTCAAGATCGGCCAGTTTGCTCTTGCTGTCACCAACTTCGAGACGACCACCATGGCTGGACGACGCATCCGTTCCACGGTCAAGACAGCACTTAAAGGTGCGGGTGTAACAGAGGTCGAGTTGGCCGCTGTCAGCAACGCCTACGCGCAGTACATGACCACCAAGGAGGAGTACTTGACACAGAACTACGAAGGCGCGTCGACGCTCTTCGGTCCCAACCAATTGGCGGCCGTGCAGCAGGAGCTCGCCCGCGTCGCAGCATCCGTGGCCGATTCGTCCGTTCCGCTGGACGTGGGTCCCACGCCGCTGCAGATCGATCGAAGTTCACTGATCACGTTGCAGACGGGTGTGGTGCTCGATTCAGCGCCGTTGCTGAAATCCTTCAACTCTGTGCGCACGCAGCCGTCCAGCTCGTACACAGTGGGGAGCGTGGCCTCGGCCGTGTTCGCCGGCGCACACCCAAAGAACGCACTCACACTCGTTTCATCCTTCTGCGACGTGCAGAAGCTCAGCTCCACCGGTGCGTACACGACCGTCCTGACCGACGCGCACTGGGACTTACGCTACCACTGGGAGCGCTATCTCATCGCCGAGAGCAAGAACACGTGCGAGTGGAACATCCGCATTGGTGGTCGAACAAGCATTGCTGGTACGTATCGGTTCGTACACCGTGGGTACTCGAAGAACCTGTTGGGTACTCTGACAGCGTACGAAGGCGCTTCCAACACGTTCACCGTAACTGCGTAGACCTGACTGGCACTCAGGTTTCAAGCTGACTGCAGTGTCTGTAATGTTGACTTCTCAAAACATGTCGTATATGAGTCATTTATCCTTGCGCATGTAGCTATTTGTTTCTGTCTTGACGAGTCCATTCTACCCCAAAGAACGCGGATACGTCGAATGTTGGATCGTGAGGATCAACACCACCTAGACGATTAACAACGTTTCGGTAACGGAGCGCCTTCCGAGCAATTTGGGTGTTCGTAGAATGGGTAGACGGTTCTTCTAAAGCAGTGACCAGGAGACGATGCGCATTGACACAAAAGCGATCGCGGATTCTTTCGTCGTTGTAAAGCAGGCGCACGCGCGGTCGAGTTGAGTTATTCGCAATATCAATGCGTTGCAGATTCTCAGGGATGCGATGTACTTTTTCATTCCTGAGGTGATCGATGTCGAGACGGCTTTCAACAACCTCATTGTTATTGATGCCGCGCTCAATCTCAACATTGTCGTGTTCGGAGCAGGTGTCCTGAGCATTGGAGCGAGGTTTGGATGGCATCATTAGAAGTGAATACGTAAATGACGGTGGCGACACAATCTATCGTGGGTTGCAAATCGCACGCCTATCATCATAAGGTAAGAAGATACCAGATCTTCCTTAGCTGTTCACGGTTAAAGGAAACGCAACGCAACTCGAAACAGATAATGCAGGGAAGCTAAAGGCGGTCTTACACAGCTGCCGGGTTACTGGCTACTCGGACTTGGCACGGCGTCGCTTGACTCCGATACTACTGGGGCGCTGGTAGGAACGGCACTTCCACTTTCTCCCTCACGCGCACCTGACGCGTAGGCCTTTCGGACGAGCCGCATCTCCTCAGCTAAGACTTGAGCCGCTACCGCGGAAAATTCCTTCTTCACAGGGTCAATAAACAGTTTCTACAGCAAAAGCATTGTCATGGTCATCAGCATTGGGTTCCTGAAATCAGAAACGATGTGGTACATGCCTTGATCCGGTCGTCGAAGCGGATGATCGACTGGAAGAGGTTTAAGTTCTCGGATGCGCTGCTGTCCTCGATCAGCTTGCTGTAAATGAGAGCTAGGATATCGCACAACGACAGCAGGACCTCTCGGTAATCTAGTGGGAAAGGCTACACCAACAAACCATCAGCACGCGTGCGGGAAAGTAAATCATGGATCACTTACAATTGGGGGCGTCATTAGACGACGGTACACGGGTCGTTGGTTCCACTTGTGCATGGTTGGGCGAAAAGGCTCGTCAGCCGAGTACTGCGGGATGTTTTCCGTGTCAAGTGGTTCGTGGAGGGTACTCGATGTCGCCACCATCATTTTCTACGGAAACAAACGCATCAAGCCATCATCAGCTTCAGTTCAGCAGCAGAATTAGTCCAGCACCACGTACCATTCCCTGTACTGTCGACGACGAGAAGTAAAACTCGAGTTCTTCCAGCAATTGGCAGCAGTCCATAGCCAGTAGCTCCGGGTGAGTTGATTCTCCAACCAACCTCCCTAGTCCAATACCTAAGTAAAAGAACTGAGCTCCACGTCGAATGCTCTGCTTGTCTCCAAGGTGGTTCATCACCTGCTGCTCCTTCAGCAACGCGATATTCAGCCAATAGTTCGATCCTTCGTGCATAGCCTTCAAGTAGTTCCAGTCCGATCGTCGGTGCTGCACTAAATCTTCCAAGATCCTCATCCTCTGCTGAGCTGTGACTTGTCGTAGCACCGCAGCTGCAGCTTCTTCAGCCTCTCGGTCCGCACTACCAGCTCGCTCCTCCAGTTCTTCACCGCTGGAGCTCTGAGACGTGAATAACAACGAACCAAACGACGACGAAGCACTGGCCAATGAGGACGAGAGGCCTGACGTGATCGATCCTGCAGCGGAAGCGACTGAGCCCAAGGGATCCGCTATCGCAGCATCAATTGAGCTCGGAGAAGTCGTTTCCGTCTCTGTAGAAGCCGGAGAAGGCGTGGCCTTGGCACTGGAATTCTTTCCTGCATGTGACAGAGGCGACAGAACTTTCCGCCCGCTCTTAGCCAGCTTGGAAGCCATGGAACGAGCCGCGGAGGAAGCTTTAGCAGCAGATGCAGGCAGTTTAGAGCGACTATTACTGTCCGCAACATCCTCACTATTAGCTTCCGATGTACTGTGGTCCTTGTCCAAGCTGTCTGAGGGTCCTGGGTAGTCCGGAAGGGCTGAGGGAGGCGGAGGAAGCGACGCCAGCACCTCCTGCTCGCTCATAGCGGCGGGTGAGCTGTCCATGATCTTAAATTGAGCAGAATTCTGAGTAGATACAAAATATTTGTGAATCGCAAAATTTGAATAGATACAAATAATTGATGACACACAAAATATGTGTAACATCTTTTTCGGACCATAAGCAAAAGGGCAACCCCGCACTCATGGGCCGCATCGCGCGTCTCGAGCTTGAGAACTTCAAGTCTTACGGTGGACGCCACGTCGTAGGCCCGTTCCACCGCTTCACAGCAGTCGTGGGACCTAATGGCAGCGGGAAGAGCAACTTAATGGACGCCATTTCCTTCGTTTTGGGCGTGAATTCACGTCAATTGCGCTCCAACCAGCTGAAAGACTTGGTACACAGAGCTCCAAGCGACTCGGAGACTGTTTCTAGCGCTCGTTCAGCCTTTGTGACGCTCGTGTACGAACTTACAGAGAATGAGACGCCGCCGTCCAAGTCTCAGGCAGCTCAAGAGACTCAGAACGGGTTGAAAGAGGTGAAATTTACACGTTATATCTCTGAAAAAGGAGTGGGTTCGTACCGTATCGACGGACAAGATATTAGCTCGGAAGGTTATCAGAATCAGCTGAAGGAGATCGGGATTTTAGTGAAAGCTAGGAACTTTTTAGTGTTTCAAGGAGATGTGGAGTCTATTGCCAGTAAAAGCCCAGCGGAGCTCACGAAACTCTTCGAGCAGATCTCAATGTCTCATGAGCTTAAAGACGAGTACGAGAAGCTGCTGGAGGAGAAAAATGCAGCTGAAGAGAATACGATCTTTGCTTATAGGAGGAAGAAGGGCCTTGTGGCGGAGAAGAGACTCGTGAGGGAGCAGAAGGAGGAGGCCGAGCAGTTCAGACAGAAGCTGGAGGAAGTGGTAGGCCATTTTGATTCTTGTTGTTGGTAAAAAGTTGATGGGTAATGTTGCTTTAATTGTGTAGAACGATCTGCGGGTAGAGCACTACTTGTGGCAACTTTTCCAGGTGGAGGATGACATAAAACAGAGGAAAGAGACTGTGAGGCACTACCAGGAGGCTGGACAAACGTGTTTGCAGAAGGAAAATGCCGTAGCACAGACTTATCACGAGAAGAAGAAGGAGCTAACGGCAAGTTATCGAGATATGAAGAGTAATCGTGAGCGAATCCAGGATCTTCAGAACGAGATGGACGACATTCAGCCTCAAGTTATTCGGTTGCGGGAACAGACACAATACTCACAGAGAAAGATTGTCGAGTCGGAAACGACGGAGCAGACTATGAAGAGAAGGCTAGAGGGGAAATCAACAGAAGTCGAAGCATTGAAAAATGATCTACAAGAACTGGAAAGGGCAAAGGCAGAATTGGATGCAAACCAAGTTCGCCAAGCGAGCCAAGGCGGAGAGAATGGAGCGCTAGTCCTGGAGGGTTCACGCTTAGAGGAGTACCACAGAATCAAGGAAGACGTTCAGGTCAAGACGAATTTGCTGCGGAATGAACTCGAGTCGATCCTGCGGCAGCAGAATACCGATAGGAACAAAGTGGAAACACTCACCCAGGAGCGCCAGGAAAACCTCGCCGAGATTGAGAGATTAGGTGAAGAACTCAAGCAAGTCAACGAACGTATCAGCAGCATGAAACGAGTCATCTCCGAGACAGAACGTGATATCGCACAAGCCGAGAAGAATTTACAAACTGCTGGCGATGAGAACCGAGGCCAGGCGGAAAAGAAAGACACATTGAAGAAGCAGTTGGACAGAGTTAGCGACAAGTTGCGCGACCTGAAGGACGATAAGCGTCAGTCACAGGCGGAGGCCAGACGAGCAGAGACGCTCGAAACGCTGAAGCGGTTGTATCCTGGTGTTCGCGGGCGTCTTGTAGACCTGTGCAAGCCAGTTCAGCGCAAGTACAACATGGCGGTGACGGTGGCGACAGGGAAGCACATGGACGCAATTGTGGTGACGAACTACAGGACAGGTCAAGATTGCATCCAGTACCTCCGTGATTCTCGTGCGGGTAGTGCCCAGTTTATCCCTCTGGACAAGATTCGAGTGAAGCCGATCAACGAACGCTTTCGTGGCCTAGGAAGCAACATCAAGATGGTGGTTGATGTGATCGAGTGCGACGCCGAGATTGAACCTGCACTGCACTACGCTGTTGGAGATACCGTGGTGTGTGATTCTATCGACATAGCTCGCGATCTCTGCTTCCGTCAAAACGAAAAGGTAAAGGCGGTAACGTTGGACGGGATGGTGGTGAGCAAAAACGGCAGTATGACTGGCGGTAAAACCCACAATGACATGCGCCGGGCTGGACGATGGGATGAGAAGGAGGTTGAGGCCTTACAGCAAGAAAAGGATAGTCTAATAGATACGATCCGTGCAATGGAGCGACATGGTGCTTCGTACACGAAGCTGGACACATTGCGCACCCAACAAGAAGGTCTCAAGAGCCGACTCTCACATGCTAAAGCTGACTTGGAAATTACAGAAGGAAAAGGGCCGAAAATCCAAGCTCGAATCGAAAATGCAAAAAAACGCGTGGCGGAAGTCATCGAGCCCGAGCTTCTCAAGTTCACAGCGGCAACGGATTCTCGTAAAAGCAAGATTACTTCGCTTCAGGATCAAATCAACGGAGTTGAGGACGAATTGTTCGCTGATTTTAGCGAGGCAATCGGAGTCGAAAGTATCCGTGTGTACGAAGAGAAAGTGCTCAAACGGCACCACAAGGCGATGGAAATGCGACACAAAATCACCGAACACGAAGCGAAGCTACGCGCACAGGTAAGAGTTAGGTAGTACCTTCTTGTATTTGTTGCCCTGCTAACGTTGTTTTAATTTCAGATCGAGTACCTCCAGTCTCAGGATTTCACCCAGCCCATGCAAGCTGCGAACGAAAGAGCAGCTCGAGAGGCTCAGCACTTAAAGCAGCTGGCAGAAGAGGAGGCTGGTCTGATGAAACGAGTGGCTGCACTGCGTAAGGAAAGGAAAGAGCAAGAGCATCTCCGCAAAACGTTAACTACGAAGGTGGGTGAGCTGGAGATGGAGCTTCGAGAAATTGGCAGTAAGAGAACTAAGTATGAAGAGCGGAAGGGCAAAATCCAACGGCGGATTTCATCTGAGGAGACGGTGCTTGAACGTTTGAAAGATCACAAGACGGAGATTTTCAAGCGTGCCTCGTTGGACCACGTCAAACTGCCCACTGTACCGCACAGACCCAACGGCTCAGAAGATGTCGAGATGGAGGACGCTTCTGGACTAAGCAATCTCGGAAACTCGGAACTGCTACTGGGAGAAGATGCTGCTAACAAAGAACTGGATTTCTCATCACTTCCAGACGCTCGCGTCGTGGTTGACGACAAGGAATTTGACGACATAAATACTGACTATGAAAAACGGATTGGTCTGTTGCTCACGGAGCTGGAGCGCATGCAGCCCAATATGCGCGCACTGGACAAGTTCGACGTGATTCAAGGCCGAATTGGGAAGGAAGAGGAAGAGTTGGATCGTATCAAGCAACAAGCTCTCGCAACGGCCTCGAAATTTGAAAACGTCAAGCAAGAGCGGTACGACCGGTTCATGGAGGCGTTCAACCACATCTCAGGAGTGATCGACTCGACGTACAAGCAACTCACCAAGAGCTCCAAGCACCCGTTGGGCGGAACGGCGTACTTGAACTTGGAAAACACAGAGGAGCCCTATCTCAACGGAATGAAGTACAGTGCAATGCCGCCCATGAAACGATTCCGTGAGATGGAGCACCTGTCTGGTGGCGAGAAAACTGTGGCTGCACTTGCGTTGCTCTTTGCCATCCACAATTACCGTCCGTCTCCATTTTTCGTTCTGGATGAAGTGGATGCAGCCCTGGACAACGTGAACGTGAACAAGGTGTCGACGTATATCGCTAACTGTGACTTCCAGTGCGTCGTGATCTCGCTCAAGGACTCGTTTTACGAAAAGGCGGACGCACTGGTGGGAATCTGTAAGGATATCACGCTGCAGCAGTCCAAGTCTATGACTCTTGATCTGACCAAGTTCGACTAGTTTGACCGACTAAATGGCGACTAATTATTTTTCCTTTTCAGCAATTGTGCTAAGGTTCGTTCCCCAACCTACTCGAAGCTCGTTTCTCGGCCTCTTTCTGTACCAGTTCCTTCAGTCGGTGGTCTGCTGCTGCTTGAGCTCTTGAGAACTTACCGTATCGTCGTTCTTCGTACAGCAGGAAACACTCGGCCAGGCGGATCTTGGACGGCAGATCGACAATCACTTGACTAGGAGCAAAGGAAGCAGCGTCCAGCAGCACAGCCAGATCCTCTTCTTCCGGCATTTCGATGGCCCAGAAGACTCGCATGCTTTGGTCCAAACCACCGATAGTTGAGAAGGGGTTTCGTCGAGACAGTCGTACGCCATCCATCGCTGCAGTGGCAAGTTGGCTTTTACTCACAAAATCGAGATCACTCGTCATCTTCAGCGTGTAGTTGAGGTTCCTCCAGGTAAACGGACGATTCTGAAGCATACGTCGTCGCCAGCCAGCAATGGCATCCACCGTTGCCAAGGACAAGTCTCGTACATGAACCAGAGCTTCCAACAGCTCCAAGCTTTGGTCGATTTCGAAGGAACAGCAGCAGCGGAGCAGCTCATCCAGTCCAGCTTCTCTCGCCACGATCGCTCTCAACACGACCAATTCCTCTTCAGACAACAAACCTTCGTATGACAAAGCCTTGGTGCTGGAATACCTTGTGACCGAGTGGGAGGAAGGTTTCTCCTTATGCTTCTTCACCGTGGTCATGTACGGCTTTAGCGGGGTTTCCTTGGGCTTATCACTCGACGATTCCATTCTGCTCTTTAGCTTCAGGTATTACAAGCAAGTGAACAGTCGGGTATTGTGAGTATTTGAGTAGTTTCACACCACTACGTTTTTATTCTGTGCAGGTTTACGCCGATCACTTGCGCTGCTCAGCAGCACGACGTCGGATCTCTTCCCAGGTCGTAGGTTTTACCGGTTCCTCTTTCTCGCTAGGCACACCAAAGAAGTAATCATCTTCATCATGACGTAGTGGCGGGGTCTTGTCAGATCCTGGATGACCTGAATCCCGAGAGTAATGTGCGTACGGATCACGAGAGAGAGGGACGTCACGGTCCGGTGTTTCCTCATCCGATGGTTTCGAACCGAAGAAAAATGACGAGCGACTTCCATCGTCGTTGGGTTCTCCGAAAACCTCATCATTCTTCTTGTCACGCGGTTTATCCAGTCCAGTAATTGGCGGGATACTACTAGGAAAGTTGTTGTCCAAGCGACGTGGTACAGGAGGGAGGCTCTTCGGCTTTGAGTCAAAGCTTGTCGCATTCGCATCTTCATTCCATGAGTCCCTATCGCAGCAACAACATTAGAAAAGACATGTATTGCCTCCTAAGCAACTCCCAACGTACGTAGAAGCCGATGAATGCTGGAATTTTTCATTCAGCTCCTGCACGAACGAGTTGTTGGGGATCTTAGCCATCAAACTGTAAAAAAAAAGATTAATTATCTGTAAAGCCCCACAATTCTCCAAAAACAAAAAACTTACATGGCCCTGGCTCGAGTTGCAAATGGCGACTTGTCCGACGGCAGCATTAACAAGTCCGAGAACAGGTCTCTACGGATACTAATGATACCGTAGGAGGCTCCGAACAGACCTCCAGCTACCAAAAGATTATTAATTCTACTACACCAGAATCCAAGATGGATTCATTTTGCTACTCACACATCATGGCAAAAGCCCCCGCCGCCCTCTTCTGGTTCTTAGAGATCTTCCACAGTCCAGCCATGACTGATGAACCCATAATGGCGCCAAGAGCGGCTCTACGACGACCCATATTGGCGTAATGGGCTAAAATCTCCATTTCAGCCTCCGTCCTGCCATTTTAGAGTCAATTTAAGGAATCAAGTACTGAAAAAACCTGTGCAGATGGACACGTACTTGCCGATGAAGGAGGCGTCCTTGTCCTTGGACATCTCGGTGCTCAGCGTGCGAATGGCGTCGTCTACAGGCACCGTCGAGAGCATCTTGTCTTGTTTGGGTATTGATTAGGGAGTGTGGGGCTAATACGAACAATAAAGACGATTGGCCAAAAACTTGAAGGGTGATGAACCAATAGGAGAAGTCTAGGAGGGCACTTCAACAATGCTACAGGTGAAGTTCTCCAATTTTGCGATTCTCAATTCATCACTTGCAAATAATTCGGTCCATGTAGCTAGCAATCATTCGACAAGATGGCGTAGATCATGCCAGCAATTTCCCTCACTGATTCAGGTGCAGGAGCGTTAATCCCATCCTTCTTTTCCCACGCCATCATAACGGTTGTTGCACGCTCAATCTTGTCATCAAGGCTTCTCGAAAAGATTCACAGTAAAGAGTCCGTCACAATACTGTACACTTCCGAATCCGCAAGTGCTTCGTATCCCACATAAGCTTGAGCGAGACCCTGCTGGATGCCATGTTTCGCCTTCCACAATGCACACACGCTTGTCTCCACGCTGAAACACGAACTCAAAGGCCTCGCGACCGCGAACATGCGTCCCAATAATAGTTTCGTCGGCTTGGATTAAGACATCTCCATCAAATTGGCCACAGACAATTGCCAGTATGGAAACGATGAAGAGTAGTCGTCCTGCATCATTGATATTCCAGAAAGACTTGGATACGATAGGAAAGTATAGATCGAGAGCAGCAAACTTGTCGGCAGCGATAGGCTTAGGCGGTAGTTTAAACGCAGTCACTGGCATGATTGGGTCAATCATTGAAAATGAGAAGGACGAGCAATCCATTGAGCTATCAGCCTCCATTTCCTTGCTCATAAGCACGAACGTTGTTCAACTCCATCCATCGTTTTCGACGCGGGTGCGATGATACCAATGATCCAGCTTCCCAAAACTGTCCGTCAAGGAACACCAACACGTGAACCACATTGACTCCAAGTGATACACCAGACCCAAACAGTTTTGGGTCGCTTAATATCATCGACCAATGCAACCCCTTCATTTCCGAAGTGTCAACTGGGTTCTGCATCATGTTGTCGAGGTCATTATAGTCTCGCAGCCACCCGCCGTTCGTTTTCGTCAGGAAGAGCCGTAGGTCTTGTGCAGGAGCCCTGATGACTTCAATTTTATTTTCTTCGCCAACAATCGCACAGAAGAGCATCACCATTTTTCTCCAGGCGGCATGGTATTTTGAAAAACTTCGGTAAAAACTGAAGAAAAACCGAGTCATGAAATATTATATAACGATCGATTGATGTGATTGCCCTAATAAACTGCAAACCACAAGGACTGTTTCCTCATCTCGGCACTTGGCGTAGGTTCGAGTCCCTCGGGGGACTTCCTTTCCAGATGATAAGAAGTGATTAGCATTCGAAAATTCAATATCCCATTCAAACAATTCACAATCACAATCAAACCTTCAGGATTCAAAAGCGCAAGCCAAGTAGTAGCAACCAGGAATAACCAATTAATCAACTTCAATTTCCTTTCCACTCTCTCGAACAGAACAATGCAATGCGAGCTATTGGTAGAACAAAACTCCTCAACATTGATGTTAGATTACCTCGGGTGCAACTAAAACTCGACAGTAGCAACTCCCAAGTCATTCCACTACAACTTCTTGTCGACAAGTAGAAAGTTATCTGTCTGTAGCAGTAGGCGAGTCTTCGTCGAGGCTTTATTTTGACGTCTCTGCCCCCTTGAGTAACTCTTGCGCAAAACCATTATGTGGCAGCTTTTTCAGACTGGAAGAAACACACAAACAAAACGCACACCATTAGATCTGTGGTACAACTCGCTCCCAGCTTCACAACGTACATCTCTCTCGCTTCAGCTGCGCGTGGTGATCTCTCACTGGGAAGTTTCAGCATGTCTGTCAGCATCTCATTGCGAATGCCACTGGTGCGCAGCGAAACTCTAGCGCCGATCGCACCGCCCACTACAAATTAAAAGGATGTCAGGTTTTTCACGCAATGTAGACCAGATGTAGCACAATCGCGTACCGATCATTCCAGTGACGCCCAGAAAACTTCCCAATGCTGCTGCTTTCCAGACGCCAGCCATCGCTGACGCCCCCAAGATTCCTCCAACGGCTGCGCGCTGTCTTCCCTTGTCTCTATACTCCATCAACACCCCCATTTCAGCTGGAGTGACGTCCTTCCTGCTCAAAAACAGACTCAGTATCAAGTACCAACACAGGAAATTAAACAAGTACTTACGTCCACTCTGAAAAAAAGTCACGACGTCTGGAGTTAAAGTCTTCGCGACTAAAAGCTCCGTCGTTGGCAAAAGCCAATGGACCATGATGGCCAAAGCCCCAGTGTCGATACCCCCAAGGACCGTGGCCACAGCCTCCAGAGCCAAAGCCCACAGGAGCTCCTAACATTCCAGGGCTGATTCCTTTCTTGGCAAGTTCGGAACGCAGTGTGTACAGGACCTCGTACTCTTCGGAAGACATCATGGTAAGTTGGGATCAAGTTTGGCAGATTGAATTGTGAGAAGACAAGCAGAGCTGGAAGTTACTGGGAATGGAATGTTTGTTTAGTATGGGAGTCAACACAAACGTTGACTCCAGGTTGCACATTCACTCTGATCATCTGTACATTCATTCTGAGTCGGCATCAACAAAATCGATTACGCCAATCAACAAAAACTTCAGATAGTGTTGGGATTTACCCCACAACTCAATTTTCTCCGCCAAAACTCCTTCAACGTACAGCAAGATGATGTCCTCCATGACCTCCGAGCAATACGAAGTCATGTACACGATGCGATCCGAGATGTTCGCCAAGAAAGACGGCGAACGCTACGGACCTCCTCGTGGTTTTGTTCCCTGGGGTGTTGGTCCTCGAGGCTTTGGTCGTCCGCCCTGGATGTAAGCGCTACAGCACTATACGACACTATTTAATGAACAACTGATCTCTAAATTCTGCATTTCCTGTCAATAGGGACGTCTCACCAGCCGAACGGGACGTGTTCGTGAAGTACCGAGAGAAAGGCACACGTCGCGCTGCTTTCGGCGGTCTCTTAGGGGCGACAGCGATGGCTGGGATCTGGAATGTGGTAGCATTTGGGACCCCATTGGGAGTTGCGGGGGTGCTCAGTAAGCTTAAATTCTCCTACTTGTACTGAAAACTATTGTACTCATCATGTTTTATTGGATAGTTGGAGGCGCTATTGGCGCTAGGACGTCGATTAGTACAAGCAACATTCGCACGGAGATGTTCACGGAGCTACTCCAGCTTCCAGGTGACAAGGCTCCACACGCAGCTCAAGCTAGAGAAATGTATGTGAGGATCTTACCTGGGTGTTGTGGTAGTTTTTTCTAATGTGTTGTGCTCTATAGCCTTCAGACTAAGTTGTCGCACAACAAATACGCACTGGAGCTGCTGAAGGGCGCGGGTGTTGCAACGTACGTACTTCAATACGAAGATTTCAAAGGTATCTTGACTAGAATTAACTTTTCTTCTTCTTGAATGTAGTGATTCAGCTGCCGACATCTTGAACAGCAAATGAGCAAGTAAGACGCAAGAGAGGTAGTTTCGTGTTTTAACCAGCAACACCATTTCATTAACTCATCTCAGCAAGGTGCTAATAGCAATACCACTTCGTACATTTGACTACACTCGATTCTACCCAATCCATAGTTTTCAAGACACACCAGGCATGCCATACGCCGTGATCACGATATTCTCGAAGTTCATCGGGACCTCGATGCTGTAACGAGGTCTTCCGATGCTGATACCGTACACCTCTTCTCGCAGAGCGTCCAGCAGGTCACCATGGCTTATTTAGTAAAGAAGTGGAGGAACTCACTACGAGCCAAGCACTTGATATCGAGAATGAAGCCACAGGATTCACCACGACCGATAGAATCTTCTTGCCTTTTTGCCTTCTGCTAACGCCATTTGACCCGTCACCAGTTCACTAGCCAGCGTCTTCTCTGAAATGAGAAATCCAGAACACGAGCGCTTGGGAATCGCGCCTTATTAATAATACCATTGAGAATCCACCGTCTTCAATACTGGACACGCCTTGGATTATCCAACTCACCCTCCGTTCTTCTAAACAAAAAAACAATCAAGACAAGTAATCGTAAAAAACGTAAATTCGGTGGTGATTCAGATAGTTATCTTGGAAATCAATCGAAAGTGCTAAACAACATTGCAGAGATTGGGCAAGCTACATGTAATCATCTTACTCCTATGTAGTTTTAGAAGCAGAAGCGCAACGATCTAATTACGACTGATTCTGCTCATTCGAGCACGCGCCGTCAGCAACCTTGGTGATGTTCTTGTCGGGGTGGTTGCAACTCGTGATGCCCAGGTTGCATTCATTACTGTAGGTGACGCCATCCGAGCCGCATACGGGGACGTAGTTGTCGGGGCATCCCATGTCAGCACACATGGGACCCTTGTAACCAGGGGCGAAAGCGAGCTTACGCTGCTGCGTGTTGCCTTCAGCAGCAATAGCAGAAGCGACGGCGGCGGCAATAAGCACAAGTCCGAAAGTAAACTTCATGGGGAGAGTGATTGATGGTTGAGTGGGAAGCACGGTGCGAATTTGAAAATGGTTTACTGGCAACAACGAGCCTTACAGAGATACGTTGCTGAGAAACGTATCCTGGATCACCACTCGTGCTCGTTCCTCCCGAAGATGTGATTGCGGCAGCAAATCTGGTTTGCTGTTCGTAGTGTTGACGAAAAATTAATCATGTGACTAACAGCTTTGACAACGTGAGTGTGATACACGTGTGTTCCAGCTTACCGTAGAAAAGAAAGGTTGTGGTATGCCTTCCAGCACGAACACCTTCATCTGTTTGCCGTAAATTTTGGGTCACAATTCGGGACGCAGCACTTGTCCGCTCTATCCTGTGAAGATTCAGATTACCAAGTTTGTCATCGATTCATCGCTGATTTTGTTTTCTTCAGAAACGGTACCAATTTTCTGCTACAACATTTCCCAAGAAAAGAGTTTTCTCAACACGAACTCATTCTATTCGGCTGTCGTCAGTGACGATCTTGCTGGATTCGCCGATGGGCTGGTACAAAGTACAGTATCGCGCAGTGGAAGGCAGCTGAACTCCAATGAGATACTTAGGTATACAACAATGCACGATGTTTGAAGCCAAGCCAAATTGATTGTCCTTCCAATGCCACGATGATGAAAACGAGATTGGCGGTGAGGCTCACGGTTTCTGGAAACGATGTTTTCAAAAGATATTAACCCTTCTAATTGCTTACCATGTAACGTAGCGACGAGTCCTAGGTGCCGCAAAGCAGTTCAGACTCTGCAGAGTGTTCTTTGATGATCTTCCTTCAGCCTCCATAATCTGATGAAGAAGACTATCCCATCGAGACATGGATCTTCCAACACACAGCACAATTAATCCTTCGTCTACACCACGAGCAGATTTGCTGGTGGTCCAAGTTGTGGCCAGGATTACTGGTGCAGCAGCCGTAATCTCAAACTTTTTCGGAGGGAGGGAGGGGGGGGGCTGAAACACAACCTGGGCATCACGAGCTGCAACCACCCCGACAAGAACATCACCAAGGTTGCTGACGGTGCTTGCTCCAACGAGCAGGAACAGCAACAACAACAACAGCAGCAGGAGCAACAGCAGCAGCTGCATAAGCTCGCTTTCGCCCCTGGTTACAAGGGTCCCATGTGTGCTGACATGGGATGCCCCGACAACTACGTCCCCGTATGCGGCTCGGATGGCGTCACCTACAGTAATGAATGCAACCTGGGCATCACGAGTTGCAACCACCCCGACAAGAACATCACCAAGGTTGCTGACGGCGCGTGCTCGAATGAGCAGAATCAGTCGTAATTAGATCGTTGCGCTTCTGCTTCTAAAACTACATAGGAGTAAGATGATTACATGTAGCTTGCCCAATCTCTGCAATGTTGTTTAGCACTTTCGATTGATTTCCAAGATAACTATCTGAATCACCACCGAATTTACGTTTTTTACGATTACTTGTCTTGATTGTTTTTTTGTTTAGCAGAACGGAGGGTGAGTTGGATAATCCAAGGCGTGTCCAGTATTGAAGACGGTGGATTCTCAATGGTATTATTAATAAGGCGCGATTCCCAAGCGCTCGTGTTCTGGATTTCTCATTTCAGAGAAGACGCTGGCTAGTGAACTGGTGACGGGTCAAATGGCGTTAGCAGAAGGCAAAAAGGCAAGAAGATTCTATCGGTCGTGGTGAATCCTGTGGCTTCATTCTCGATATCAAGTGCTTGGCTCGTAGTGAGTTCCTCCACTTCTTTACTAAATAAGCCATGGTGACCTGCTGGACGCTCTGCGAGAAGAGGTGTACGGTATCAGCATCGGAAGACCTCGTTACAGCATCGAGGTCCCGATGAACTTCGAGAATATCGTGATCACGGCGTATGGCATGCCTGGTGTGTCTTGAAAACTATGGATTGGGTAGAATCGAGTGTAGTCAAATGTACGAAGTGGTATTGCTATTAGCACCTTGCTGAGATGAGTTAATGAAATGGTGTTGCTGGTTAAAACACGAAACTACCTCTCTTGCGTCTTACTTGCTCATTTGCTGTTCAAGATGTCGGCAGCTGAATCACTACATTCAAGAAGAAGAAAAGTTAATTCTAGTCAAGATACCTTTGAAATCTTCGTATTGAAGTACGTACGTTGCAACACCCGCGCCCTTCAGCAGCTCCAGTGCGTATTTGTTGTGCGACAACTTAGTCTGAAGGCTATAGAGCACAACACATTAGAAAAAACTACCACAACACCCAGGTAAGATCCTCACATACATTTCTCTAGCTTGAGCTGCGTGTGGAGCCTTGTCACCTGGAAGCTGGAGTAGCTCCGTGAACATCTCCGTGCGAATGTTGCTTGTACTAATCGACGTCCTAGCGCCAATAGCGCCTCCAACTATCCAATAAAACATGATGAGTACAATAGTTTTCAGTACAAGTAGGAGAATTTAAGCTTACTGAGCACCCCCGCAACTCCCAATGGGGTCCCAAATGCTACCACATTCCAGATCCCAGCCATCGCTGTCGCCCCTAAGAGACCGCCGAAAGCAGCGCGACGTGTGCCTTTCTCTCGGTACTTCACGAACACGTCCCGTTCGGCTGGTGAGACGTCCCTATTGACAGGAAATGCAGAATTTAGAGATCAGTTGTTCATTAAATAGTGTCGTATAGTGCTGTAGCGCTTACATCCAGGGCGGACGACCAAAGCCTCGAGGACCAACACCCCAGGGAACAAAACCACGAGGAGGTCCGTAGCGTTCGCCGTCTTTCTTGGCGAACATCTCGGATCGCATCGTGTACATGACTTCGTATTGCTCGGAGGTCATGGAGGACATCATCTTGCTGTACGTTGAAGGAGTTTTGGCGGAGAAAATTGAGTTGTGGGGTAAATCCCAACACTATCTGAAGTTTTTGTTGATTGGCGTAATCGATTTTGTTGATGCCGACTCAGAATGAATGTACAGATGATCAGAGTGAATGTGCAACCTGGAGTCAACGTTTGTGTTGACTCCCATACTAAACAAACATTCCATTCCCAGTAACTTCCAGCTCTGCTTGTCTTCTCACAATTCAATCTGCCAAACTTGATCCCAACTTACCATGATGTCTTCCGAAGAGTACGAGGTCCTGTACACACTGCGTTCCGAACTTGCCAAGAAAGGAATCAGCCCTGGAATGTTAGGAGCTCCTGTGGGCTTTGGCTCTGGAGGCTGTGGCCACGGTCCTTGGGGGTATCGACACTGGGGCTTTGGCCATCATGGTCCATTGGCTTTTGCCAACGACGGAGCTTTTAGTCGCGAAGACTTTAACTCCAGACGTCGTGACTTTTTTTCAGAGTGGACGTAAGTACTTGTTTAATTTCCTGTGTTGGTACTTGATACTGAGTCTGTTTTTGAGCAGGAAGGACGTCACTCCAGCTGAAATGGGGGTGTTGATGGAGTATAGAGACAAGGGAAGACAGCGCGCAGCCGTTGGAGGAATCTTGGGGGCGTCAGCGATGGCTGGCGTCTGGAAAGCAGCAGCATTGGGAAGTTTTCTGGGCGTCACTGGAATGATCGGTACGCGATTGTGCTACATCTGGTCTACATTGCGTGAAAAACCTGACATCCTTTTAATTTGTAGTGGGCGGTGCGATCGGCGCTAGAGTTTCGCTGCGCACCAGTGGCATTCGCAATGAGATGCTGACAGACATGCTGAAACTTCCCAGTGAGAGATCACCACGCGCAGCTGAAGCGAGAGAGATGTACGTTGTGAAGCTGGGAGCGAGTTGTACCACAGATCTAATGGTGTGCGTTTTGTTTGTGTGTTTCTTCCAGTCTGAAAAAGCTGCCACATAATGGTTTTGCGCAAGAGTTACTCAAGGGGGCAGAGACGTCAAAATAAAGCCTCGACGAAGACTCGCCTACTGCTACAGACAGATAACTATCTACTTGTCGACAAGAAGTTGTAGTGGAATGACTTGGGAGTTGCTACTGTCGAGTTTTAGTTGCACCCGAGGTAATCTAACATCAACGTTGAGGAGTTTTGTTCTACCAATAGCTCGCATTGCATTGTTCTGTTCGAGAGAGTGGGAAGGAATAACTAGATGAAGGGAATTAGACTGGTAGTGGTAGCCTTAGCACTACATGTAGTAGCACGGCCTGTATCATCGTATCTACCATGATTGAGGCCATAGTCTCCGTTAGCTCTACTTCTTGAAACCAGAGGTGGAAAACGTCTTTCTGCTCTTGATTGGGGGACAAATGCTGGAAGTGCTTTTTAAACCCCATGGCCATGACTGAAAGATTGATCTACTAAGACCATCTTCGAGGTAGTTACGACGCAGCGTTTTGTCGACTGGAAGCACTTATACCCTCCTTATCATTGAAGGAAGTATATCATCCAGGACGACGACACTTTGACGAAATGGAAGTTGGAGGGAACGACCAAGTGCGAGTGGTATAGGAAGACCGAAACAGTTTCCATTGTTTCATCGACCCACACAACCCCTTGAACCGTGTTTCTTCGTCCGGAAGAGCCGGGCAGGACCCTTAATGTCTTGGTTTCTCGCCTTGATCGCTTTTCCTTCAGGTCCCTAACGAACTTGTTCGCGTCGATGTCCACAGAGAAGAAGTTGCATGCCCAGCCAACAATCGCAGAGAAGAGCGTCGCCATTTTCGGCAGATTCTAGAATGTGAAGGTGTTGAGAACTTGAGACTCGATACGGAATCCATGAAATTTCCCGGTTTGATTCGCTCGTGAGGACAAGTACTAGTCATTTGACGCTGAGAAAAAGGATCTGATCCTATTAAGATATTCCAAGAATTTCCTCTAGCTCTGCTTGTTAGCGGTGGCCTCGCGACGCGCTGCATCTTGCAGCAGCTCCGTGTCCACTTCTCCAGCTGGGATCTGCACGTAGCGGATGGAGCTTCCTCGGATAAAACAGTTCTTCATGTTCATCTTCAATACACACTCGTCAATATCTTAAATAAATACCGGTTTTTTAAACGAAATACTGTACCAATTGCGGGAATTTGTCACCTTCCACGACCGAAACATTAAGCAACTTAATGTTGAGATACTGGTCCACGGAATCCAGCACGCCCATAAGCGCCACATCGTTCTTGAGCTCCACAGCCACTTCTTTACCGACCAACGTCTTGAAGAACGAATAGAAGAGCTATGTATAAGCAATAGAGAGGTTAAAGGGAGCCGTCACAGTAGAGGAAGGAGGCGACAACTTGGTACCATTATGCTTGGTCTTGCCGAATGTCTATTTTTGGCCTTGAATGAATCATTTTGACCAATCATCGAAAACTTCTTCTCTGATTGGCTAATTAAATAATTATTGTACAAAATATCAATAATTGTTACCAGATCGAATCCTTCCTCGACTTGTATCAGTCTTGCTCTGTCTTCTGCTCCCCTTGCGTGTCCTAATGAAGAAACTAACGATCAAGCCGTACCGCCAGAACATGGGGATGGACCAGACACGCGCGCAGGAGATCTGGGCGTCTCTACGCAAGGCCATTGACGAGATCTTCTCGCATAACGCCAGTTTGTTGTCCTTCGAGGAGCTCTACCGCAATTCCTACAACTTAGTACTGCACAAACATGGGGATTTACTGTACAATGGAGTGGTTACAGTCATTACGGAACACTTACAAGGAGTTGCAGCTCAAGTAGCGTCCGTATCGGATGATATGCTGCTTGTAGCTGTTAATGACCAGTGGGTGGATCATCAAGTCGTTATGACGATGGTGCGGGACATCCTCATGTACATGGATCGCACCTACGTCACACAAAAGAGGAAGCTCCCAGTGTATGACAACGGGTTGTACATCTTCCGGGATGAAATTGTACGTCATGACAGTGTAAGGGATCGACTTCGAGCTCGTCTTCTGCTCTGTATTGAGAGAGAAAGACACGGGGAGCTCATTGACAGGGACCTTATTAAGAGCATACTCCGTATGCTCGTGGATCTCGGAGTGCACTCGAATTCTGTGTATGAGAACGACTTTGAGAAATTTTTCCTAGACACGACACTGGACTTTTACAGGGCTGAAGCTCAAGCGATGCTGGATGTAGCGACGTGCCCTGAGTACTTGGAGAAGGCGGAGCAACGGCTGAATGAAGAAGGAGCTCGAGTACTACATTATCTCAATCCGTCAACGGAGCACAAGCTTAAGACGATCGTCGAGACTCAACTGATTAAGAATCAGGCCAAAGCTCTGGTGGAGATGGAGCACTCGGGCTGTGTGGCTTTGTTCCGAGATGAAAAGACACAAGCTCTGCGCAGGATGTACTCGCTATTTCGACGTGTACCTAGTACGCTGCCGGAGATCAGTGAGAGTGTGTTCCAGTACGTTAAAACCCACGGAGACGAAGTTGTCAAGACCCAATCGAACCCGGAGACGTCGTTGGATGCGTCGCAGTTTGTGGGGAAGCTCTTGGCTCTGCGTGAGAAGTTTGTAGGGTTCCTGTCGGAGTGTTTCTTTGACGACCCGCAGTTCCACAAATCCATCAAGCAAGGTTTCGAGGCCTTCATGAACACCAACACAGTGTGTGCTGGATACCTGGCACATTATCTGGATGAATTGCTACGCTCTAAGAACCGGTTTGAAGAAGAAATGGATACGCGAGTTACTCAAGTCATTGCTCTGTTCCGGTATCTCCAGGATAAAGATGTTTTCGAGGAGTTTTACAAGATTTTGCTTGCCAAACGTCTGCTTAACAGCCGCGGCACTTCAGACGAAGCGGAGAAGCTCGTTATCTCGAAGCTCAAAGCAGAATGCGGCTACCAGTTTACGTCTAAGTTGGAGGGGATGTTCAAGGATATGAGTATTTCGAAGGACCTGATGGAGCTCTACCGGAAGTCAGGTGACTCTGGCTTTGGAGGTGATTTGTCTATTGCACCGACGCCGCTGTCCGTGCACGTGCTCACGAGTGGATTCTGGCCGACCGAAATGGCTCCAATGTGTGCTCTTCCGCTGGAACTGGTCCAGATGACACAGGCGTTCGAGGTGTTCTACTACGCTCGACACAATGGTCGTAAATTGGCGTGGATGGCGAACATGGGGACTGTGGATATCCGTGCTTTGTTTTCCGCTGGCGTTGAGGACAATAAACGTCGTCATGAGCTGAACGTGTCAACATACCAGGCTGTGATTTTGATGCTGTTCAATCAGCGCTCGGAATGGAGTTTTAAAGATATCGTGGAACGTACACGTATCGACGTGAAAGACTTGAAGCGCCACCTGATCTCTCTCTGCACGCCGAAGTATCGGGTTTTGATCAAGAGTTCAAAGGGGAAGCGCATCGACGAAGAAGCCGATACGTTCACTGTGAACGACACGTACAAGTCGAAGCTTCACCGTGTACGAATACCGTTGGTGTCACAGAAGGAGACGTCGCTGCTTCCTGCCATAGCTTCAAGTACCAGCAACTCAGCAGACGCGTTGCCTCCGACTGTCGCTGAAGACCGCAAACATCTCGTGGAGGCTGCCATCGTCCGGATCATGAAGACACGCAAGCAGATGCAGCATAACCAGCTCATTGCCGAAGTGACACGTCAAATGGCAGGTCGCTTCACTCCGTCTCCACAGCTCATCAAGCTCCGTATTGAAAGTCTCATTGAACGTGAATATCTCCAACGCAGCGCCACAGACCGACGGATGTACAACTATTTAGCATAAGTAGTTGAAAGAGTCAAGCCAATTTAGACAGCGCTGCAAACACAAAAATAATGATACGTTTCTATCGTGATATTCTATCGTGAAAATCTCTTTTCCCTGACTTTAACAACATAACTTCACTTAAACACCGGAACATTCCCTCACTTTAACAACGTCAAATAACGCCTAAACGCCCAATCGCAAATTGAGCTTAATGGCCGAGTCGCTGCCACTCGCGGGGCTGCGCTCTGTGGCCGTACAGTCCACTCCCATCCACCGCGTGCAGCTCCTAACTGCGTTCAAGTCTCGAGCCTGTTCAGAGCCGAATCTTGTGCGTCTACAGCGTCAATGGCGAGCGAACGCGTGGATTTTACTTACGTTGACATTTCTGTGCTGTCTCGGCCGATTGGGAGCCGACGCCGCCACGACGGAAGCTGCAAAGAGCAAAAATGGCAATACAATTCACACGTCCACTGATCTGTACGTGGTGTTAGTGAGTATCCCCGTGCTGGACAAGATGTTGCCATTGAAGCATTTGGCCGAGACGTTGCTGTCCCGAGGTGTCCGCGTGGGCTTTGCACTGCCGGAGAATTGTCGCCAATGGGTGAGCGACTTGGAAGGACTGGAGTTTATTTCGTTGGGGAATATTGTGGGCAAAGGACGCGCTACAGCTTTGGATCCAAGTGAACTCCAGAATGTTGGAGTGTATGAAAGTTACGCTAATACGTTGAGATATTACGCGTCATTCCAACGTCCGATGTTCGGACCTTTGCTGGAAGACTTGGAAGATGACCGTCCGGATCTGGTTGTGGTGGATCGATACACTTTCGCAGGTTTTGATGCTTGCCATCGACTGCAATTGCCTTATGTGGTGAATGACCCACACTTATTGTTTGATATTGATTCACCTCCAGCATATATTCCCGCGCCGTTCTCGAATTTTACCATGCATGTAAGGAAAAAAAAAGTAGGGGTAAAATATTTTTGATGTGTAAACTAACGTTGTCATTGTTTTTTTGTTTTTTTGTAGACAACGAGTGTATTGGAGCGCTGTTTGAATAGCTACTACCGTCTACGCTTCCGACTGGGACTTGTGCATGTGTATAAGGAGATTAACGCTGTGCGAAAAGAACACGGACTTGAAGCTGTCGATAGCAAGCATCAGATGCACGGCCACGCACTGGTTCTAGTCAACTCGGTCTTCGGCTTGGACGAGGCGCGTCCGATGACTCCTCAATTCAGGATGGTAGGCTTGTTGCAGTCACAGAAGCTACAGAAAGAGCGAACAGAAGCTGAGAGTCGTCGTAACAGGTTTCCAGCGGCGTTAACCACGTGGTTGGAGGCTCCTGAGTACCAGGATAAACCTCTGATATTTGTCAGCTTCGAGACGGACGTGCCATTGACCCCAGAGTTCGTCACGACTATCGTACGTCTTGTTCTCTATTGCTGAAGCTCATCCGCTGTGGCTGACTGTATTTTACGATATCTATGTAGATGAACGCACTGGAGACTGTAGACGCTCGATTGTTATGGAAGATTACTCTGCAAGAGCAAGCAGCGTTCGATTTACGCTCACGTCCTCGAGACTCAGTGATGTTCCTTGGCGACGGACTGGATGATGCTTCCGTGTTGGCGTTGACCCCTGAGATTGATTTACTGATTACTGCTGGGGATTTCCAGAGCATGAAAGAAGCTCTCGTCGTTGGAGTTCCGATCCTGGGTCTACCCCACTCAGCAGAACAAGTAGAAGGCGTGAATGCAGTAGTACGAGGTGGTGCAGCCTACCGACTGGATGAAAGATCGTTCTCCGAGAGTAGTGTGCGTCAGGCTGTGGATAGAATGCTGATTGACCAACACGAGACATTCAAAGCCAATGCCAAACACCTCGGAGAGTTGGTGAAGACTGGTGGAGGCGTAGAACACGCAGTGGACGAACTACTGGCAGTTGCAGAGTTCGGATCTCGCCATTTATTGCCTATGCGCAACCTGCAGCCGCTGTACAAGACGTACCTAGTGGACGTGTACCTGATCTACGCAGCGATCCTCTGCGGTGCAGCCATCATCCTACGCACGTTCGTGTCAGTGGTTTTGTCCATTTTCCAGCCGTTGACTCCACTCGAAGTGCTGGAAGCAGAGGAATTCGCAGCCAACGGCCAAGTGAGTCGCGCGGATGCAGTGGGGCAGAAAGCGGTTCAATAGAACCACAGAAAACAACGCACTGTGAACAGGTGCAGTGCTCACACTACTACCACAATCTCTCTTTGTCGTGCATGTACATTACCACAGGCTTCAACCACACACGTTGCATCCTATCGATCTCAGTTTCACTCGCTCCTCATCCACATGGATCCACTGAAGCGTAGCACCAAAGAACAGTCTTAATATCCCAGTCGAGTGGACGTCAGACGTGCGTGACGTTGGTCAATTTGAGTACCGAAACGCTTTCGTAGTTGTCGAATGGATGCGATATCCAGCAAAAGACTGGGATAGTCCTGAGCAATATCCGCAGATTTCCAGCAGCTAAAAGCTGTCGTAACGTTGTGCTATGACACAAGTCAGAGTAGCCGGTCGTGTTCAAGTGTTCACCTCTGCCCAGTCGAGGTTCTACGCTTTTTTACCAGTTCTCTACGCCTCCCCGTCACCACTTCACCTTGAAATTTGGTGAAAAGATTCTTCCACAGCTACAGGAACACACATTCCAATACAAACGCGTGTGTGCTTCCTGATGGTATCTGAACATCGATTATTACTACTACCCCCTACACTTGAAATATAGTTTAGTAACTGCAAACACCAATTGCCTCCGTCCAGCATAACCTACTGATAATATCACGTTTGATACTACCAGTACATGAAGACATGGAAGTACAAAACTACTCAAAGTGTTCGTAAAAGGTAGTTTTTGATTTGGTGGTGTCCATTGTTCCGACATTTTCCAGTCAGTTGTTGGCTGTCCCGTCTGCGTTCTGAGCCTTTTGGCCGGCTGTTCCACAATTCACAATCACATTCGTGCTAGACAACTCCTACGCAAGGAGAACGGAGAAGGCCCCTACCTGGTGGGGTGGGTATCGCGATACATTCGCCAAGTCGTTTGGCTTTAGCACCACACGCGAGCGGAAGCCCCATTGGGCATTCCCAGGCTTCTTGAATTCCCACCGTTCTACCTTTTTAGGTCATGGACCCGAATGCGACTCTACCAGTGAACACGACTGACGAGACCGAGGACACACAGGACTCACAGACGCAATACACTAAGCTGGAGACGCCTATTAAAGTACGAACCAAGGAGCTCTCGAGACAAAACACGTTCAATAGTGACGCTGAGTCGGGAGGACAAGGATCAGTAGTCTCCGCCATGGACGCACGCAATGGATCGACGGTAGAACCGCTCTACCGTCCTAGTAATGGGTCGCCGGCAAGACTCAGTGGAGCAGACAGAATGGCGCACGATATTCAATTGGGACCAAGGACCATCACTCTCGATGATGCTGAAGAGGTAGAACACAAGACTCAACAAGAAGTAGAACAGTCCCGCAAGCAAACTGATGAGAGCAGCAAAGCCGACGCTACGGAGCACACAGTGCACATGAGTTCCATCGAAATTCGGGATTCCATTCTACCAAAACTACCCAAACGGTACCTCAACGGCCAGTTCCAGAGCAACTCGTACTTCTCCCGTAGACTACTGAGACTCTCCCAGTTGATTGTACTGGGAGATTTAATCGCTTTGGGCTTCTTCTACTTCTACGAATCGGACAAGGACGATATTCGCCATGGAAGGTTATACGTCGGTTCTCCCCTCAAGGTTCTCGTCTCCAGTAACGAGCCGAGCTGTTCTACTTCTCTCGCATTGGCTGCATTAGTCTACCATTTGTTCCCAGCAGTCTTTATATTGGGCCTACCAGCGTCCGGATTGCGAATTTTCGAGCCATTTCGACGAGAACAACGGATTGATCGAGGTGGACGACTCCAGAAAGTCAAAAGGACTGTTTGTCTGCAGATTTGTGAACTTGTAGGCGTCGGGATCTTTTTGTATGAGGCGCTGATCCTCGGATTCTTCGTGTACTACGTTGCGAGTGGAAAAATCTTCGTGGATTGCGACTCGAACATCCCAGCCTACGTGTTTTGTGGCTGTGCTATCGTCATGTTTTGGCTGCTTTTCGTCTTAATGCGAGCTTTTGCTCGCTTTCGAGAGCATTTAAAGATGCAGTTGGGTGCTTTTAAGGAGAGCGACCAGACTGGAGACGTCAAAGCTCATATGTTACGCTCCAAAATGAAGCGGAAGAAGCGTCAACAGCAAAAGAACGGTAATGGAGAGGAAACTACCCCACCCACCCCATCCAGATTAACGATCGTCAAGGATATTCGTAAAAGGCTGTTCCGAGGAGCTCAATTAGGAGATTTAAAGCTCATTCGACGCTCGATTCGCATAGCCAAGCTGCATCTTGGAGAAAGTTTCGCTCGAGAATTATATCCAGATCCAGTGATGGTGTTTGGCATCTTTGGACTGGCCAAGAAGAACCCCATGCACGTAGCTGCTTATCAAGGCAATATCGCGGCCATGAACCTATTATTCAAGGCCCATTTTAAGGTTAATGCCTTCGATAAGGTCTCACGAGTGAGATTTAGCACTGGAGACTTGTTCTGGTACCTTGCGAGCTATTTCATCCCCAAGCCGGTAGTTTCTGCTGATGAGACGTACAGCTCCGTGTTCAAGACGACATTAGTGACTCCTCTGCATTGTGCTGTTAGTACTGGACGTTTGGCTGCTGTACGATGGCTAATTGCCCATGGAGCGGACGTGAATCTGTGCTCCAAGTCGTCCTACCGCTGTGAAAGTCGGTTACCGCCCATTTTCCTAGCGGATCACCCCGAAATTGTCCACGTTCTACTTCGAGCAGGAGCGAACCACCTGGCTATCCCCGATCCAGGCCATATGAACACTATTACGGTGTTGCAACTTGCTTATTTACGAGGAAACTACGCTGTCGCTCAAGTTCTGGAAGATTGGGGAGGAGATGTGGCTCTGACTCCTCTCCACGCTGCAGCAGCTATGGATGATGTTGGTTCTATCCGTAGTTTTCTACGAAAGAAGGTGAATCCGGACGTATTAGGAGAACTGGGTTACATTGGATTGAACAAACGGACGCCACTACATTGGGCTGCTGTTAATGGTGCAGTTGGGGCTGTAGAGATTCTACTAGCTGCTAAAGCGAACGCGAATTTCCAAGACGCTCATGGACGGACAGCTCTACATTGGGCAGCTCGAGTGAACCGCGTGGATATTGTGAAAGTCCTTTTAGCTCATGATGCAGACCCAACGATCGTTGATGATGGAGATATGACGCCCATTATGTGCGCTGCATGTGCTGGAGGAACGACTGTGGATATGTTTAAGGCTCTGGTGGCCAGTGGAGGAGATATTAACCACCAGCTTCGTTCTACGGGCGATACAGCACTGCATTTAGCTGTGAAACTGGATGATCAACAAACTGCGTTGGCGTTATTAAGTATGGGAGGAGACATTATGCGGACGAACCACGATGGATTCCGACCGATTGACTGTACGACGTCCACTAGACTCCAGTTTGAGATCAAGAGAGCAGCTGGTACTCGAGATGTGATGATCAGTTACACTCATTCGCACATGGAGTTCGCTTTAAAGCTTCGGAAGTCGTTGGAAGATGCGAATATTACGGTGTGGCTTGATCTGATGGATCCTAGTGGCATTGGAGGTGGCTCTGTGTGGCGAGAGGAGATCGCAAGAGGAATTACGAACGCTGCAGTGGTTCTATGTATCTTAACAGAGGACTACGCTCAGTCGGAGTGGTGCTTAAAGGAATTGGCACTAGCGAAGCAAGTCGGAACGCCTATTATGGCTATTTCCACTGAACACGCTAAGATCTCGGAGGAATTGCAGGTTTACTTGTACACTCGACAACTTGTCCCCTTTGAGAGCGCTATTACAAGCGTAGAACAAGTGAACGAGAAGGAAACACGTTACGAATATAATGAAGAAGCATACAAGAACCAGCTACGGATGCTGTTGGACGGGATGAGGGACGAGATCGAGAAGAGGAAGGAAGATAACATCAAACGCAACATGAGACGAGCGGAGACGAACCCAATGTCAGCTTCAGGGCACGGAAATAGCGGCATGCGTAGTCGTCGGCTGAACCACGCAGGCTCTGGCATGAGCTCTACGAACACATACGGGATGGATTCCATGAAGTTTGACGAGAGAACACTAGCTTTATCGGCGTTTGATACTCCGAATTACTACGATTCCGGCTCAGTTCATGAACTTGGAGATGATTCAGCGATGCCAATTGTGATTGGAAATAGTCGACGAAGAGGACCACCAGGTTCTTCACGGTCAATTGGCTCTAACGGTGTGTTTTCGGCCAGTCAACGCAACATGAGACTCAACAATTACGACTACAATGGCTCGAATCTGAGTATTCTCAGCAGTACGAGCTCCAACAGCTTCGTGGATGATTGTGGCGTGTCGGACAGTATCGTTTTGGACACTGGGGGCTACTATTTCCATCAAGCTACCAGTAAGGAGATGCCTAAACGTGCTGGACGCAATGTGATTTCTGAGAGAGATTCCAATGTGGAGGAGCCAAATACTAGCGACAGTATCGTGGAGGATCTACAGGAGCTCAATACTGCTACTGCTAGTGGAGAACAGTTCGTGTTTATCAGCCATGGGGATTACCATCAGCGTTTTGTGAGGAAATTGTGTGTGGAAATGTGTCGGGAAGGAGGTTTGAGGTGTTACGTAGACCGGAAACACATGGTGAAGCTTTCCACGACGATAGCGGAGGACGAGGAGGAGCTGGACAGGTCCAAGACGCGTCCAATGTTGAAGAGGAACGAAGATATGTCGGTTCGGATTCACGAAGCTAAAGAAGCGATTCTTAAGTGCTCAGCTTTTGTCCTTCTCATCTCAGAGAAGACATTGGCTAGTGAACTGGTGAAGGATCAACTGGCGTTTGCAGAAGACAAAGGCAAAAAGATTCTACCGGTTGTGGTGAACCGCATGGACTTCAGTCTCGATATCAAGTACAGTTTGGCTCGTAGTGAGTTTTTCCACTTCTTTACGAAAGGAGATATGGTGGGCTTCCGTCAGTCGCTGAGTCACTTACTGGACGCTCTACGGGAAGAAGTATACGGCATCAGTATTGGAGGACCTCTTCCTAGTTTTAACTCTGGTCAAGGGAGTGATCTCCAGCTTCGAGGAGGCTTCGCAGACTTACGAGACAGCGTTTTGTCGACTGGAGGCGCGTATAACCCCCCTATCACTGAAGGAAGTATGCGAAGACGACGCCCTAACACGTCGCACAGTCTGTTAGCGAGCTCCAGAAGCGATACGTCCAACTTCGGCTTACCCCCTACAAGACTCTCCCAGACGTTCGCAGAGACTACAGCGACGACACGTAGTATGACGTCCGATATGAGTCTGTCTCAGTCGATGATCGGCAACTTCTCGACACTTGTGGGACGAATTACGGACGATCTGGAGGAAGAAGACGAGGACATTTCGTACGCTGGCATCCAGGACGATGACTTTGACTCGGATGAAGAAGTGGAAGTGGGAGGGAACGGTCAAGTGCGAGTAGTACAAGAAGTCCCGTCCTTCTCGAGAGCGATGCAACATCCAGCTCTAGGTGCGCTCTCGAGTGACGGTAGCTTCGATACGAGACAAAGAGGATCCAATTCGTCTATTAGCATGTTGGAACTCACGGAATCGAGCGATCCGATCAACATCAGCTTCGACGCGATGCTGGGGGATAAAACACCGACGAGATGAGGAGATGGTCCTACGTAGTAGTAGTTTGCAGTTTATTAGGGTGGTTATTACCATCAGCAAATACAGTTTTGTCAACAGGTTTTGCTGTGTTCCTCAGTTATTGCCAGTTCTACATGTAGCCATCCACCCCCCAGTTCGCACTGCGATCCTCACAGTTTGGCTACTAGGACCACCAGGGGCTGCTTACTCGAGATAATGCTAGTACTTCAGTAGTATAGTACCCCTCGTCAGGTTCTGGAATTCTGCTTAGAAAAGATGAATTCTGTACAGCATCAAATTGATTCAGTACTGTAGCGTCAGTACACCACCACGGTGCCGTGTAATCTCTGGGTTACTATTGCAACATCGGCAGATCTGGTTTGCTGTTCGTGGGTAATCCCGGGATACTATCGCAGCAGCGGGAAATCTGGATTGGTGTTCATGGGCTGCTCAGCGCGATATGTTTCTGTTTGTGCCTTACAGAAGTTAACTAACTAGCTAGTGGACAACCTACTTCGCTGCCTACGTTAATTTAGACGTCCTGAATCAGGACTCCTGATTACTGCTGCAGAGTCCATTTTCGGTTGCTTAGTTCAGGAAAGCTTCTTGGTTTGGGCGCTAGTGGTAGCAGGTCACCAACGATACCTGTGTCGGCTACCAGGTAGAAGTGTTGATAGTGGCGATGAGATGAATTCATCAAATTTTGAGTGCTCGCTCCAAATTTCCTTGAAGTGAATCTTGATGTGTAGCCTCAAATGTACAGCATGGAAAACAATTGCTGTGTGGACTCTCCACGGCAGCAACAACAGTTAGGTGTGGCCGCGTTTGCCGTACAGAGGACTGGTGATTCATTTCCGAATTCGCGCTGTGCCTCGCACCCCAGTATCACTCCCTCTCACCATGAAGTTTCATTTCGGACTTGTACTTGCTGCCGCCGCCGCTGTCTCTGCTGCTATTGCTGCTGATGGTAATAAGTAACCTCGCTACCCGGGTACCGAGTGCATGGGTATAATGTGCGAGCCCGAGGAGACTGTCGAATCCCCCATCTGCGGCTCGGATGGCATCACCTACAGCAGTCAATGCGACCTGAACGTCGTGAGCTGCGACAACCCCGACATGAACATTACCAAGGTTGGCGTTGGTGCTTGCGCGAATGAGTCGTAATTAGGCCGTTGCATTTTGAAAATCGTGAATACATGTAGTGTACCAATCCGATTGAGAAATAAATGGACATTATGATATCGCTACTTTCTCCCCAAGAGTCGTAAGGCTAGTTTCTCCGTTCACTAAAGGTGTCACGTGCCCTGGTGCCGAATATCGGGCAAAAAGGCTTTGCGTATAGACGTTAGAGACTTTTTGTTGTTTTTGCAGAACAACGATTCAGCTTTTGATCTCGGAGAAGACATTTGCTAGTGGTGAACGGCATGAATTTCAGCCTTGACATCAAGCACAGTTGGGCTCATAGTGAATTGTTCCACCTCTTCACGAAAGGAGACATTTCAGTCGCACAGTCTGTTAATGAGCTCCAGGAGCGATACGTCAAACTTCGGTTTACCTTTAGTGATTTGCAGTTTATTATGCGATTATCCCAACACAGCACTCACTGAGGGTCATTCAGATTTTGCTTAGATTTTTGAGCGGAAATGATGATACTTTACAGAGCCTCACTTTTTTTTCTTTTCAAAAAGAGTACAACGTTGGGCAAGATCATCACTGACGACATGAACAAGTGCTAAGTACTTAATAGAAAAGATGCCTGCATTCGAGGACTTCCACTTCTAGAGCAGAAAACTATTACTTACTTACTAAAGTATAGTTCAATGATTGGCAAACTGCCTTGCTTAGCTTCGTGAATCGCCATTCCTCTTCAACATAGGACGTGTCTTGGGCCTGTCCAGCTCCTTCTCACCCCCCGTTCTACAAATATTAAAACCTCTAACGTGCGATCTTCGCCCTAAGAGCACGTAGTACCCAGTGTCTATCAGGTGAACAGATTGATGGTATCATTAATTCAGTGTGATTCAGAGTTTCTTTCGTTTTCTTAACGACATTATCGAAAATTCTCAGTAAACTAGATGTACCCATGAAGTTAACAAGCGGAATTACCTAATTAGCAAGCACCGTCCTTCGCCTTGGTGATCTTTTTTCGGGGTTGTCGCAGCTCACGAACTTCAGGTTGCATTCTGCTGTAGATGACTCCATCCGAGCCGCAGACAGGGCTCTCGACCGTCTCCTCGGGTAGCATATGATGGCATCGCACTCGCCACCTTCGTAATCAGAGGCCAACGCGAGGTTGCGCTGCTGGTTGTCGTCAGCAGCAGCAAAGACGACGGCAATGGCAATAACCACAAGAACTCGAAATTAAGCTTCATGGTGAGAGGGAGTGATGTTGGGGTGCGACGTACGGCGCAAATTCGAAAATGAATCATCAACCCTCGGTAAGGCAAACACCTTGCCCACCGAGAAATGTATCGCTCTGCAGAGTCTGAGCAAACCAGATTTGGCGATGTTGAAACCGCAATCCCGGTATTACGGCTTCAACATCGCCACATCTGGTTTGCCTACGAATTAATCATGTGACTGTAAAAACAACAAATGTGAGGATAGGATAGTTCAGATGATATTTTCCTGGTCATAAATGTGGGCAAGCCACTTGTGAATTTGAAATTGAAATTCTTTGATTTCTTCTTCTGGATTTCTTAAAACAATTATGAAACACTCACGGCGTGTGTGTTAGGACTTCCAGCTTAGAAAAAAAAAAGTTGATAATTCGTTAGTAGACTTGTCGCCTTGCTAGATATCTTGTATCTACTTAGATTCCGAGAATCCAAATTCGGTCTTTTGGCTGGGGGGGGGGGGAGAAGAAGAAGCTAATTAATTAGTGAGTGGATGAGTTGTTCGCTAGCTCTGGATTTCTTACTTTCGACTGCTTTATTTCAGCCGGGGAGTCCATTTGATCGGGGGTAAACTTCTTGGTTTTGGTGGATCGAAACCCATTCCTTGATGAACTGAAGTCACTGCATCGCGGAAGCTTGTTGGTGTTGGGTAAAACAATTTCTTCAAGGATACATAGTCTGCATCAGAGTATTCATTGAAAAGCATTGAAATTATATACATGCATCGTTCTCAACAACTGAGACAAAAAGAAAAACAAAGCTGGGGCACGAAGCAAAAACTGAAACACTTTGGTAAGTTCAATCTCAAGCACAGCCCTCTTTTACCTCGCCGAATTTGACTGAAGAGCATCTGGCATTTTGTTTGGGAAACACACTTTGGAATGGAAATATCTGCCTACAAATACAGTTTTTAAAAAAAAGCAAAAAAAAACTTGATCTATAGGCATACAAATTGCAATTCAACTTGCATTCAAGACGTCGGCGGTCAAACTGCATAATCTGCAGGTTGGGATGGCCGCCATTGCAGACAGATAGAATCTGTGACACAGGCTGTGACCCGTCAATGGTGCTGCAGATTTGTGATCCACAACTTGCGGCAATAGATGAAAGAGTTCGTGCGGGGAGGCAGACGAATCGAGACATGCAGTCTCTGCTTCCTTGAAGAAATGGATTTTAATCTGCTTAAACCAAGTGTAACCTAGTAAAGTATGCTTACCCTTGCTATTGTTGTCCCGATTACATGTAATTGTTGTCTGCCGACGTTGCGGCCGCAATCTCGATCTTTCTGCTGTGCACGACGACGAGCATTGCTCGAAGAAGCGATTCATGATACATTTCTCAGTAAACTGTTTAAAGAGGGCTCGCTGTTGCCGGTGGTTCATTTTCGAATTCGCACCGCGCTTCGCACTCAAGCATCACTCACTCTCGCCATGAAGTTTAATTTCGGACTTGTGGTTGTAGCCGCCGCCATCGCCTCAGCTGTCGCTGATGGCAAGAACCAGCAGCGCAACCTCTCCTTGGACCAGGATTACCAGGGTGGCATTTGCGATGACATTATGTGCCCCAAGGACGAGGATTACCCCCAAGACAACAACCCCGACAAGAACATCACTAAGGCTGGTAATGGCGCTTGCTCGAAGCAGCAGCAGGAGCGACAGCTTATACTTGCCGTGACCCCTGGTTACAAGGGTGGCAAGTGCGGTGACATGCTGTGCCCCGACAACTACGCCTGTGTGCGGCTCAGATGGCGTCACCTACAGCAACGAATGCAGCCTAGGTATCGCGAGCTGCGACCACCCTGACCAGAACATCACCAAGATTGGTGACGGCGCGTGCTCGAATGAGCAGCAGCAGCAGTAGTAGTAGTGGCTCGAATTCTTTGAAACTTCATGAGTACTAATAGTACATGCAGTTTACTCAATGCCTGCCACTATCGAATTTTCAATTCCAATGCGCTTCGCCTCTGGGTGGAATAGTGTCCGTTATAGGAAACGCTATGAACGACAACACCGGTCACAACAGCACCCAAATTGTGATCACTGATCACATGTACTTGGAAGTAGTACTTGAACCGCTCACAGCTGTACTAAAGCGGTTGCAGTCTGCAACTTGCAAATACAGACAGTAGTTGAACCAACAGAGGAGCGTAATACAGGTACGCTAACCCATGTTCCTCTGGTACTTCAGTCTGACGGTACATAAGGCGTTCGCTATGGAATTCATAGCATAGATACCAGCAGGGCCCATACTCTTAATAATGGACACTTCCAAAAGTCCCTTGACGTTGTTTTCGAGCATGTGGAAAGTCAACACATGGTAACGTTTGGCAACGTTTCGTAACGTTCACGTGAGGCATTAATCAACCAATCAGAAATCAGAAATACTTATCTAGTAAATCTACGATCTGATTGGATGCAATTAACGCGGAAGAGCCCAACTATTCAGTTTTTTATTAGCCCGCAACGTCCTTGACCAGCTATAGAGCAGACTTCAATTGCCGGGCGATGGCGACGCCCTCAGAGCTCGTAGCGCAGCAGAACGACAGCCACAGCGACAATGAGGCTGTTAACTCGTCTGCTTCGTCATCGCGGTCGTCATCACGCTCTTCCTCGTCCCAAATGGATCCAATTCCGCACTCCTCGAGCTATTTCCACGCTTTAAATTCTCCTCCAGGACGTCGCACGTTGCCTAGCCCCATCACAAATGAACAAGAGACTCAGAGACCTTCTCATTCACGGTCCAGCTACGAGGTCCCGCTCTTGGATGCGGATTCGCCGAGACACAGCGTTCGCCAAGTCTCTGCCAGTTCTGCAGGACGAACACACGGCTCCAGACTGTCAGAGGCAGTTTCCGAGTCTTACGGTCAGTGGCACAGACGCACAGCTCCTTCTGCTGTCTCAGCGCACTCTTCCAGGCCGTCGAACACCTCCATGACACATCAACAGTCCGTTCCAGTGGACTGCAACGTAGATATCGCAGAACTAGGAGGAAGACCGGTGTGCAACAATACGGCACTACCGTCCTGCAATTATTATGTGGATAACAATGGACAGATGCGGATCAGGAAGCTCTGGTGGTGCTACATGCGGATACGACGTGTGCTGTGGTGCCTCTTCCCGTGGTTGAAGAGAGACAGCAACACGTATTTGTGTGCGAGGATGCTGGCCAATTCAACGTTAATTGTGGTGGTCTATTTGTTAAGAGAACTGCTAAATCACGTGGTTGTTCCAGCCATTCTCAAGCATAAGGACACAGGGGCAGGAGATGATGCCAAACGACTATGCCATGATCATTCCCTCGAGTTCCTGGACATGTACGCGTACTCGCTAGTCGCTAACGTGCTGCTGTGCCTTCCTGCACTTAATTTTAAGGCTTGCAGACTCTACAGACGAGCTCGAAGAGAGTATTCCACCCTCAGTTCAACTTCCAGCAGTGATGAGCCAGATGTCGTGGCTCCTTCTTCTTCGGTCGCGGATATCACCAAGGAGCACCAGCGGTTTGAGAAAACCTATTTATTTACGCTGTGCGAGCTCATTGTGGTGATTGAGATCCCGTATCTTATCTACATTTTAGTGGTGATGTTTGTTCCATCCGAGTCTGGAAGTGTATCGGAAATGCTCGCTGATTGCAACCGTCAACTGGCCACTGGGTATTTCGTGATCCTCATTGCCATTCAGCTCGTGGCTGTTCTGGCTTATCTACTGCGGTGGCGGCAGATCCTGTTTTTTCACCGTCTTCACCAGCACTTCCTCTTCCAACGGGGCTACGTACCAGGTCACTCACGCTTCGACTACATTGAGCGGTCATTTGCAACACCACTTTACGCATGGTTACCAGCACCTCTATGGGCTTGTTGGAGCCGCTTTAAGAAGCTACGAAGTGCAGCAAGAGCGAAGCGAACTGGTGGTCAAGACGGAGAATACTCGGTCCCCTCAGGCAGCAACAAGAAGCAGATACATTACGTCAAAGTGGAGTTGTACAGTGCTGCCAAGCGTGGTGATGTAGAACAAGTTCGGTCACTACTCGAGACTGCGGTAAGCATTTCAGGTCCGGAATTCGCAACGGAATGGTATGAGCCGCACGTGTGGAAGCTGGGTGGACTCGTCTTGCTGTCTCGTGGAAAACGTAACCCGCTGCACGTGGCTGTGGCATTCGATCAGATTGAAGTCGTTCGTGAACTGCTTGCTAATGGCCACTTCGACGTGCAACAATTCGACAAGCTGGAGCTGCTTCGTCTGGATCTCGCGTGGGTCTATCGCCTATGGTTTCGAGTGCTTTTCTTTGTGGTACGACGTTCCAGCGCTGGTGTAGTGGCCAGTGCGTCGGCAGGGGGTGGTGCAGGGAATGGAGGTGCTGCACCAGGACTTGCTAGTGCTTCTCACCCCTTTGGTCCTGTTGGATTGTTCCAAGCAACGTTGTTGACACCACTCCACGTGGCTGTGACACTGGGTCACATTGAATTGACGCTGTTGCTGTTGCGTTATGGAGCAAAGCCTGATACCTCAGCTCTATCCACACACCCGCGGTTCGCCACACCACCTCTTTATTGGGCTGTTGACAAGGAGTGCACGCGACTGCTGCTTGATGCTGGTGGGAACCCTCTCGCTTTGCCTGGAGACGCTAGTGGACTGTTACTCACGGCTTTCGAGGTTGCGAGAATAGCAGGCAACGCTGCAGTGGCTCGGCAGATGGAGAAATACGGCGGAGATGTGGCACTAACCCCTCTTCACGATGCTTGTGCTAGTGGACGACGTCATGAAGTCGCTTTTCTACTGGAGCATGGTGCGGACCCGGATACTCTCGGAGAGCAAGTGGTTGGTTGCTTCAGACGCACTCCACTTCACTGGGCTGCGATGCGTGGACATGCGAGGATAATCCGTCTTCTGGTCAAGTATGGAGGCAACGTGGATGCTCGAGACGTGTTTGGACGCACTCCTTTAGCGTGGGCTTGTGTTTTAAATCGCACTCGTGCGGTCGAGACGCTATTGGAAAGTGGAGCTGATGTCAACGTGCTTGACGCCCAAGGGGACCCATTGCTCTGTATTTGTGCTGCAGGGGCTTGTGCTTCTATCAAGCGAGGCGCCAAGTCATCAGCAGGAAAGCGAGACAAGCTAGGGGACGATCGCGTGCAAGAAGACAACTGTGATGATGCTGGATATGAAGAAGGTCCTGGTGTCATGTTGAATGGACAGAGGTCACTAGCTCGTGGGTTGGACCCACAGATCTTCCAGTTGTTACTTGACTATGGGGTGGATCTGCACGCCACACGCACTAGCAACGGAGATTCCGCTCTCCATGTGGCTCTACGTCGTCGGAACCAAACTGCAGCAGTGCTGTTTGTCCGTGCTGGTTTGAGCTTGACGGCTGTGAATTTGTTGGGGCAACGAGCTATCGACTGTGCACGATCGCCAGCGCTTCGGTTCGCAGTAAAGAAAGAAGCAGGCCAGCGCGACGTCATGATCAGCTACAGCCACGCACACGCACCTTTGGCTCGTAAGATTCGAGATGCACTGGAACGGCAGCGAGTAACAACTTGGATTGATACTATGGGACCTACAGGAATTACAGGAGGGTCAGTATGGCGACAGGAGATTGCACGAGGAATTCAGAGCAGTGCGCTGGTACTGGCTGTGCTAACGAAGGACTACCCACAGTCGCAGTGGTGTATGAAGGAGCTGGCATTTGCCAAGATGCAGAACATCCCAGTGGTGGCTATTCAGTGTGAGGACATGGAGATCTCCGAGGAGCTTCAGGTGTATCTATGGACCCGCCAGGTGATCGATTTCAGACCGGCAGTCAAGCACAATTATGGTGAGTCTATCCCGTATTCCTTAAGTGAAGATAAAGAGGAAGGTGCAAAGGAGCGCCCCATGATCACTAGCAACAGCTCACATACGATGGAGGACACGGATTCCCGTGAAGATGACCCTGGTTACCGGAGTGATGACGACTCGAACGATATGACGAACATGATGGGCAAGCGTGTTGCAAGCAGCCTCGAGTTAGTACCGGACTACAACGACGAAGCCTTCTGTCACTGTCTGCGCATGCTGTTAGACGGTATCCAAGACCAGATCGATGAGCACCGAGCACGACTAGCAAGACGTCAAGAGCAGCAACAACAGCAAGTACAACTTGGTCGCGATCCCGACGGCAAAACCGATGGAGATGCTTCTCGCCATGGAAGTCGCCGCAATGATAGCGAGTGTTACCCGGAAGAAGAAGAGAAAGGACTGTGTGGAATCCCTTCTGCATCTGGCAACCCCACCGAGTGCGAGGATAGCGACGCACAGATCAGTTTCCCCGAGGGTCCGCTAAACGTGCCGCTGTTCCGTCCATTGCGACGTATTCATTCTCTGGCCTCCTCTCTCGCCTTCACATCTGCCTCGGACTCGTTCGTTTTCATCGCCCATGGAGATTTCCACCGCTCATTCTGTATGCGTCTACAGAAAGCTCTTCTCAAGCAAGGAATTCGATGTGTCGTGGATCAGACTGTACCTGCAGTTCAATACGCTCACCAGCCACAAGATCACGTGGACGCAGAGGCTCAAAGTAGTGGCTTTGGCACAGATGTGGGGGGTTTAGACCATCCAGTTGCTCGCTTACCTGTCCAGAATCGGCAACTGGCGGCTAAGGACGCCATTATTGCTTGCTCTGCCGTCTTAGTGGTGTTGTCTCCATTATCTGCGAACTGCGATCTACTTGCCGACCAACTCGCATTCGCAGAAGACCGGGGGAAGTTGCTGGTACCGATTCTTCTGTCGCTGCACAAGGTGGATCTGGCCAAACGCTACACCTTTTCGCGCAGCATGATTCAGCACTTCAACATCTCGTTGGGGTACGAGCAGAGCATCGAGCAGCTCACCAATTACTTACAGGCCCAACAGCAAACTGAAGCCCGCCAGCGTCGTCTCCAACGTCGCCAAGAGGACCAAGGGGATCTGGGCGTAAGTTTGGGAGCGATGGCGGTCCTCTCTCCGATATCGTCTGCTTCGTCTGCTCAGTCGCGACGTTCGTCCTTAGCCGCCTACACGGACGTCGTGCAGGTACAGTCACCATTTGATATGGACCTCCTTTCGACAGACTCCTCCCTTCTTCTACCCACGCTACCTGTGAGGACGTTCATGGCTTCCTCCTCTCCAGGGTTAAACACATCAAGAACAGGAAGCCGAGTGGGGTCAACATCAAGCGGTGGCCACGGCTGGAGTGAACCTGATATCGTCGAAGCAGCCCGTCATGACGACCATCTGCACAACAGCTTCAGACACGACAGGTCCCGTACTGCATCTGGTGTCTCCAATGCTAGCGCACGGAGTCGAGAAAGCAGCTTACGGTTAACCGGATCAACACGTCACCACCCGAACACCGCCGAGGACATCATCTGAGTGAAATGGTGCTCCTGTACACGAATTGAAACAAGAACTGAAAAAAAGGATTCACAAAATGCGTCAACTGCTATATACTAGGAAATGCAGCTCAATAAAGACCGCAGCAATCCGAGCCTACCTTGGCCCTCTAAGCGTGTTTAGCCTTCTTGCTCCGTACGTCCTGGAAGCTCGTCATGCCGTTGCCACTCCCCACGACACCCACGCGACCCTGGACCGTATCCGGGGAAGCAAACATACTCGAGCCACGCTTAGACAGCACCCCACTAACCCCTTTCTTCAAACCTTTCTTCTTGGCCTTGTGCTGGAAGGCCTTCCAGTCGTGCTGCTTGATGTTGCGTTCGTTGTCAATAGTCTTGTGTCTGTTCAAGCTCTTGATGGCACGCACTCTCTTACGCTTCCGCTCTTTTTCAGCATCCGTGTCCGAAGGCAAAATCTGCAAGTTTTCCGGGATCTTAATGGGTTTGTGGATCACTGCAGGTGCCACTGACGGTGCAGGTGCAGCAGCTTGAGTAACAGTAGCATCAACTTCGTTAGTACTGCCAGCCTGAGCAGCAGTACTTACCTCCTCCACTACTACCGGCTTCAAATACTCGTACGGGACTTCCTCCGAGTTCCCGTAACCGTCGAACAACACCTGAAATCCCAACTCTGTGACTTGTGTGACTGAGCACGGGTACACTACTGAATCGACGTAGTACTTGGCCTGACACTTGAATCCCTCAGTAATTGTCTCCTTGGGTGGAAGTTTAGCCGCTACTTCAGCATCCACCTCAATAACTCTTAGAGCATCTTCCTTCAGTTCAGCAGTAGTACCGAAGCCCAGGAACTTGACGTTGTAGCTGCCATCACTAGTCACGGAGTCCACGTACGCTGGATACCAGACTCCTTTCTGCAGAGCTTCAATTACAGACCTTGGGGCATATTTTAGCTCTAAAACACACCAAAAGTCAGTATTTCGTCTCAATTAGCAGATAAAAAGTTTCGTACCAAGCTGCAATGGAATCTGGGAGTTTTTCTGCTCGGGAACTTGGGCGATAACTTTAAAGTCGATCTTCAGTAATAATTAGCAGTAAATAACAACGAATTAGATACGAATTAAGGGTAAAAGAACTCCGAAATACTTTACCGTCTCCTTGGTGAGCTGGATGACCTCCACCAAGTCCTTAGCGATACTCAGAAACTCCGTGTTCGTTGGGTCGCTCTGTAGTAGCTCATGGATGTTCTGCAGCTGCTCTGTGAACGTCACGAGCCGCGTCTCCAGCTCCTCCAGACTCGCGTCCGCCGACATGCTACTTTAGTATGGTCTCGAGCAGGATTGGACAAAAATAAAAACAGTCTTTTACACCAATAATTGGTGTGCGTGACATAATTAGTGTGTCAGTTGTGTGCATTTACCATTTTCAAAGTCAAAAATGACCGAGCGTAAGTGGAGCTTTCTTCTCTTTGAATAGTACTTACAATAATACTAACAGATGAATATGAATAGCTACCGTTGAACTACAGCAGCTGCAGCTGGAAGACGCAGGTCTGCGGATCATCGACCTGCCAGGGACATTGCTGGATCAGAGTTACCTGGTGCAGATCTGGCTGCTGAGCAACTGCATCTTCGTCTGGATGGGGTCAGGAACCGGCAAGCCTCGTCTTGGGTGCGTCTCAAATAGTAGTAATATCTTTTATTAGTACTATTATTTAATCATTGCTGGAACAGATCGCTGTCGACTGCTATCGCCACGCGCTACAGCCCCATGCCGCTCATTACGGCCATTGTAGGTGCACCAGAGATGGAGGAGCAGCAGATTGCGCAAAGACTTGCTCGACGCACCGGTCGCCAATGCTTCGTGTCCTGTCAACTGCCTGATCATATTCCGGAGCTCTTCGCGTACGTCGAGAAACAAATCAACAAGCGATTGACGGAAGAAGGGATTGTCGCGAAGAAGTAGACGTTCAAAGGACTCAAGAGACGATATTTGCAGGTGAAAGTGTCCAATCTTACGTATTCGATGAATACTATTCGTGAAATCCACAAAATTCTTTTGTGTACAGATCACAATCGCTCTGAATCTTCTTGTTATTGTTGATAAGGGGTCGTCCAGCACGTTCGTACAGCTTCGCGTACTGACCGAGAGCTTTATGGGTCGAGAAGCGTTCTGTCACGGTACGTCGTGCTTGTTTTCCGAGACGAAGTCGTAGTGCCTCGTCATTGACAAGTGTAAGGATCGAATCAGCAAAATCTGTTGCTGTAGCTTTTTTGACTGCGATGCAGTTCAATCTGTCCTCGAGAAATTCTTCTGTTCCACCAGAAATGAAGCCAACAACAGGGATCTCCACACTCATCGCCTCTAGAACAGCCAATCCAAGAGTCTCTGTGAACATTTGGCTGACGAACACGTGCAGTTTACGATATTCACGCACTAGCATCGGTTCATCATTATAAATCCCATTTACAAACTCGACGCTAGTTCCAAGCAGACCCCATTTGGCTGCCAGAGCTTTGAGTTGGGGTTTCTGTGGACCATTTCCAATCACTCTCAGTCTGCACTTAGAGCAGAGAGGAGCTAGAATCTTCACAGCGGCCAGTAAAATCCCTAGAGACTTTTCAGTTGCCAGCCGCCCAATGTATCCGATGATAAAGTGATCGTCTTTGGTCACAGGAACTGATGAGGGTGTGAACTGCAGAATATCAACACCAGTAGACAGCACAATCCTAGTACGAGCACGAACGTTCTTCACTACAGAGTAGTGTTCTTTGGCGAAATGGGAGGGAGAAAGGAGAATGTCCACGTCCACACGAGTCGGATGGAGATTCGCGAGTTCCATCACAATTGCACGAGCCCCAGCGAGTCGAGCGACAAGAACGAGTAACTCATCCGAGAGACGTCGAGCGTTGGAGAAGACGATGAGGCTGTCGGCACAAGAAGAGCTTAAGGAGCTCACTAGATCCTTCCAGGCTCGGGCAGCGTATGGCGGTTGAAGTTTGGCCAAAATGGGTCGGTCCAGTATCGATATCCGCCTAGAATCGTGCCTTGCCCAAGGGAGTTGACGGTAAAAACTGCTGAGAAGAGCCTTGGTGAGTCCGCCTTGCGTTGTTTCTTCTTCGGACAGCTCCTGTCGAGGAATCTACTAAAAGTTAGTTTTTTTTTCAAGTTTTTAGATATCAACAAGAACTCACTCTAACAGGAAATCCTTCCAGGCTCACGTTCAATTCTCTCAATGCACGTGTCATTGGAGCGTCCGTCACGACTTCTTCAAAGGTTTTCACTTGGAAATGGAAGGAGTTTTCGTTCAGAGCTCCCATAATCTGCAACCACATCTTTCTCTGACCATCAAGTGTACCAGAAGTAGTTGTCACGTAACAAACCGGTAGGAGTTGGTTCGACGTACTTCGATTCTGTACATAAAGCTCAGTATTAACCAATACTAATGGCTTCTTCTCGTTTTCTTTCATTGAATAACTCCAAGGTGATCGCTTATCCAACGGATCTACCACCACTTCCACATGTAGAGTCGTTTCTGCTACAGTAGCCGACCTGTTGCTCCACTGCCGCAATTCGAACGTCCAGAAGTGTGTACCCGGGTCAATTCCACCGAGAAACAGTGAATTAGCGTCTGAAATCACTCGATATCCTTCATCAGGTACATTACTTCCCGTAACATAGAGGAATCCGTCTTTGGGGATCTGAAATTCGCTTATCTTGAAGAAAACCGGAAGTGTCCCCAATAATCCATCAATATTAGACACCTGCCACCAAGAATGTTGCGTTGGGAACGAGATTTCAAGCTCTATCAGTGCGTTAATAACAGGGATCAACTGGATTACGAGAAGGAAGATCCACATCAACGTCGCTTTGATCTTCTCTTGGTCTACCTGTCACAATTTATATATTTTTAATCTGAAAAGTCTCAATATGCTGGAGCTGGATGTGGTTGTGTGCTCGACGTCGGGCAAGCCTGTCTTCCGCCACAGAGTGTCCACCGAACGACCATTTGAAGAGGACGATTCGTCCACCAGTTCGTTCACAAGCTCGTTACAAGGTTTACTGTCTTTTGTCGCCTGTACGCAACAGGAAGAGCTGTTGGAATTAGAGACGGAAGACTCTCGCTGTGTCTTCCGCAGCTCCGACAGCCTCACATTCGCTGCAATTGAACAAAGTGTCCAGGTGGACGATAACGTCCACAACAACGAGACATTGAGTTTTGCCTCCGAGTGTCTACAGCACTTGCTTCATCTACTGCAGAATCAGATCCTGTTCGTTCTGAGCGACCGCGGACTCGACGTACTGCGCCGTCAGCCTGGATACGACCTCCGGGAGCTTCTGAGCGGCACGGAGGGAGTCACCAGATCACTGACGGAGCTCTGGGCGACATCTCCGACTCTGAGGTTCAAGGACTGCGGTGTACCGTTCGTTCGACTCAAACCCGAGAGAAGACGCGAAGTCACTCGAGCGTTGGAGTTTGAAGCAGCGAGTGAAGACACGTCGACGCCGTCGATGATTTGCGGGCTGTTGCTGGCTAGGGAACGAGTGGTGGCTATCGTACAGCCCAACAAGAAGCAGTTCAGTATCCTTGTGGACGGTGAGTGAACGTCTCAATTTCTCTAACAAGTGAAGGAGAAAGTTCTGGTACTGATGAGGCTTTTTTTGTGTAGACCTACTGCTCCTGCTTAATTTCGTGTATCACACGCCGTCACTAGCCAAGAGCGAGACTTGGACGCCGATCTGTTTGGCGAACTTCAATGCTCGGTCAGTAGTTGATTAAGTTTTACAGTTAGTTGGAAGCTGATCGTGATTGGTACTTGTAGAGGATTCCTGTACGCGTACGTGGTTTTCCTGACCAGCGACGTGTGTCTACTGCTACTCAGTAGTCAGCAATCTCCCGAACAATTCCCACATTTCCAAGCTAAGAAGGAGTTCGTCACACAACGTCTGGAAGAAATCGGCGCCATGGAAGCGATTGATTCTTCCGTCAAGAACGTCTCCAAGTGGCAGCCACACAGCGACATCCCACTGCTGCATCACTTCATCTACAAGAACGAACTAACGGGTGAATGTGCCGAGCCTGAGCTGTCTTTTCCCTTTGAAAACGAAGACTTTGGCACTCGACTGCAGCTGTTGAACCAGTACGCCAAAGTTCACCACCTCATGTTTCCTCCAGTAGATCCCAAAGATCACAAGAGTCAAGTACTGGGTAAACGAATTTCGTCTTTACAAGAGGCTACAGCAGCGCGGATGGTGTACGAACGTAGCGACTCCGGACTTTTCGTGGGAATGTGCAGTGCCGACTATCGGTTGTTCGCGTGGTTTGATTCACTCGCGACCATTTCGGACGCGCGAGAACAGATGCAAGTGCTGGTGGATCGACTTAGACACGACGAAGGGCTCATGTCCGTCGCCCTCTTCCTGTCCAGCAGCGGATTCCCGTCCGTCAGCGCACTGGGAATGTGGCCGTGAAGGAAAGGCAGTCATTGCTGTCGGAATGTTTGTCAAAGTCCACTGCCAAAGTTGAAGTTGAACATTCATTCCTCACTCAAATATCGGAATGTGTGTGTCATCGTGCTCCGGCTCAATCTTCTGCGCGCATATTTGAATTTTCCTGCTCGCCCAAAACCTCTACAAGATGATGTCCTCCGACCAGTACGAAGTGATCTACACGCTGCGTTCCGAGTTATTCATTAAAAAAGGACTCGGACGTTGTGCCAGTCGCCGAACCTGGATGTGCGTTTGCTTCCATTCCAGATTGAACGCTTTGGTCTTTTTAGTTAACCCCTGATTCCTGTTGTAGGAAAAATCTAACACCAGCGGAGAAGAAAGTGCTCCTCAAATGCAGGAAGAAAGGTGCTCGTCGAGGAGTCCTTGGTGCTCTAATGGGGGTATTAGCCATGGCTGGAGTATGGAAGATTGCAGCTCTCGGGACAGCCTTCGGAGTAGCGGGGGTGATCGGTACGTTCGTTTCCAACATTTGGAACTGCACAAAGTTTCTTCAACAACTACGTTTTATGTGTTTGTAGCTGGCGGAGTACTCGGTGCCTGGATGTCGATGCGTGCCAGCCGGATGCGCCTCAAAATGGTCAAGAAGGTGCTCAAACTCCCGAGTGACAAGTCTCCACTTGCAGCTGAAGCCAGAGAAATGTACGCAAGAGCTTCCTAGATTCTACTTCTGATGTGGGATTTTGACGTTGAGGTTGAATGTGACGTGAAGACTGAAGACAAAGCTGCCGGACAACGCTTACGCGAAGAAGTTACTCAAGAAATCGGAGTTTGCCAGGTTTGTGTTTGCTCTAGAGCGTAGATTCACGTTCATTTAACTAACCTTGGTCTTTTCCTTCTGGATATCAGCCAGTGGAAGGCTGACAGCCACGCACCGGAAAGCTCAAAGGACAAGTAAAGCGTCATAGCGAGATTGAAGAGGCGTTCAATGTGGAGAGACAAGCAACAGCCTACGAATCCGCAATATTTCTGCTAGTGTATGTATGAATACCTCCAATTTAATACACTTCTGTATGTCATGAAACTCTTGCAAAACTCATTTGTACAATTCCATACAAACAAGCAGATACATGTAGGCTGCAATGAAAATATTAGCTATAACGTAAAAACTTCAACGAAGGCTTCGAAGAGCGCTGCCTAGATTTAACACATTCATTCCTGAAACGGTCACCTGTTTCTGACGTTTACTGGCAATCCTGCCAGCAAACATTCTCTGCAGGGCCCCCACCTCCACACACAATCCAATTTCCCAGCCCCACAACTCAAGTCAGTGCTCACCTCCACGATGACGTTCTCCAAAATGTCCTCCGAACAGTACGAAGTCATGCACACGCTCCGTTCTGAACTGTTCAGCAAGCACAAAGATTCCATTCGTCCTGGTTTGTTTGAAGGGCCCCGAGGTTTTGGTCGCAGTTGGATGTACGTATGAACGCACCACTTTAAAGTCGTGAAGGTCTGATAACTTACGTTGTATGTAGGGAAATGGATCTTACACCAGCGGAGAGAGATGTTTTCCTCAAATACCGACAGAAAGGGAAACAGACTGCCGCCGCTGGTGGATTGCTAGGAGCGACTACAATGGCTGGCGTTTGGAAGCTGGCTGCGTTACGCAGAGGAGTGGGCATCACTGGACTGATTGGTGAGTTTGGAATATATTCGAGGTTTTGGTAGATTCTAATTTTTTCCACTTAAAAAACAGTCGGTGGTGTGATCGGCTCTGGGATATCGATGCGTGGCAGCGGAATTCAACGAGAAATGGTCACGGAGATATTGCGACTTCCTGTGGAGAAGTCTCAACGAGCGGCCCAGGCTAGAGAGATGTACGTAGATATTTGTTTTCTACAGTTGAGATGGAGCATTCTGACATGGTTTCATCGATGAATGATCTTGTATTACTGTAGTCTGCAAACGAAGCTCCAGCACAACGCGTTCGCTCAGGAACTACTGAAAGATTCGGGATTCCCACTGAGTCAAGATCCTTTCGATCAGGATTAGAAAAAAAAAAAAACGAACAAATGCCCGGTGTATCGTTCGGGACAAACGATTCGTTTCAACCATATCATATGAGGCATGTGATAGTCCGCCGCTAGCTTAATTAAACTACCATAATCTCGCTATGGTAGTTGAGAGCTGTGCATACATCTTCTTGAATATATTTCAATGCCTAGTTGTAATTAGTGTTAGGAAGTGCCGTAATGCCAAGATTTTGGGCCGCATCCTATTGACGATTTACATCTTAGCTACAATAATGGTTGAGAACCACAGGCTAACAGACTGCAGTTATTCATTTGCAACAAAGGCGGCAAACATGACAAAAGTTCGGGATTCGAGAATCAAACAGCACCAGGAATTAATCGAGAATCTATGAAGTAGTTTCGACATTTCACCCACAGCCCAGAATATGGACGAACTGCATTCATGAAGAGCTCGTAATGGAGCTTGAAGGATTGAGGAAAATATGCATATCTGACCACGAACGTCACTATCACTGGCCACGCTGTGTTCCCCCGCATGTGTCCAGGTGGAAATGCAGCTGACAATGCAGATGCCAGAGATTTACACGTCTTAGTGACAAATTACTGGACGTCGACAGACTATGAATGAGTATGATGTTTCAGTTGGGACGCAACTCTACATACAGTTTCCACAGTGACGAATACGTCCGATTTGTCCTTGTACTAGTAGTATTGGAGTAATTGGAGGACGTGGCTCGAGTGTTTGAGAAAGCAACGATTTCCTCTGACTTCCAGTGGAGTTCATAAAGAAGACTACTACATCACGGTACAATCTTTGGCTCTTGATTGTGCGTTTCGTTAGAAACGTAAAGTGGATTATGGGACTTTTTTGTTGATGCAAGAATTTGTTTCTTGATCACCCAACGGGCGTCGAAGAACACCGTTATGGGCTTATCACTTTGTTTTTTGCTACTCAAAGCAATAACCGTCTTCCAGTCCTACCAGTCGACAATGAGCAGCTTTCTCACCCCTCCCAACAACCAGTTCCTGAGTGAACAAGTGATCTCTCGAGTGGTGCAACGCAAAAAGCGGTACAGCGATATCAGCTCAAACGTTATCCAAGAATCGAAGCGGGTCCGATCCAAGATACGAAGGACCCCTGATGTAGTGGAGACGACGAATCTTGAAGAGCTGCTTAAACTCAGCCAAATCCTCGAGCGAGAACGTCGTCGAGTCAACCAGGCGCGATACCGGAAGAAGCAGAACGACCGCATCCTAACACTTGAGAAGGAGACGGAAAAGCTAAAGCAATACCTTGAGAAGCTGACAGAGCGCAAACGCGTTGCAATTTCCGGCTTTCAGCCTAGCGCGAGAATTTGGGACGTAGCACTGGAGTATGTCCGTCTCTTTGGTAACCCTTCTTGTTCCACCAAGAAGTTCATTAGCTCTACGATGAGTTCCGACGTGACATTCAATTCAGAGCACGGCATCGAGTCAATTCTGTGGAGTTGGCGCTGTTTGAGCCAGTGGTTTCAAGACTTGAAGATGGAGCTGGAGTCTGTGACGAAAATGAACCCAGAGACCCTTGTGGCTTCCACGACAACCAGCTTCACCATGACGAAAGACACACTATCACGAGTATTCCCCAACTTGGCCAACAACAGCGCACTTGCATCGAAGCTTCTTGGTCAGCGTGTTGCTATGAAAGGCCGGACACTTCTGCAGTGGGATGATGCTGCCGATCAAGTGACGAGAGTCAACAGTGGGTCTGATCTACTCTCTCCGATGTTGCATCTACTGACATCACTGGAGAACGTCTCTGTGGTGTTTGATCGGGCTCTCGTTACCTTCGACTTCCAGGTGAGATCGACGTACAAAGCGTAAAACAAAGCGAGAAAAAAAAATACATTTTGGCGACAATACTTGTAGCACCTCCTTACCTGCTCGATTCAACTACTTAATAGACAACCACAGTCACCCCAGGGCTCATTGGTGTCGTCATACAGAAGGTGATGCCAAAGTTCAAGCGAAAAAAAAACTAATCAATTGTTCGGTATTTTGTGGTATCTGTTTTGCTTCCTCGACACAAACGGCGGTTTTCAGCCTTGTCGAATAAATTGTGTTTTTGTGGGGATGTGACGTGCTGCCAGTTTGGGAGCTGGAACTCCCTGCAAAATGCAACGTGTATTGGTTGCTTTGGTAGGGCAAAGTAAATTGCAAAGTGATCGATTCTAATGCTAGTCTTTGGGCGCTCTCGCCGGCCGCCTTGGCCGTCCAGGGAGCAGCGTCCTTGCGGTTGTTCTTGTTGCAGCCGTGCGTGCAAGTCAGCCTTGCCAGCTGAGCTTGCGTGCGATCTGGCCTGCCGTCTGTGTACTTGTGTTGTTGGCGATGAGCTCTGGTCATCCCAACGCTTTTGGCTGCGGGATTGGTAAGCTGTCAGCAGATGCCTGTTGTCGCCAGGCCATCGTCACAGGGGAGCCCATTCCATCAGAAATGGATTTTACTACAGTGGAGAGTGCAAACCGCAGTAACCTTCCATGCCCATGGAGACTTCGACTTGGCATTTACTTTCGAAAAACAGCGGCACAATTGCTTCATTCGAGAGGTACTATCGGTTCATTTACCAGCGTGCCAACGAGCTTGATTTCAAACGTTACTGTAGACAAGCTCAAGACTAAACCTGAAAGTCCAAATAGTTATCCGCTAACCAACCTGTCAATTTAATTTTACTCGCTGAGCTAACCAACTCTGTCTCAACTCTGAGGTTGTTCATCGTTTGGGCAGCATTTTTTGTTTACAAGTTCTGTGTGCGTGTGAAGAAACTCACAGCTGACAACGCACAACAATAAAAAACACCAAACACGTGGATGATACAGTTCGGCACTGTAAAGCAATGACAACCTCAAACAGTAAATCCTGATAAGCGAACTCACTACAAGCTTTTTTGTGGATTAAATGCATCATGAACGCTCTACAATCGCGTACTACTGCTACCGTTATTGCTATAAGCCAAAGGGAGTTTCGTGGGGTACTCTTCTTTCGCTCGAATCGCCTTCTTCGACTTCTTTTTCTGGATAACCAGTGTTTTTATCCCTGCAGCCTGATTTCCTCGAGAACTGGCAATAGCAGGGAGGGAAATACCGTCTCCACGAGTCCCAGCAGTGCGAATCTTGCTGGCCATACTCCGTTTTGCACTCAATAGCGAGTTCTGCAGCGTAATTACGATCCCGTGCGCCTCCCCGAGATACGTCGAGGTGATCTCCATCCCTTTCTTGTACGACTGTAAACTGAGATCCCAACACTTTAGGAACTCCTGCTCGACGCCCACATTGTGGTAAGCAATACCCAGTACTGCTACACGATCCAACTTGATGTTTGGGTCGATTTTATCTCCTTTTTTAACGCCAAGACCCTTCCGTGTAGGGCTCGATGTACCATCAACTCGACCAAGTTGAAGCTCCTCATGAAGGAAGATTAAAGCCGATTGAGCGTGTCCCAAAGCGCTTTGATGCTTGCCAAGCTGTGAGAGTACAGCGCACATATTAAGGTGCGTATCTGCCTTGTTGGGTAGATTATCCAGCCGAGATTCAATCTTGAGCGCTTCCGTCAGATACGTGAGAGCCTTGTGTAAATTTCCCTGTCGACGGTAGTAACACGCCAAGTTATTGAGTGTCACGGCGCGTCCTGCTGGATGTCGCTCCGTCAGGATCTCAGCCTTCTTAAGAAGCTCCAATACCACACGGAACTCCTCCTGTTGTAAGTAAGTCATGGCCAAGAGGTTGCACATTTCACCTACAGTTCGACAAGATGTCCACACCTCATCACTGTCAGCACCGAAAAAGTGTTGCCTCAACACAAGCCCCTTCTCCATGCACTCGAGAGCGTCCGTGTATCTCCCTTCTTGTTGGAGTTGCGCGCACTTATCATCCAACCGTTGTAGTGCCACCAGTTCCCTTTGGTTTTCAATGAAATGGGTCTCTTCCAATTGGTCCAACTCGCTAAATTGCTTTGAAAAAGCTGGAGATTTCGTCTCCTCAACTGCTGGATCAGTCTGTAAGTTGTTCGAGTCGATATCTAATTGCTCTGGACTCGCATCATTGCCCATGCCTGGTGTGGTCTCTCCGTCCATTGCCAATTGTCAATGCTAAAGTGCCACTATGCACATGAAGGGGTGCACTTCAACCATAAAATTAGACATGGCTACACAAAATAATTACTCTTCTACTTACTTCAGTTTCAAAATTAGCTTCTACAATCAACAAATACCCTTTTACTTTGCATAATCTGTCACGGAGCTATCTTTTCAAGAATACTCTCAAACACAATAATCCTGTTGAAATCATTCTGTTTATTTTTTTATGATCTACAAAGCGATAGAGATGTGTTTGTAACGGTCGGACACCAGTCGAATATCACCTTGGAAGTGCGTGGCAATGGGCTCTACTACGCGCGATGAGGTCGTCACCGCTGTGCAGGAACAACAGGTCAGCAACAACGACGGAGTCCAGCAGAAGCAGGACCAGGACCAGGAAGAGCATGCGACAACAATCGTCCCGTTGCGCGTGCGAGTCGACGACGAATTACAGTCCGAAACGCTACTGGAGTTCGAGTGCGACTGGGCACCAGGAATCGGCGGCTCCGTCTGGACTAGTGGCGAGCTCTTAGCTGCGCATCTGGAGCTGCAACGCGAGCATTACCGATCGATTTTCGATGGTGCCCGCGTGCTGGAACTGGGCAGTGGAACAGGTTATGTTGGGCTCATGATCGCCGCCTGCTTTAAACCGTCACACGTGTACCTGACGGACTTGTCAACGCACTTAAATGGACTACACCGCAATATAGAACGTAACACTGGGGCCCTGCGTGCCGGTGTGCAGGTTCACGTCTCGGAGCTGAGCTGGGGTAGTGTGGAGCAGGAGACGAGTCTTCTGGAGTCGATCGCCGCGACAAGCGACGGTAAAGTTGAAGACGCTCCACAGGTGGATGTTATCCTGGGTACCGACGTAGCATATCTGCGGGAACTGTACGATCCCTTGCTGCACACTATGAACCGCTTGGCAACTTCCCGCACACTGATTCTACTGGGCTTGAACCGCGCCGACACGCGACTCACGTTCTTCCGACAACTTGAGAGGGATGGCTTCGAGTACTACAAGATCCCGGACTTGAAGCTCCCGCAGGAATACTGGGGGCGCGACTTTGGATTATTCGAGATCCGTCGCACTCGTCAGGACTGAAAACAGATCGCCCGTGAACCCAGACTCAGACGCCTTTCACCATTTGTGAATCCAGCTTGGCAAAGCTCAAAGGTATCCGATAGTATCGGAGAAATACGACTGTGGGCGGAGACCAACGTGGCGTCGTGTAGCTCAACACTAGGTGAAGAACTTATAGAATCTGTACCAAAGCAGCCAGGTAAAGCCCACATTTCACTACATCATAGACACGATTGCCTGCGTTGCTTGGTGTCGGCATTAGCCCAACAGCAATGACGTCGCAGTCGGACATCTTGCGATCTTCCCAACTGGCACCGAAGAAGCATGTAGCCATTTTGCGATGAGACTACGTGCGACAGCCTCAACCTTCACTTTTTCTCTCAAGGATCGGTTTCCTGTCCTGCGGTCAAGCTTCGCTGGGGGAGGGGAGGGGAAGGGTGACCCTTTACGTTCCCATATTGCCGTGGCTGCATTGACACTGGCAAAGTGTTGAGGTTGCCATTGCACGGGAAGATCGAACTTTGGCGTGAACACGGACATTGGGCTCCACGGTGCGGCTGCGCTTTCAAAGGCGATCGGATCGGGCTTCATGCTACAACGCTACGTCGGATTACACCCCTCCTGTGTTGGACCTATTTGCACTGTGTCCAGTGTCGTGACCTCTCTCCCCGTGGATACTTGCGCGCATGTTCCGCGCATCACACAGTTTGGGGAGTTCCCTCGCTCGGCTGCTCCCTTTGCTGCAGTGCGCGCAGGCAGAGACTGCTCATGGTCCATCGTGGCCGGCTTCTCGACACTGGTTCACCAGCGGAGGGCAAGAATAGCTTTACCCAACACGAACATGTCGATTTTCTTCAAAATATTGCCTTGACGTGTTTTTTTTTTAGGATTTTCTTTGGCGTCTTGCATAACAGTCATTGAATACGCCAGTATCTTTTCCGAACATTTTCCTACCGTATTCTTCTGCAACTCATACACCTCCATACTTAAAAATTATGCTAACTTTACATCCTTACTAAATCTAAGATTTACCTACCTGTATAATCTATTACCCTCCTCAACTCTTAGATCTTAGTTATGTAATGATAACAGAATCTCCTCAGTAGGCTTTACGTTCCGGCTACACAAAAACGGTATCGCCAGCCAGACTTTCGGTCAGAAGCAAAATCGCTCTAGAGGGCAGCAAGTCGATTAGGGCAAGGCGTCATTGCGGGCTGAGGGTGAGAGCTCACGTTGAAGATCATGAGCAGCTCCGTGCCCACGAGCGCCCCCAGTTCGTGGCAGAAGCGTGTAGGACGCCAGAAACAACAGACCAATAACAACCTCGGCTCGTGGTTCGTGTCCAAGTTCGCCGGCAAGAGCAAGAACAAACTATTGCGGGAACATGATGAGGAGACGGCGCAGAATCAACGACGCCGACCTGTAGGCACGCTCAGTGCTGTGACTAACCAGCAGCAGGCCAATGCTGCACGTCGAGAAGAGCTCGGTCGGCCGAAGCCCGTGCGACAGAAGAGTTTCCTGCGTCAACAGCTGCAGGAGATGAAGCGCCAGTCTGCTGAGGCGCTACTACGTTCCCAGAAGAAAATGGAAGGAGAAGTTGTTGAAGAAGAAGATGAGGACGATCTTGAAGAGAAATCGTCATCTTCTTCTTCAGATGATGAAGAGTTCCATGTGGTGGACGACCCGGAAGACGTACTTAGGGGGAGTCTAAGTAGCAACCCGGCGAGGTCTCGAAGTTCGTCATCCAGAAGATCCAGCACCTCGTCGCGCCGTCGTAGCGCGGCGGAGGAACAACAGGAACGAGAAGATGAGATCTTGGCACATGAGACACAGAGGGACGAGTACTCGGAAGAAGTGAATCGTCGGATGAGTCAAGCGACTCAGTTATATGCTGAAGCTATTAGTGCTTTGGACTATGCGTTGCATCCGAAACGCCAACCGGACGTTGAGCCATCTCCGAAGCCTTTACTACTTGGTGTCAAGAAAGGAAGCGCGAATATGCCCAAAAGTGAGTGGATTTGATCCATTTTTGCACAAGAAAAAAACATTTTTTGGGAAATACGACGCCTAGGCTGGCGGAGGAAGGCAGTTTGAAGACGTTAAAAAGAGTGAGTGAAGCAAGATAAGAGGAGGAGGGAGAACAGGCGGTGTATATCAAGAATTCTTCGCCAAGAGGAGGACGTAGCAGTAGTTTGGTATAAAAGGCGACGATGATATTTTATTTTTTGGACAAGTACTTAGGAAGAGCACTAACTACAGTAGTAAGAGAGTATGAACGGTGAATAACAAGCCTTAAAGCTACGTGCGTTGGAACGTGTCTTCAATATGTTCTCGTTCACGATGCAGATCGAGAAAAGGCAACGAAATGCGGGTTTTCCAGTGGATGATTGTCAACGCGGTCATATCCGTCAAACGTCCATTTATCCGTCTTCATTTCGGCAAATGCCTGGCGTTGAATCTTCACGTCAAATGGCAAATATCTGCAGTGCAGAACACGTCGGTAAAACACAACAAACATGTCAGTACATCTCTGAAAATAACAAAATACATTTAGACGAAATAATACTCAGGGCTGGTACAACGTACATGAGTTCCAGTGACGATGCCGTATCGAACGCGTGTTCGTTAACAACTTCAACGGGATTCAAGTCAAGATGTCTTCCATCCGCCCAGGCACACGCAACATTTGTGAGTCAGCGAAAAAGTCCAAGGGCGGCATTCTTGTTGCAAACTCACATCACTTTAAGTTGCGTCAGGGGGGCTGTCTGCTTGGTGAACCCTCCCTCACTGTCATTCACGTAGCCCAGAAACATTTGGGGCGTCACTTTCGAGAATTTGTTGCCTGAGAGGTCCCTACACGTCAGTTCCGCCCAACGCAACACATGAGATGCGCCAATACGTCCAGAATTACTACAGCGCCGTTCAACTTCGTACAAGTACGTAGTGGTTACCGGGATGTTGATAGGTACTTCCTGCGGAGAAAGCAAAGAGCCCTTCAGCCAGCATTTTGGACGACTCAATCGCGTGAAAAACTCACCTCAAGTCCTCGAAAGTCGCAGTAAACGGATACACGCGCTTGGCCAATGCAGTGACATTCCGTCGGGCACCCGTGCGTTCGCTGAAGAAGAGCGAACACAGCCGCAACCACCACAAGCTGTTCACTCCACACCATCGCAACTTTTGCCTTCAAAGATCCGAGTTTTTTCAAGCGTCGCGAATTTAGCTCGAAAACCGTCTGAAGGGGAATGTGGCGCATCGCTTGATTGTCTGGACGCAATTGACGTCGCAGAGGAAGCACTTTTTGCTGCAGCGATGCCGACGCGTGTGATATGCGTTGGGCGGTGGACAGTAGGTGGGGAGGATTTTAGGCCTCCGCACTTGACTAGAGCGCACGCTAACGCTAACGCCCAACGCAAGTTAACAGGGCTCGTCTAGCGTCTGACGCAGCCTCCGGCTTTTACTTTGCTGCTCGCGCGAGGCTGCAGTGCTGAGACCGCGTAGGGAACTTCAGTCCGGTAACTGGTGGCCGCTTCGCACAGAGGAAACGTCTTCTTTCGCTGTCTCATGGCGCTCTGAATTTTACGCTTTCAGCTCGTCGTCGAGCTCAGTTGCTGTGGTGTTTTAGCGACGGGTTTTTGATCCGATAGAATAGCGTACGAGATCGTCATGACTCCCTCCATCTCTTCCACAACATTTGCAACGGTTGAAGTTTTTCTTCCTTTCTTGATACGAGCAGACCAGGGCCATCACCACCACGTTCGACTTGAGGCGTTGTGTTCCAGAAATTCTCCGACGAGTAACGTACGTCCTTTTGTTGGGCACTCTGCGCTTCTTCCCTGCAGGATCCGTCGGTAGCGTGGGGTCGCTTCTCAGTTGGCTTGGCCGATGGGCGAGTGAATACAGTACGTTGCAGAACGCAGAGCAGCGGACTGGTCCCATTCGGCCTTTTGCCAGCCACCGCGCAAGTCTTCGACGGAGCTGTACACTGAATTTATCCTATGCAGAACGAGGCTTCCGTCGAGATTAGTGTCGTACAACCGGTCACCTACCGCTGGAACAGCGGCTTTAAGACTGCCAGTGCAGCTCACCGCAACCTCAGTGTTACCTGCACGCAGGATGACCCTCGGCGTCGCCGGAAGTCCTGGAACGGGGCTGGCGAATATGACCAGGACTGCGACGTCCCACCACGTCCACGAACCATGCGAGCGGCAACGTGCGTGACGTCCCCCACGCGCGTTCGACTTATTTACGAAGACGAAGACGCCAAGGCACGCGTATGTGGCAACGTGCAACGACTGCTCAACGTCGCGCAGAAGGACCCGGAGGCCATGTCCGCCAATGCACAACTGGCACGAAAGGTGCTGAAATACCGACGAGTCATGGGCAGATTGGACGATGTGAACGTGGAGGACCCGGACTTCGATGCGTCTGCATTCTTCGGCATCGAGTGGTGCCACATCGGTGCCCCCTCAAGTTGAAGTCGTTTCCCGTTCATGTTGAAGTTTATCCCCATCTACTCGTACTACAGTAGTGAGGCTTCCGCTAACGGGAGTTTTGCTCTCCACTCTGCGTTCCAACCGCCAGTAAAGGCCGAATATATAAATGTATTTGTGACTCCTCAATCTGCTTAACTATTTTTCTCCTCCCGGTGATCGCAACGACAGTTTCCTCAGCTTGCTAAAAGCGTTCCAAGATAGGATTTACAAGATCTGATGTCACAACAGCAGTAGATTGTCTTCCTATTAATAGTGAGCGTTTTCCCGTCGGAAATTCAACGAACACGGAGGAATAATGTCGTTCGCGCCGTAAGCGAAGCGAAACGCTTTGGAGCTGTCGGATCCAATGTTGTTCGTGTCCTAGAACGTTTGCACTCGAACAGCATCCTACCAGTTCGCTTGCGAACTACGAACGATAGCCATGCTGAACCGTACTCTATGCCCGTGCATGAAGTGCATCCGGGTGCAGACTTCGCACCTCGGTGCGCGCTCCTCTTTCTTTTTTCGCAAGCCCGACGTGGCGCGTTACACACGGCGCTACTGTGCCTGTTTGTATTGTCACCGCGTGCAGGTGTACATGTAGAAAACAGCGGGCACTCGAATTAGGGGCATGTTGAAGTGGCTGCACGAATTTCTAAGCAGTGCAAGCCCTTCGCCTCTTTGCGCGATGTGTGTCACACTACCACTTACATTTCCGCCTTGCCACCAGCAGATTTGCACCGCCACATCGCGTTTCCGCCCTCCTCAGCTGGAGAAGCTTCTGCCAGCGTTCAATACTGCACTGCATCACACCAGACTTGCATAGGCACTTGAACAAATTGATGAGATCCTATTGTGGGAGGATTTTTTACAGTTTGCGCCGTTCCAATATGAATCACCGACCACCTTTGCTGCAGCGAGGACAAGTTGCTGCTTGGCCGTTCGCGTACACATTACTCACTTTTAATGTCGTCTCTCGAGACGAAAGAGTCATCCGTGCAACGTCAAAGGCCAGCCGGGCGAGAAAAAATATCCCTACGATTGGACTGCCACATTTTGTATGCACTTCAACATGCACAGGCCACTTGATGGTCGCTAAAATCTCTGCAAACGACAAACAACGCGAATGTACAAGCGTTTTTTTGCTGTAGAGACGTGACGAGTAGATGCAAACACTTTCGAGTTTCTCTATGTTTTCCATCTAAAATATGGGACGCAAAAAAAAAAAAACGATGGTGCATTCGCCAAGATGGCCAAGTTCACGCCAATTGTGCTGGCCATCCTTGTCGAGTGTGCAGTCGTGGCCAGTTTCTGCTGGCACGGATCACGGACATTTGCAGCGTGAATCACACGAATCCCTCTGGACGCAAAGCGCCACAGCGACATCCTGCAACCCCCGAGCATGTCAATGCGCCTCGTCAACGACGACACTTTAGCAAGACGGTTGGTAAAGCCCACGTGGAAGAACTCTCAAAACAGGTTGTGAAGCTATTGGGACGGTCGGAAATGGCTTCCAAAGGTGTCGAAAAGCAGCGTGAAGTGTGTCTTGAATTTCATGAGCTTGGAGAACTTGTATCTGCGAGTCTCCAGCATCAGCCGTTTGCTTCTCTCACCATCGAGACGATCTCGACAATAACAAAGAAAAGACTTGACAGAGGCGTCGTGGTGGGGTGGACCTCAATCCTTCGCGCGCGTCGCCTCTTTCTACCTCATTTGCAGTTGCGAGCAGTCCGACGAAGCTCGTCCTGGAGACACACAAGTACCGCGTGCCATCCCTCTGCTCTCTCCACTGCAATTTGCATTCCCTCTTTCGAGCGGAGAGAGAGAGACTTTCGATCGCTCAACAAGCTTCATCAAGGGACTCGAAGCTGCATCGTACAGCGTTGGAGAGGCAACCAAACGGCGTGGGACCAACGGGAAAACGCACACAAGCACGCACCGACAACAACGCACATCAACACGCCCGCTACAGATCCCACTAGCGAGAGAAGAAGTACAGTGCCCACTTCTCCTTCATTCCGACATCTATCCCGGATAGATACAAGCTCCACTGGAAGCGATAGACATCGTCGGAAGCCAAATCTCCCAAGACCACTCACTCAACCCGTTGTCAACGCCAATCGTGAATGCCAACGGCGATAACTCTTGAACACCGCCTCAACATGGAGCCCACAAAAGATGAAAACCGTCGTCGAAGACGCCGAATATCGATTGATTCACCGCAGTCAGTCCCAGGGGGGAACACAGAAGCCCACGCCTCAAGTGAGACCATAGACCGTGGATCATCTGCCGCCGTCTTAACTGCATCCGAGAACCACATTACCTCTCCTGATCAGGACGAGGTCCAAGCACAATCTTCAGTCGAAGCACCACTCGCGGATATTCAGACGCGACACACAGGTAAGCGACGAGCTTCAGGTGAGATGATCCGCCGTGAAGAAGAGTCCAAAGCCATACACCCAGCTGCTCAAGGTGTCGAGATTCGACGTCCAGATCTTCCGGAGCGGGCGGTGGTTTCGCCGCAAGTTAGTCGTGAACCAGAGTCCATCCTAGAGCAGAGGAACGAAGTGGCTGTAGCTGTAACACCTATGCCCTTGCGGATATCGACTCGACGCACTACGACGACAACGAGATGGTCTCCATCAATGGCTGGCGGCCGGGATCAGCGTGTATCAAGAACAGCTTCCCGGTCACGTACGGCATCGGGAACGTCGATAACTCCACCTACTCGTCCGATCTCGAACGCCACGCGGAACATCAACTTCGACATGCTCCAGCCTCATTTCGAACGTCCCTTGCAACAGGCTGCAGATAGCTTCGGAGTGTGCACGACCCTTTTAAAGAAAATCTGTCGGAGAAATGGGATCAGTAATTGGCCCTATCGCAAGATCTGCGGACTCCGAAAGAGCATCGCATCTATGACAAAGCAAGTGAACTACTTCGACGGAGAGCAGAAGCGAGCGTACGCCGATCAATTGGAGAAGCTCGAACACGAATTGCAGGCGTTTCTACGTACAGGAAACGAACTGACGGAAGAATTACTACAGCAACTCAAAGCAGAAGCTGCTGCTGCGAAGCAACCTACAGTAGCGATAGACAATGAGGAAGAGGAGAAGGAGGCGCAGGTTGTCCCAGCTTGGACAGCTAGGCCGAGTCTTGTACCGCCTCAATATAGCGGCGTTCAGAACGAGCTGCAGACGACCCCCAGACACCTTGCAATGAGCCTCAATACCTGGACTGAGGCTCATACGCACCAATTCCCTACGATTGCTACACACCACCGAGCTCTGCCGTCAATTGCATCTATCTTACAGCACCAGAGCTACTCGAGTCCAAGCCGAGCAGCTTCGACGCAGGACCCGCAAAGTGCTCAACAGCCGACGCAGTGGAGATATTTCCCTCCACCCAACGACGACGCAGTATGATAAACTATTTATTGCAGGATGGCGTAGACGAATAGAGGAGAAATAGAGAAATACAGGGCAGGAGGGAGAAATTAAAGTACCGTGAGAGATTCCGTCAAGCAGTGGCTGACTCATGCCTTTAAAAATCATGAGTGACGTGATTGATGTTAATTGGTACGTGTGTACACATTTTTTGTATGAGAAGAGCAATATCAACATGCCATTTGAAGTGACTCACGCACTGCAGGAAGTCTTCTGCCTGCTTTACGAAGTTCATGTAGCCTGTCGACTTCCAACAAGCGAGGTGCAGTATGATAAAGGTAGGACTCTTTCACTCATAATTTATGCATCATAACTTATGATATTATTCACTCTTATCTTAACGATAATTCTGTCATACTGTAGGCACAAAAATGATTGGCTCCAGGCATAACAGGCTGCTGCGTTGGCAACGAGCTCTATCCTGGCAGTGACGCCTTCCTGTCGTCTTGAAGATGTTTCAACCAAATCCTGCTGTTAAAGCGACAGGCTCATCTAATCAACTACGCTAGGACTAGCGGCTGGGTGAAAGTAAACACTTTTGCTTTCAGTCGCATCCCCAACGCCACATCAACCTTGCTGGATGATCTGAAACATTCGCTTTTTGATCAGCACCCAGCAGTACTTTGGCATTCGGTTGAAGAGCGTTTGCATCTGGGCCGTTTTCGGACTGGTTTCCCTCGCGTACAGTTCGCAAAAGGATGCTTTTTATTTTCATGCAGAGGACGCTCCGACATCCCAAGATCCGCTCTCGACCGTACACTTATCTCCACTTCTGCCCCGTAAAAATGCACACCAGGTACAGTATCCTGTGTAGTACATGTCAAACTGCCTCGGACACTTCAACGGGTACGCACTTGAGGAGGCCATTGCTGTAATCGAAGCCAATGTTTATATTGCGCGAAAACCACGCAGCTCTTCGCGTTTTCTATCGCGGAGAAGCAAGTTTGATCTTGCTCGGCCTGCAGCCAGTAGTTTTCTCACCACAGATCACACGACTTCTGCTCTCGGTGGACGTGATGTCCGAGTCTATCCCCTGTTTTCCTTGTCTTGCACAGCGTGCAGTGCACGGATAGAAACCACAATGTCCTCTCTTGCAACCACGTTCCGCCGTGCTGATAAAATGGAAGCACGATGCCTCGGCCATGGAGCGCGCTTTTCCTGCAGCAGTACGCATTTCCACTGCGATACACCCCGCTACGCGCGCTTCCTTCTCGTTTGACCTACGAAGCCGAACTGCCGCCAAAGCCGAGCCGAGTAGTCTCGCCTTGGCGTGGCGCCAGGCCAGACTGCGCCGCAACGCTTGCCTGTCTGCGAGGATAGGATCCACCCGGCGACGCCGAACTGGGCAAAAACCGGGTTGGGTTGCAGCTCCTGGACAGAGCACGGGGCTGCAGGCGCCAACGCGCGACATGACGGCCGCCGTACGGGTGGAATATCTTGTCGGATCCACATTGTCAGTACTCCGATCCGATTCGATACAACCAGGGCACAATAGTGTGCAGGTGCTCACGCTTCTGCTTGCACAGTACTCGACTGCCGGGTCGACCATCAGTGCCGGTCGATGGGCTGCGTGCGTGGAGTGGATGCGAATCTGCCACGCACTCATCCTTGACTTCATACCACTGACCAGCGGTGGACCTCTTCGCGGTCTCAAGTGGTACGCAAGACGGTCTCCTCAAACGATCGCTTCAGCGCAGTATCAGCTCGTAAAAAGAAACGGCGTCCCAGATGCAGTCTGTGGTCTGCACACGACGTTCTCACTTCTCAACTTTCTCGGGTCGAACAACATCGCCTTCGCTCTCTCCACCGTACCAAAGCCTATTTCCTATCCTGTTCGAACACTCGTTGAAGTGAGAGATAGAGATAGGTACAACCACACATCGGTTGCTGTCTCAAAATTCGTGAGTGAATTTCGGGTGTCGGTCGACCTGTTGCTTGTACGCAATCCAAGAGCTCAACATCGACAGCATTCACAGCGACAGAAAACGGAGACTTTCGATCCCCTTGTCCTCTCCGCTTGCTGGACAGACGCCGAGCCGACCGGACTCAACAAGCTTCGGCTTTCAAATCCAGCACCTCCAGTCATCCACGAACGGCGCGACGCAGCCATCTGACCAGTCCGACGACAAGAACTGCAGTCGGCGTGTCGTAACTCGTTCACCTCTCATTTTACGCGCCAGACAGCAAGTACACAACTGATTTTTCCACCGCAATGGAGGCTTTCGCCATCGCTCCGTCGGCCAAGACGTCGGTCTCGTTGCCTCCTTTGACGCACAAGCGCCAGCTCTCCAGTATCAATGCAGCCGACTCGCCGGTCAAGCGTTGCAAGCTGTCGGAGCCCGTCTCATCACCGGATTCAACGTCGTCCGTAGGTTCTACAAGTTCCAAGTCGCGTCCCAACATGACGGCGTCAAGCAGTATCACGCTCGACATGCTACGTCCGCACTTTGAAGAGCCATTGGCCAAGGTTGCAGCGAGCTTCGGTATCTGTGTGACGTTACTCAAGAAAATCTGCCGTCGACACGGTATTGCACGTTGGCCACACCGTCAGATCACCGGTCTGCGCAAGAGCATCGCGTCCATGGAACACGCAATCGGCTACTTTGACGGTGCCCGACGCGAGTCGTACGCCGAGCAGTTGCTCAAGCAGAAGAACAAATTGGCTGCGTTACTGGAAGATCCGACGACGAGCAACCCACTGCTTGCCAATGAAGATGACAGCCACGTTGAAAGAGTTCGAAGGACAGCTAAAGTACCGGTGGCGAGGAGCTACGAGGTGGCGCCGGTGTCGATGGCCCGTGCATCATCGCCCACCGGTCCGTTGCTGGCTGAATCGCCCTACCAAGGACCATCTTCAGTAGCGATTTCGGTACAACCATCGCCAATGTGGCTTCCAACACCACAAACGAGCTACGTGCAGAAGTACCAACAGCTCTGTCCACCACCTAAGCTCGAACATTCTCCAACCACCAGCTACTACACTCCTAGCGTGATATCAGTAGGTTCGACCCCGGTTATTCACTTGCCTCCACTGCGACGAGAGTCGCGAGCAGTACTGCCACCTATTTCGTCGTTAGTTGTAGGCAACAACTCGGCTCCAATGTCGAGGTGGTAGAGTTTGCAGATAGGTAGAACACAGTAGCTCGACTAATTATTGAATCAAAACGACACCAGTATGAATAACAGCTCCAATGTGATGGTGTTCAAGCAACCGGTAGGACGGAAAGTATAGAGGCACCTGGTGATCAACTTGACCATACATTTTCGTTATCTTCCCCCATCCTTTCAACGAATCGGACGGAAGGAAAGTAGGTTGGATAGTCGGGAACCAAAGCACGCCGAACCTCTTCCCGGCTCGGGATACAAGATGGTTGATCAACACAAGTGGTAACTTCCCAAAATTTGGAACCAATTCAGCCATTCCGTTGAAAAATACTAACACGAATTTATTAGGCACGGGCTTACTCAAAAACTTTCTTTTCCTACCGCAGATATGTTGACAAACCACTACAACGGCAGTCGCCTCGATCCGTCCGTCTTCTCTTTCGACGGTGTGCTCATATTCCCCGCGAAGTCGCGGCGATGCAAACGGGAGACTCGACAATCGAAACTTGAACGACGCCATGTTTGACAAGCATTGGATTTGACATTCCCCTGGCTCATTTGACACCTCAAATCGTGTGCTCTTCCCCATGTCCCAACCGTTCTTCGTCGCTCTCTTCTTCAGACGAATCCCCTTCGTATAAATCAGCGGAAGACGCTTCCGACTCAAACGAGAACTTGGGGTAACGGTTGTCCTCGGCCAGCATCTCGGTATTACGAGCCTCCACGTCCCGCATGGTGATCGGGTCCACGATATCATAGTCGCTTCTCTGGCTACTGGCAGTGGAACCGGCGAAAATCTGGTGTTTTCTGGTGCTTGGGGGTACAGCGGCGTTCGTAGGGAGCTGGAAGTTGTACGTGGTTGGGTGTCCGACTCCGTACTGGTTCCCAGCCTTTCGTCGAGTAGCGTACGCTTCCTCTTCGTCCTCGTCGATAGCTGTAGGCATCAGTTGGCTCACAGTCAACGGTTGTTGTCCTGATCGGATGGAATCCAGCTCCGATTGCCTCATTGATGTCGTAGTAGCAGTCACGTCCACGAAATTGCTTGGCGCCTTGGACGGGGGTGCGTTGTTCGCGTAGTGTCCACCGGCCACAGCACCAGCCGCAATCACTTCGGGACCTGTGCTTACGCTGTAGTCGGAGTAATACTGTGAGTTCTCGGCGTACTTGGATTGGTCTCCGTAGTTAGAGAAGTCTGCAGTCGGTCTCTGGTCTCCACCTGAGTGTCCGTGGTAACCAGGTTCGTACGTGCTGCTAGCCTGTGAGTCTGACAGCATCGAGATTCCCTTGCCTTCATCCTTGTAGCTGTACGTGGAGTACAAGTTTCCTCCAGAAGTTCCTGTGTTGAGTGTTCTATCCGACCACTGGCTGTTGTGTCCCGACGAGACCGTGTGCTCTTGGGTAGCTGCCATCTTCTTCTTCTTCACCACCCGACGAGCGACGAACGCGAGTACTATCACTACAAGAACCACAGCACCACCGATAAGCGCCAAGTTAACAATAGCTGGAGAACCACTCGTAGCTGTGCTGTTGCTCGTCAAAGCCTTCTCGGCTCCTTTGTCCGACGAAGACGTTTGAGAAGCCTGCGTAGGATCTGAGTCGCTGGGTGTTGATGGAGCTGTAGTAGCCTTAGTAGTTGTCGAGGTGTCACTGGTACCAGTTTGGTTGCTGGTTGAATCCGACGTGCTGGACGATGTTGACGTCTCGGGAGCGGGAGTTGAAACCTCAGTTGGTGCATCCGTCGGTGCATCTGTTGGTGCCTCCGTGGGGGTTGCAGTCGTTTTCGCCGGTGTTTTCGTCGTCGGGGTCGGAGTGGTCTCACTGTTGCTGCCACTGCTTTTACTCGAGCTCTTGCTAGATGTCGACGTGGATGTCGAAGAACTATCGCATTCCGCATAGGCACCTGAAAACGGGCATTTTCCGGAGGTGTCACGGCTGTAGCACGAGTAGTCCCCACCCGTGAGAGCATACACACACGGAGGACAGGTCTCCGAGGTGAGACTGCATTCGGTGGAGCCCTCGGACAAACAAGTCGTTACACCTGAGCAGGAAGTGGCCATCGTTTCGAGAGACCTGCGTATCATTTCAAGCTCTAGTGATACAGTTTCCAAAGGAAGCTGTGCTATTTGTCCTGTATTCCTGTAGCAATCGTCGTTGGGGTGGTCAATCCAGCTCCAGTGTGGCAATTGCCAAGCGTCCGTCGACACTGGGAGGGAACGAGAAAGAGGAAAGTGAGCACAAACGAAGAATCTCCCGCACTCGCAACTGTCGTCTTTACGTTCAACCGTAGGGTCTCGCGGAGGCACCAAATCTCGCGATCGACCAATAGCCTTGGTGTTCGTGCAGCTCTTCCCGGTCTCTGTTTGCCAAGATAAAAGCGAGATTGGGCAAACGATAGGCTTCGAACATCCCGAGCTGGTCAAATTTCTGGATGGAACGGCGTTTTCCTCGGCGACACTCGTTACTTCGAGCCCCGCAACAAAGACCATAATCTTTTGTCCACAGCAACGTTCTTGCTGCGAAACCAGACAAATTTGTGTTCGTTCCTGAACTAGGGCTGGTCACTGAAAAACATCCGCCCTCGTTGAGGAATGCTAATTCGGAGCTGGTTGCGGTGTTTCTGTTTTCTCAACCATTTCTCTTTTCTCTTTTCGTTTGGCAAGTGCACTTTGCATTTCCATTTGCATGTTGCCATGAAAACTACCAAGGCAAATGGAATTTGCTTGCAACATATGTAACTTTGATAATCAAAGTGATTTCGCGACACACGTAGCAAACGTTTCAACTACCGGTAGCGTAACACTGGATAAGACACGCATGTGAGCAACGAATGCAACAAGAGAAAACAATGTACGAATTAGGTTGGTGATATTTATCCTTCCTCAATGATTTCTATGCCGAGTCGACACTACAGAAGATAGACTGGAGTCAAGACATTCATGTACATGTACCGGTATGTCCAGCCCCAGAATGGCACCCAGGCTTTCGGGCAATTTAATCGCTCTACGTCCTGGGTGACGTTGTTTCTGTTGGGCTAGTCAATGCTGCAGGAACAATAGCGTCCATGTCTAGCAGGTCCGACTGGTTGTCTGTCTTGCTGGTCTTCTCAGTGCCTACATAGGACGAAGCTGTGCTACTCCTGTCACTGGGACGTGGGCTACTTGCCGACAACTGCATGAGGTTCTGAAGCTGGTCCAAATTCTCCTGCTGGAGTTTTTCACAGCGCATGACAGTCTCCGTCAAAAGCACGATAATGTCGCTGTGCATCTCCTCCTGCTCTTTGCACCACATCTCAACGTCTTCCGACAGGGTTGATGTCGATGACTGCAACGAAGAGGTCGTGGTGCGATCCAACTGGACTACAGCTTCACCACTGCTTAACCTGGCATCAGCACTGGAGGACCTAGAAATCGGCAACGGAGCGTTGGTTAAGTCTGCGTACCCCGGGTGATCGATCGTCTCGTGCACAATATCACTGCTCTCGTCATCATCAAAGAACCCGTTCGTCGTTGGATGACTGCCACCACTCACTGAGTGCCTATCCGCAACAGAGGATGGTGGGGTTGGTTTCTTCCTTCCCTTGAGAGAATCGCCACGTGGGAAGAACTGACTGGACCTAGATCCCCCCGTGGTGTTGCTAAAGCTGGTAGTAGGGGATGACGCTGCTCTTGGGGACGTCTGGATGTTTTGATTCGTCGTGAATCCCAGCGAGATCGGGCGTCGCGTAGTCTTGAGCTTGTCCACAATCGCTCTGAATTTTAATTTATCCACGCGTTCATCATTGATGCTCACCAACTGATCTCCAAGTCTGCAATTGCTGATACCGGTAGTGACTCCATCCGCATGTTGCAATACCGCGATCTGTGCGCCAACCTTGTTGTCTTTCCTGGAGAAATTCCGGAGGGAAATACCACACTCGCCACTGACCCACATGACAGTGTAGTTGTCCGGTCCAATGCGCCCCATAGACATTTGCGACATCGAATACGACGGACGCGGTTGCGGTCTTCCTCGTTGAGAATACCGGTATCCCTGCTGCTGCTGCCGCATCATAATGGACGACTGGCGACTGACGAGGGTATTGGAGTAGTGTGTATCTTCCAGAGCTGCATCCAATGCCGAAAGGTCTTCAAGCGTCATTTGACTGGCTCGAGGGTCCAGTTGAGAGTTGGCGTAGGGCGTGAAGATGCTGCCGCGCATTCCGCTCTGGCTCATGTCCAGGGAGGACGAGGACGGGGTAGAACGGAGTCCATTCCGGTTGGGTTCTAACCCTTCGGACGCTTGCAGCAGAGCGTCGTAGAGCTTGGACTTGCTCTCCATGTCTTCGCGGAGAGCCTTAAGCTGCTTCACCAGCTCTGGTAGGTTGAGTACGAGCTCCATAGCCGGCGTAGCGTCTTCTGTTCCTGTGGGGCTCTCCATGATGAAGGAAGATTGAGCAGTGATTGAATAGGGAGAAGCTGGTTGCTAGAAATCACTTGATTTTTGTATGGTGTGATGTGGGATGGGGCGCTCTCTTACTTCATCCCACAGTTTTCATTAGTAACAGAAGCCAGTCGCGTGGACAGGCTAATTTAGAGGCTAAATCGGACCTTTTGGCGCGGTACGACGACGAGACTTACAAATACCAAGTGAAAGAGATCAATATGGAGCTTATTATTTCGGAGAGACCAGGGCGTAATTCGTAGTCCTCCCTTCAAGCCTTATGGACTCGATAAGGTCAATGTCGGCTGCTGCTGATACGCAGGCAAACCTGCACAGATAAGAGGAGATTGAAAATCCTCGCTCCCATTCCTCTTTCGTGTCACTGGAGAGCTGAAAAGCACCGCTGAACGATCACAAGATGCGCCTCCAGCTCTACTACGCTGGTGTGTTAGTTAGTATCTGTCTTCTGTAGCAACTATTTCAGACTGGCAATGTACAATTACGTCGCTGGCTTTTAGGATGAAGCCAATGGTGAACCCCGTCGTAACATGATTCATGAAGACAGGAACAGCAGAGTTGTGTGTGTGAAAGTGAAGCAACGCTGGCTACCTCTTGGCACCTAGTGCATGTTCTTCAGAGTACTTGCACCTCACCAAGGGAACGGGTACACACAACGCGTTTCCAAACATGCGTGCAACAGGTTTGAGCTCGTATTCCTTGGCGCATTACTGCTGCGAATGACCACAACAAGAATTGAGGGTACAGTTACTGTGTGTACCCTCAACTATAGGAATTTCTCCACGAGGACGCCATCCTATCGAAGACCGCGTATGAGCACGTTTAAAGTATCCGTACATGTAGTAAGGTGGTAGGACAACTTGGACATGCATGCATGTCCTTACAGTTTAAAGCGGTTGCTTCACCACGGATCCAACACCTATGTGCATCAAAAGTTGCATGATAGATACTTGCGACGCCTTAATGAATATTCGAGATTGATACAGGGAAACACCGCTGTATCGATGTAGTATTAATAACGTGAGCGCAGCCTCTGGCAGAATTGCGTGCTGTTGTTGCAACTTGGTGATGAGATCGAAATTCTCGACGTTATAGGAGAAGAAGGCAATTCAGGCATGAACATTCTTGACACTCCAACCAGCTTTACGTAAGTAAAGCACAATACGGACCTGATGTGGCTGGATTGCGTGCGGCAACACAACCGAAATACTCCTGAGGCGAATGCAGTCGGAACTACCAAGCGCCAAAGCCTCCAAACGGCGTAACGGCCCCACCGCCGTCAAGCTGCGTTGTCGCTTCCCATGGCTCGCAAGAATCTACGATGTACACGTGATGAGACTGCCATCGTCTACATACATTGTAGACGAAAGAGGGGGATATTCATTCACTGCAACACTACCTCAAAGCAAAAGTCTCGACAGGTGTCCCCATGCGGGCTGGATCCAGCAGAAACTCGCGTGTAGCGCCTGCAAGTTGCAACGCAGCTGAGTAGCCTGAGGAATACCGAACGGCAAGATTTGATTCCCAAGCGGTGGATCGAGCTTGAAGTTTACATGTCCTTTCATGCTGCAACTTGAGCTCTCGATCTTAGTTAAACAAACGCGCAGCCCGCCTGCTGTAGTTGCAGTTGCGGGATCTGCAGAGACGTTCCCCACGAAATTCAGGCGTGTTCAGTGGCGCCTTCAACTGGGCGATCCACGCGCAAACAACAGCAGACGTATTACAACTTGTTCAACAAGGCGCGCTTTTCCGGTCCTTCGCCACTCTGCGGAAGGAATCAAAGCGTAGTGTAGCGCCGCTGTAGCGGTAGTCGACGCGTTGAAGCAATCTGTAGAGCGTGACATGGCTTAATAACTGCTGATTTGATCGATGACAATGCTAAAGGCACTGCGCCAACCATTGCCGTTGGCGAGCGTCCAGCAGCACCCTGCCAGAATTGCTCGCAGTGGCTCTTGCAGCAGTACGCATGACACGTTCCTGTGCAAGCCGGACGCAATTGGCTACAGTGCAATAAACATATGCTTGAAGTCATTTCAATACTGAGACCAAGTCTCACAATTTGAAGTCCTGGCATACTGAGACCAAGTTAATCGTTTGCGGCACTTCATAAAACTGCCGATATTCAAGTTGCCGCTTCTTCCGATAGAACCGCAGTCCAAAATCTGCCGAGATATCTCCTCAGATCTTAGTCCACCCCTCGATCACTGATACATTTGCCTTTATCCAACACCTTTCAACATTTCTACCTCTGCGCACCTACCACGCTGAAACAAGCTTACTCATCGCTTGCTAGCTGATCAAGCTGCACAGTGTGCAAACAGGCTTGACTGGCCAGCGACAGTGTTGGAATTCTCATTCGCCCCCCCATTTGGAGTGCAAAATCCGGGTTGATCTCCGACTCTCACTAATAATACAATATAAAAGGCAATTTAAAGAGTCCTTCTATCACATTTAAAGAAAATAAATAAATGATTATTAAAATAAAAAGGTCCTTCGAATCTCGTGAATCGCACCGGAAACGCTGCGCGCTTAAATGCGATAACGCACGGCTTTGCACCTTGCTCTTAGCGGCCGTTTCGCCAACGATAGACATGCCCACCAAGCATTCATTTCCCGAATCTCTCGCTCCCCCGCACGCCAACCAAGAAAAATCGCCATCGCCCCTCGAATGTGCGACGTGCTCCAGCTCCAACCTGCAGGTGCCTTCCTCCGCCAGGCCTACAACCTCCAGACCTCTGTACGCCCCCACTCAAACCCCATTGCGGTCGTGGGTAGCTGCAATGACATTGATGAAGCGCTGCGACTCCGTCCGGCAGATGACGAGGACGCGGCTGACAGCCGGATGGATATGCCCAGCCAGAAGGACGAGCCTGAGGATTTCCTCTCGGCCATTCGACGAGGAATCGACGAGCTCGCGGCCGAAGACTCGGACGAGGACGATAGTGACGACGAGAGTGACGATGAGGGCTACTACTACCAGGCCAGTAAGGAGAACACATACTACAGCCCAGACCAGAAACTGCCAGGGGGTTTCCTGCAGGACGATTGCCCTGATCTGTCCGATACATCTACTGCGTCGTCGTGCCAACTCGCTCCTTGGACGCACCACGAGTCCGAGGACGAGAAGGACACGGACGACCTCATCTTCCAACTCGAAATGTGAACGAACTGTAGTGTAGATACTTGCAGCATAACACTTATTTATTTCTAAAGGAACTGTTCAGATGACTTGACCTCACACTCACTTCCCTTTGTCCATCGCAACTTCGTCGTCGAACGGATGAGTTATCCATTATCTAAACAGGTAAAAAGCAGATAATCAAGTTCTCCTAACAGTAGTCGTTATTTTATTGCTTTCTTGTTATATTCCTACACGTACCCGACGTCCACTTACATTCGAATGTGCGTGCTGGAGAGGTCCAACTGCGCGTCTTCAATGCCCGAAATGGACTCAAAATTACGCGTGACGGTGCTGGATTCGGCCTCGCTATTCAGGTTGTCGCTGCTCATACGGGCCAAGTCCAAGCTCTCACGTAACACAGCTCCTTCCTGGATGATCAGCGCACCTGCAGCCTCGTGATCATGATCTTTCGTGCCTGGTTCACTAAACGTGAACGACACGAACGACGTGTTGGCACTAGCGATGCGTGTGCCATTATCCAACAGCGTGTCATGGTTCTCGCGCGCAGTATAGTGGCTGCGTAACCCCTGGATGAGTCGGTCTGCGCTCGGCTTGAAGCTCATGCCATTACCCATAAAGTGGAACAGCTCGTTACGTGCCAACGAGTAGCGTTTGTCCAGACCAGGATCCAGATCATTGAGTGCAATCGGGAAGATAGGTCGCCCCTTGTCTTCTGCGAACGCCAATTGATCCCGTACCAGCTCGTTGTTCATCGTTTGCTTCGACAAAATGACCAGGAAGCACGTACATCGCAAGATCGCCTCCTGTGCAGCGTGAATACGGTCTTCAAAGTCTTGACCTTCCACGTTCCGATCGCCGTAGCAGACTACGCCAGCATCCGTGAGTTCACGGTACAGTTGCTGCACGAAACCGGCGTGTTTGTCTCCATGCGAGAGGAACACGAACTGCTTCTGCGCGCCACTGGCTTCCGGGTCCCATTGATCGAATAAACGTGAGAATCCGCCATTAGGATCCGCCAGAATGGTGCCAGTAGCTGTCTGTTTAAGCCCGTTGTTGCGCCTACTGCTCGCGATGTTTTTCTGCTGCACGGCGTCACGGTTCTTCTCGATCTCGTCACGTACTCCATCCAATAGCAAACGGAACTGCGACTTGAACTTGGCTTCATCGTAGTCGTACTCGATCTGCCGTACATTTGTACTGTTGCGTCTTGTTTGAGTGATGGCAGGCTCGAACGGGATAAGCTGGCGAGTGTACAGATACACTTGCAGGTCTTCGCCAATTTTCACACCCTCAGAAGAAACAGCTAGAATAGGCGTACCAACTTGCTTAGCCAATGCCAGTTCCTTCAAGCACCACTCTGACTGAGCATAGTCTTCAGTGAGGAGACAAAGCACCACTGCAGCGTTCGTGATACCTCGAGCGATCTCTTCACGCCACACAGAGCCGCCGCCAATACCACTCGGGTCCATCAAATCCAGCCAAGTCGTAACATTCGCGTCTTCCAGAGCCTTGCGGATCTTCTTAGCAAACTCTGCGTGTGAGTGAGTGTAGCTGATCATAACGTCGCGCTGACCTGCAGCTCGTTTAATCTCGAACAGAAGTCGAGTTGAAGTGGTGCAGTCCAGCGGTCGAAGTCCTTCGATGTTCATCTTCATCAAATTTCCGCCGTTAGCCAAAATGGCAAGTGCAGATTGTTCGTTCTCCTCTCTCACAGCAATGTGTAATGCCGTGTCTCCAGTAGTTGGTAGTTGGTAGTTAATATCGGCACCTGCTGATGTGAGAATGCTGAACACTTCACGCGTTGCATCCAGACCGGACGCAGCGCACATCAACGGCGTCATGTAGTCCAAGTCCACGAGTTTTGGATCTGCTCCAGCGTCAAGTAGGGAACGCACCACGTCTGTTCTGTTAAGTCTCGCCGCCCAATGCAGTGGCGTACGTCCATGAGCATCCTGGAAGTTTGGATCAGCTCCAGCTGCTACTAACAGGTCCACAGCCTCAAGTGCCCCGCTCACTGCTGCCCAATGCAAAGGGGTACGGCGATTGAGCCCTACGTAGCCCATTTCACCAAGACAATCGACGTCTGTCTTCTTCCGGAGGAACTTCCGAACAGCCAATATGTCGTTCCTTCCTGCTGCCGAGTGGAAAGGAGTTAGAGCCACATCCCCTCCCCATTCTTCAAGTTCTTGAGCTACAGCGTAATTTCCACGTAAGTAGGCGAGTTGCAACGCCGTTAACGTGTTCATAAATCCTGGATCCGGGACAGCAAGAGGATCCGCACCGTGCACAAGCAACTCACGAACAACATCTGGATGCTCAGCTAGGAAAAGAGGGGGAACCCTGTCCGAACGGTACGATGATCGAGCCAATGTACGTGCTGATGCTCCACGTGAAAGTAGCCAACGAACAGCATCCAATTGACCCGTGGACACTGCACAATGCAGCGGAGTCACTAAAGTAGTACGGAAAATTGAAGCTGCAGATTCCTCATCGCTACCTCCTCCATCAACTCCAGGTCGAGCCACGAAGAATCGAGCAAAATACCAAAAGAGATCTCCAGTGGAGAACCGCACGCGACTGAATTTGTCCGTTGCCGTGATATCAAACCCTCGTGACTCCAGTAATTCCAAAGCGCGAATATTCCCGTGGTAAGCTGCTACATGCACTGGATTCTTGCGAGACTGAGCACAGAATCCCAAGAAAAGCGAAGCTGTCGCGTAACTCTTACGAGGAAATCCATACTCCTCACTTGTCAGACCTGCAGCTTCCGCATAGTCCAGAATATCCCTCATTTCACGTAAATCTCCCTGTCGAGTTGCTTTGTACAGCCGCTTCCGCACCACTGCTAACGCCTTATCCGACTGGTTCATAAGCTGATCGACACCTGGATCCATGACGTGGTTGCGTACATCTCCGGTCTGGTCACTCTCTTGAAAAGCTCCCAACAGCATCTTAACATGTTCACGGAACCGTGCGAAGTACTGTAACTCGGTGAAAATCCAGATGAAACAGACCACACTAACAAGGGCAAACAACTGCACTGCATGCATATCGCACGTGAAAACACCGCCCTTGAAGAACATGTACAGAAAGAACATAACTACGACCGCCTGGAAAAGCAGCAGGAGTACAGCCACCAGCTCACAAAACTGAAACACCAATCGTCGCTTGATCTTGGTCAAATTGCCATTGTCCTCTTCGTCGTCGTCCAGATCCATCCCACCGTTTCCCGTCTCGATATCTGTTTTACCCGATTGTGCTCCTGGAGCAGCACTTGCACTTGGATCGAACGCTTCGTCCCGTTTGAATGGCTCAAAAAGCCTCCAACCTGAACCTGGAAGACACAGCAAGATCACTGCAGGTAACGTGTGGTAAATTAACGCGGAGAACCCCACGACATTCTCGCAACTTGTAGCTTGGAAGGTGTAGACGAGACTTGGTGAGTGCAACATGAAGCCGTAGTCGTCTGGAAAAGCGGAATTTAACACCAGCCAATTGGGCTGGTAAAAGTAGTAAAAGCCCAATCCAGCAGCCAAAATGAATGCTAAAGGCATTCCGGTGTGTAGCAAACGCCTGGCGAAGAACGTGTTGTGCCTAAAGCGAGCGTTAAGCCAGTGACGTGGCACGCGTGGCATTTTGCCCCGTAAAGCGACGTTGCTTTGAGCATTGTAGAAGGACCTTTTCTTGCTGGACATGGTCGATGGAGGACGTCGACGCAACTGTCCGGCGTGAGATGTCCCTAACTGGTTGAGCGATAAGTGCGAGCCCACACTGAGACGCGACATAACGCTGGACGCAACAGACTTGGCTGCACCTTGGCCCATTAATGGGATCATGGGGATGCGCTGAATGTCCTCCTGGTCATCTTCTCGAGGAGCGCCATGTCCAACTGATACGGAGGACTGGCGACTTTCATTACTCATCGTCTTGGCCTCCGAGTCGGACATTCGAGGACGCAGCGGCGTCATCTTGTCCTGCGGCGTGGACATCCCCTCGTACATTGTTTGTGAAGTGAAAAGTTGCTTAGCCCCCTGTCGCTTTAGACACAAGTGGCAAACGTTAACCTGATGAAGTGTTGATAATCAATGATGCTGTAGGAGGTTGTCGCTGTGCCGGGTTGAGTTGTGACGCGCAGCGCGGTGATCAAGCGCTGGTGCCTTCACGTCGAGCGAGCCCTCCTCCTCGGTGAACTGAATTGCAGAATGCCGCCGCTCTACCACGACGTTTTCGGCACCATCAGGCTCTGCCCGAGCCCTTTTGCGCCTGGCGTTTTGCGACGGTTTGAGTCCGAATTTTGCTCTTGTAGTCCCACCTACGACACCGCTACCATTAGAAAATGCGGCTTTCGATTGGTTTGTATTGGATACATGCGGACTTTGCAGAAAGAAGGAAAGACCCAAGGGAACAACGCTGCGTTGACGAGATATCATTTTTGCCTTACTTTAACCAAGTCATCAAGCGAAGAGGCGTCAGACAGGCCTGACAACGAGCTTTTCACTGCCTGCGCCACCCAAGATGAGCAGGACACAGCGCTGTTGCAAGCCAAGGATGTTGGCATGCGAACACCCAACAATGCTTGCCAATGCTAGCCAGTATTGCTGCCAGGCTTACGTGCTAGTATTCCGCACGCCAGGCACCGCATGGTCAATGATGTAAGCCAATCACGCTTGGCCAAGGGTTGGCGGCAATAGGGCTGTAATTTTGGCAAGTCTTCGTTGCTGTAAAAACCCTGCTGCTGTGAAAAACGTGTGACTGCCAGTAACTGGATGCCGGCGGATCCGCGACAAAGATCGGATTTATGGTGCCCGTTAAAAAGGAGAAGCGGGTTGGACCCGTTCTTCACGGAACAAAGTTAGCAGGATTCACTGCTCCAACGGGATTTCCTTTCTTGGTGCATGTAATACAGTACCTGGTACACACCACTTCGATTCGACATGTTGCTAGTAGTGGCATTGGTAAATGTCGCAATGCGCAGTCTGCTCTTCAATTGTTGGTCTACTGAATATAAACTCACTTCAACTTGTACCTAGATAACGGTACAATTGTGCGCATGAAACGGCACGAGTGAAAAAATAGGAACTGCGTCTGTCGATAAAATCTGCGAGTCCACAACTTGGTACCACCAAGTTGGTGGCATGCCCAGCAAGGATGCTCCTCCAGCAGACACCGGCAGTTCATTGACACCGCCGTCGCCTGAAAAGGAACGGGACAAGTGGGATATCTCGCGCATCAACAAACACTGGGAGATTGAGCCGGATCTGCGTCGCAGTTTGCCAGCCCTCGCACGTTCCAAGCGCAGTGAACATGAATCGGCAGGTAACAAATTTCTGCGACTTAGTAAGTTGCCACTACCGGCCTCCCTTCCTCCAGATCCGCTTCTTTTGGACCTGGCGACTCCTATTCGAGGTGGCCGCAGCGTCTCCCAGCGTGCCGTCACAATTACTGCTGAGTCCAAGGCAAAATATTTTGGAAAAGCTGCGAAAACAGAGTGCTATGTAATCTTCCGACAACTCGCGGCTCAGAAGTATTTATCTATCGAGCCATTGAGCGAGTTTCTATCCGATCAGGAGACAAAGCGGCAGCAGCACGCAACTCGAGACGAAGACAGTAATCCAACTGTAGTTGTGCCATTCTTACCGACGGAGTCGGTGAGTCGTGGTCTCAATAACGGGTCCAAACAGCACCTTGGAACTACACTACCCACTTCTTCGACGCGTACGAATCACCGTAACGGTGTCGGCAGTGTCCTGAGTGGGGATCCCTTCACAGCACGTCATAAGTTCTCAGCTCTCTGTCTCGAGCGTGATCTGCCGCCATGTATCCGACTCATAGTACGCCAGTACTTTTCGCCGGAAATCAACGTCTCGCACATGGCCATAGGCGATGATCTCGCTTGTGTGTTCGCTGCGTGCCTTTTAGACTTGCCATTAGTCACTGGTCTAAATGCACGCAACAACCGCCTTCGTGATCGTGGATTGCAAGCTCTCGTGGACGTTGTTGTGGCTAAACCGGATCTATATCATCTTGACTTGTCGGAGAACAAGGTCGATAGCGATGCAGCACATGCACTTGCATCGTATTTGGGGTCTGCGTCCTGCCGGTTGCAAACGCTTCGGCTGGCCAGTTCAGACGTAGACGATGAGGAACTCGTTCCTTTCGCGCGCGCACTGCATTCGAACAAATCGCTCCAGACGCTAGACGTATCGCGTAACTCCGTAGGCAGCAGTGAGCATCTCAACGTCGTCCGTCCGTCCGTCACTACGGGCGGTGAAGCGCTCGCTACAATGATCAGCATCAACAGTACGCTCATGTCACTCGATCTATCATGGAATTACCTTCGTCTTGCCGGCGCAGTGGAGATTGGAAAAGCATTAGCGTACAACTCGGGTCTACGAGAACTCAACTTGGCGTACAATGCATTCGGCAACGCCGGTGCACAGGCTATTGGAGACGCGCTGCTGTCAAATACGACGCTGCAACGTCTAAACATGAGCCACAACAACATCCCAGCACAAGGTGCACTCGCCATCGCCAGCGCGCTCAAGATCAATTCTGCACTGCCACTTTCCGAACTAGATTTTGGTGGGAATCCTTTAGGCAACATGGGCGGGAGAGCCTTATTACATGCTGCTGCTGCGTGTGCAGGTAGCAAAAAGCTCTCAGTTTCGCTGGATGGATGCAATTTTGACGCTTCAGGAGATGGTGATGGCTCTTTTGACCCTGGAGACCCGACCGGGAGCTACGACCTGAACATGGAGATACCGTATGAACGTGCCGTAGCACTTGAGTTACTGCGAGTAGCCAACACAAAACAAGGTTGCAAATTCCTGTCTATCGTGCACACTTCAACTGTAAACAAGCAGCGTCGCAACATTCGTGTGGAATTGCGAGAAACCGAAGCAGGACTTGAAGAAAGACGCAAATTACTGAAAACGGCCGGGATTCTGACTGATGTAGAAGCCCTTAGTGCTCGTGAAATGACGTCTAAGCGTCTGGATCGAGCGTCTCTAGAGGAGTTATTTCATGAACTGGATAAAGACGATTCGGGATTTATCGATGAGACGGAACTTCGTGCAGGTATGCGGAAATTGGGGCTACAGTTCCGCGACGACGACGTACCGCGGTATGTAGCACTTTATGATCTAGACGGCACGGGGACAATTGAACTGGAGGAATTTATCGAGTTAATGGAGAGTTTTAACTTAGATGAAGTCGACGGGGGCTTCTCTCGGGAGTGCGTGGATGTGGAGACGAATTTACCCTTTGAGATCCCGACGGAGGGGCGATTGCAGCTTGATTTCGTTGACCTGCACGTGTCGGCGGGTAATGACAGCGCTCAGTCGGATGCCAGTGTGGAGCGACTTATCGAGAACATTTCAGCCAGCAAGAACAAGACGCAAATGTTGCTTATGGCGAAGACTGGTCTCATCTTCAAAGCACATGAGGCTCAACTACTAATTGAAGCAGTGAGGGACGTGTGTGAGACGTCTCAAGCCATTATTGCCTTACTGCCGCACATGGTGGACTCTCGTAACGCCTACACATTAATGGAGCGCAACCTTAGCTCCTCTGATCGATTACGCGTGCAGCATATTATGGGCCAAGCTCTTCAGCCCATACTAGGACTGTCATCAGGCCATTACCGTATCGATCTGAGTAATGACTTGGACCGGATAACCCTGCGCAAACTCATTGAGAACAGTAACCGCACAGCTTTCTTACGCAAGAAATCGGGGTTGAAAGACACCAGCCAACATACAAACTACCACGGCTTCCGTAACGAAGTGCTTCATGGAAAGCCGGTCGTTTTAGAGCCAAAATTCCTGGATTCAGCTCCTCACTTCGGCTACTTGGAACTGGATTACGTCCAGCTTGGCCGTACTCCGTATCATGCGCTCTCGAACAAACGCTTTGAGCAAATGCTTCAGCTGTGCCAACTGGATCGTATGGGCCCAGGGATGGGAGTATCCACAGCTCCATCATCGGCTTCCAAACCCGCGAAAAATTCAACGTCCGCATCCTCCTCAGCGTCAAACAGTATGGAATCAGTTTTCCCACCTCAACGTCCGTTCACTCAGAGGGTCTTTGACGAATACGAGAAGATGAACACGTTGAAGAACTACATTGAATTCGGCGCAGGTTTAAACCGGTCGATTGAGCTAACTCCACTGCCTGGTGAGCTGTCCATCAGCCGAAAACTCGATAGTGAGGATGAGGATATCAGTGATGTTCCGTCTAGTACTGGCGCTAGAAGACTATCAAGTGGTGCAGAGGAAATAACTGAAGACAAATGCGATCTCCATCGAGCAGTGACCCCAGCAATCCCCACCGCATCGAACTCTTGCACTGCACGTCGGCTAGTATTCAACCTTCAGTGGTGTTTATCTACACGATGGATAACCGTGCAACAGGCGATTCGCCTGCTAAGTGTTTGGCCTATCGCCTTCGCGAAGTCTCGCTGCGATCTCGTTTGCGCCATTTTCGACCGTATTACGGATCTCCACAACTTCAGTGGTGTGTTGTCCGCTCTTACAGACGATGAAGCTGCACAGGCGCTCTATCGACTGGGTATGTTGAACGTCTTGACACCGCTGTGGCCTGATAACTACTACGAGTTGGCTCTAGCTCGTTACGAAGAGCGTGAAATAGCCAAGGCACTTGTTCGACTGGCAATTGACGAACCAGGTGAAAACTGGCAAAACGAGACGTTTGGTTGGAGTCGAGACGAGAAAATCCCAGGGTGGGAGCTCAACTACTCGTGGTTGAAAGACGGTGGCTTCCCTGAGAAAGGATTCCTCAGTCTGGAATATTATTCAGGAGCTGATCAAGGATGTGGTCCAGTGTGGCCTACTCGTCGTGAACTAGCAGCTCATACTTTATGCGGCTTACCGGAGAATTTGGACGCGTTTGAAATGCAGATAGATTCGTTTAGTACGAGGAATGTAGGACAACGGCAACAATAAATCAACTTCAACTTGACCCATACAAAATCGAGTATATTCGAGCCGTTACGAAAAAGGTTGTGCGAACTGGTACATGGTCTTATGCACTCTGCGTCTTTTACATGTCGGGGTCACTCTAGTGATGCATGGGTGACCAAGGGCAAGAGCACGAGCGCGCTCGCACAGTCGCGACGCTACGTCCTGTCAACAGCAGTCAGAAGCGTTGCCCCGAAGCAAGACAGAGGCGGGCGGGGAGGACCACGATAGAGGCGCGCTGGGCCAGTGGCGACCGACGCTGTAGCGAACGGACAAGCTTGTCACCGTGGCACGACGCACGTCTTGAAGACAATTTTTCAGGCGTTGTCCAGGACAAACTGTATGCTCGATCGCCGAAAGGAGCTGTCGCCTGGATTTTCCGTAGCGAAGCGAAGCGGCCCGGCCCAAGCAGAACGTGCTTGGGTGACAGCATCAAGTCGTTGGCGTCGTCACCGCCTTCGCCGCTTCCAAGCAGCTGAATGAGACTCACTACAGCAACCACAGATCGTGGAGCAGCCACCGCTGGTGATTACCAAGTCGCTCGTAGCGATCTATCGAGCTACCGGATGGCCAACGTCACTGGGGACTTGCGTGGCCGCAGCGTGGCGACGTGCCTCTCGGATCGCTGGCAGAAGGTAGCCATCTGGTGAGTCAAAAGGACACTGGCTCCACGAACGGAGGACCAGGCCCTGGTTCGTGCAAGATCGATAGTCGTCGCGATGGGGACAGTGCTTACGGGCACAAGTCTTATGCATTATACCGTATAATTTATACGAAGTCCATTGAACGGGGGAATCTTATCAAGCTGGGCTTTGCTCGAGAGCTGCAGAGTCTGCAGCGTACATGCACGTCTCCTTGGCTCGGATACACCGATCTGGGCTGCCCAGCCCCGAGCAAAGTTTAAAACTTTGCGGAGACTTTGACCAGAGATCCGTACAGTGAAGTTCTGCCTTCGTGAAACCAGCTGGACGCCTCGGAGGATGAGAGTTGATCATCAACTTGACGCATTTGACGGTGTCAGTTTGCGCTTCTCGGCACAGAGCCACCGAGTATCTTTCGCGCGGATACAGTACATGTAGATATCCTATCGCTTTCGGTATAAAGGTGGTGGAGATGGCAAAAGCGTGGATCTTATCCTAGTCTATCCATTCAAGTTGTCGGCGATGTGTGGAGGAGCTTTTCAAAATTTGGCTACAGCCATTCGCTTCTACGGGTGAGCGGTCACGGCGTCCAGGTGGCAGCTTTCACCCGGGTGGATCACGTCGGTGGAGTTCCGTATCCCTCGATGGATGGACGTGTCGGCATGTGTTGCCTGAATGGGTCGCTGTGCTTGTAGACACCTTAGGCGAAGGTGATGATGGAGAGTCAAAGCAAAAATGCATAGCTTGTCTGTCATGGCAATTCTTCTGACACGTATAGCTAATGCATGAACTTTGTACGTTTGCGGCAGACATACACGCATTGCCACTGGCAATTTACCAACCACCTTTACGAAAAACCACGCGCGGATTTACTTGTTAACAAAGCTACCTGGATGCACCCACCTGGTGATCAGGACTCCTTGTCTTCACCTTCTCCTGATTCAGGAGAAGGTGAAGACAAGTACGTTGCTTACTATCAGCAACCAACAAGAGCTGGCGCAAGAGCAATAGGAAAGCTCTTCCCGACACAACAAGGCGTTCGCAGTGTCGAAACACTTTGGAGAAACAACGATACTACCACAGCAACCGGTATTACCGTTTTCGTCTACACGAGCTTATCAAGATGAGAGCATCTTCTCGTTTAAGATATTTTTCTCTGTTCAAAACCTTATCATGTATTGCAGCGTAGGTTGAGCTACGAATTGTAGGGTAAAGTATCTACGTACATATTTGAGTACCAGTTCACAAACGCTAACAGCATTTTAACTAAGGGTACGTTGAAGTTGTCATCGAGTTTTTCTGTAAGAGCGAAACCCATCCAGAATATTGTATACCCACTCGTACCAACTATTTTCGCCTCGACTCTCCATCACCACCTTCGCCTAAGGTGTCTACAAGCACAGCGACCCATTCAGGCAACACATGCCGACACGTCCATCCATCGAGGGATACGGAACTCCACCGACGAGATCCACCCGGGTGAAAGCTGCCACCTGGACGCCGTGACCGCTCACCCGTAGAAGCGAATGGCTGTAGCCAAATTTTGAAAAGCTCCTCCACACATCGCCGACAACTTGAATGGATAGACTAGGATAAGATCCACGCTTTTGCCATCTCCACCACCTTTATACCGAAAGCGATAGGATATCTACATGTACTGTATCCGCGCGAAAGATACTCGGTGGCTCTGTGCCGAGAAGCGCAAACTGACACCGTCAAATGCGTCAAGTTGATGATCAACTCTCATCCTCCGAGGCGTCCAGCTGGTTTCACGAAGGCAGAACTTCACTGTACGGATCTCTGGTCAAAGTCTCCGCAAAGTTTTAAACTTTGCTCGGGGCTGGGCAGCCCAGATCGGTGTATCCGAGCCAAGGAGACGTGCATGTACGCTGCAGACTCTGCAGCTCTCGAGCAAAGCCCAGCTTGATAAGATTCCCCCGTTCAATGGACTTCGTATAAATTATACGGTATAATGCATAAGACTTGTGCCCGTAAGCACTGTCCCCATCGCGACGACTATCGATCTTGCACGAACCAGGGCCTGGTCCTCCGTTCGTGGAGCCAGTGTCCTTTTGACTCACCAGATGGCTACCTTCTGCCAGCGATCCGAGAGGCACGTCGCCACGCTGCGGCCACGCAAGTCCCCAGTGACGTTGGCCATCCGGTAACTCGATAGATCGCTACGAGCGACTTGGTAATCACCAGCGGTGGCTGCTCCACGATCTGTGGTTGCTGTAGCGAGTCTCGTTCAGCTGCTTGGAAGCGGCGAAGGCGGTGACGACGCCAACGACTTGATGCTGTCACCCAAGCACGTTCTGCTTGGGCCGGGCCGCTTCGCTTCGCTACGGAAAATCCAGGCGACAGCTCCTTTCGGCGATCGAGCATACAGTTTGTCCTGGACAACGCCTGAAAAATTGTCTTCAAGACGTGCGTCGTGCCACGGTGACAAGCTTGTCCGTTCGCTACAGCGTCGGTCGCCACTGGCCCAGCGCGCCTCTATCGTGGTCCTCCCCGCCCGCCTCTGTCTTGCTTCGGGGCAACGCTTCTGACTGCTGTTGACAGGACGTAGCGTCGCGACTGTGCGAGCGCGCTCGTGCTCTTGCCCTTGGTCACCCATGCATCACTAGAGTGACCCCGACATGTAAAAGACGCAGAGTGCATAAGACCATGTACGGTTCACCAGCCTGTCAATGGTTGTGAAACTGCAATGTACTTTTCGTCAAGACTTGCAACAACCAGCATGTAGTGCCCTCCACCAACAAACTGCAGCGACGTCGTGAGTGCCGTCGTACGACCACTCGAAATGCATCACAAGGACATCATAGCCGTGGTACGCGTCGAGACGTCGAGGCGCCATTCTCGCTCGAGTCCATTCGCGTGACGGCAGTCTCCGTTAGCATCTGGAAGCTGTCATCCACCCGGGAAACCAGATGCTGTCAAAGTGTCAAGAGGCCGGTTTGTGCGCCATACAGAAGGCAAGCTACTTGATGGAGCTTGTGGATCGGATTCACTGCCCCTGCCTTTCCGGTCTCTCCTGCCTGCTGGCACTGCTCAGTGAGAGAGAGCCACTGGGCTGCTGTCCGCCGTGCCTTCTGGTCCGGGGCCACTTCGTCCGCCCCCATGGCGACCGTGGCGTAAATTGCGAGTCTCTGCCTCATTATTCATTTGATCGCCTCGCGGACACACAGCAACTTGACACTCATGTCCTCGTTTTCCGCGATCCGTTTGCCGCACCTGTCGACAACCGAGTCCTTTCAGTATCAGTTCGGTGGCATGCCGCACGCTGCCAATTATTCCAGCCCGGCCCAGGAGCGAATGGCACTCCCACCACTCAATGTTCTGCCGTCGCGTGTGTACGCGCCTTCGGGATACTCTCAGATGCAGAAGCCGATGGTAGTGGCTTCTCCCGCTGCAACGCTATCGCACCAGCCCGCTCAGTCGCCGTCTAAGAAGCGCGTGCGAGCGCTACCCAACGCATCCAAATCCATCACGTTGGACATGCTGCGTCCGCACTTCGAGAAGCCGCTGGCTGAAGTGGCCAACATCTTTGGCATCTGCATGACGCTCATGAAGAAGATCTGCAGGAAGAACGGCGTGCCACGTTGGCCACACCGACAAATCCGCGGCCTTCGCAAGAGCATCTGGTCTATCGAGAAGGCTCTGCGTTGCTGCGAGTCCGAGGCCCAGCGCCGCTCATACAACGACCACCTGCAGAAGCAGCGAGCGAAGCTGCTCACGATTCTCAAGGGACCTGCGAGTCCCAGCAGCAAGGCGGCCTTTGAGCTGGTGCTTTCGGAGCCCTGCTCCCCTATGGGTGAAGTGGCGACGCCCACCGCCTCGGAGAAGACCCAGAGCCCTACCGTTCGCTTCCAAATGCCGACGGTGTACTCGCAGGTGCCGAGCAACATGTTCCAGGGCAATGTGTCACCAAAGCTGCCGTCGATTGCTTCTCTTTTGATGAAGAACGATGAACAGCGCTCCAACTTCAACTACCAGTTCTAAGTGTCTGCTGATGTGTTCTCCGTGTGAGTCCTGGTCTCTGTCTAGTGCATGACGAAGTGCCGTATATTTGTGTGTGTTTTCGGTGTAGTGAGTTTGAGTAGCGTTCTACCAGTTTGTGTTAACTCGGACGATAACAATCGAAGTCTTTTTATCCCAAGCATTAACTTCTCGTTTCGTTTGACAAGATTAGTTTTCACCGTTTTGGAGATTGCAGCTCGGATGAGTTCGCTGATGTCCTTCCGACTCGAACAGCGATTCCATTTGAAGTGTGAATGCAAACTTATCATTGTGATGCAGGAATTCAATGGCGGGTCCAGCTTAAGGGGGTTTACGATGTGTAAGTTACATGTATCGTCGTTCCCAGCTTCGCAGCAATGTACATTCAACAGAGAATGAAGCAACACTTGCCAGCAAACAATCTGTAGAATGCAAGAGACCAACGTTGAATTGGCACTTTGCTAAAACATGCATAGTGTGCTACAGCAAATTCTTGAATGAAAGATACCAACGTATTGGAACGACAACATTGTGGAAGAAATCAGTCATGGTACAGTTTATTGCTTGGCTTATGCGTATTCGGTAGCTAAGAGGTCATGCTGCAGTTCTGTCTGCGCGACAACACCATCGCCTAGTGTATCAGTCGCACAAACAAAGACCTGCAACTGAAGGAGCCTGCACGTTCAGCTTTTGCTGCGGCAAGTTCGGTGAGCAGGTTGGCCTGCAATAGATAGTTTGGGGGTAGGAAGGCTGGAGCATCTTGCAACCTGGATAATCGACGATCCTGGTAGCGATCAGCAGACGCCCTTCCATCTCTAATTAACGGCGGGATCAGCCATGCGACGCGCTGCCTCGACTGAGGACAGGCTGTTGCAGCACGGCTGAGGTGCTGGCGCCACCGGAACTGCCGTCTGCTCGTCACAGTGAATGAGCTGCTGTTTCACCAGCGTGGGGCCAGTAGCGTGTGCTCCCTCTTTCAGGACAACAAGTCCACGTGGCAAGTCCATGGACGGATCCATGCACTGCATGGCTTCAAATACACGCGAAAGCTTCACCCAGTGCGGCGGGTACTTGAATCTCGCCACATCCATCAGCAGCACCATGTCTCTCTCGGCGTGGTATCCTCCAATGGGCGAGAAATGTCCGTCTCCAGTCTGTCCGAGCACCTTGCGGCTGTAATTCAGCACCACAATCTCCGAGTTCGTGGAGCAACTGCGCTTGACAATTTCTCGGAACTGCTCCAGCGTGAAATCGTTCGTGGCGCGATAGTCCTCGGTCAACACGCCGTTGCATCGAGCCAGACAGATAAACTCCGACATACTGATGCCTTTCTCCTTGGCGACACTAAGTGACGTGCAGCAGTCGAAGAGTTCTTCGCTGAACCATCTCCAAGGTCCTTTCCACAGTCTGCCAGGGTCAATTTGAAGTGCGTTGAGGCACATTGCCAACGTAGCCAATCCACAGAATGCCGGTTCTGCCTGTGTGATGAACTGCTCTGCTAATGGAAAGTAAATCTGCATGTAGTTGCTGTTGCTGTTGATAGCGTCCGTAAAGAGCTTGCGGCCTTCCGGGCTGGAGAACGCGATGCAATCCTGAGGCAAGTGACGGCGATGAAAACTGCTCTGCACTGCGCTGTTTGAGACTGCAGCTCGGTTGACCATGGCGTGCATCTTGTCGTGTTCCTTCTGCTGATTATCCTGGTCGATACGACGGCGCTCAGCGAGCTCCAACGCTTCTTTCTCCTGTCGCTCCTTCTCGCGCTTGGTCTTGCAGCCGCACTCCATGTCCATGGGCAACGTGCACTCCTTGACGTCCTCCTGGCTCAGATTAACTGCCCCTGCTCGCTTGGTCAGTTGAATTCTGCGGAACGGCTTGTGCAGCGGCGGAATGAGGCCAGACAGACGGGTCGGGTTCGAGTGTACGACCCGCGGGTTAATCCGGGCCGATTGCGAAACGTATTGCGTAAATGTAGCAGGTGGGCCGTGGCTGAAATGGGTATGCACGGAACCCAAAAGACCCGTGGGTGGAGGCGTCGACGTCGTCACGCGGACGGTGCTGTGGCGGTGGTGGGGAGCGGCTTGAGCTTTACTGGCGGCGGCAGCGGCGCTGGGGAGCTGCTTGTCCTCTCGAAGGAAGAGCTTCCAATGGGTCGTGGGCGCGAAGCGCGTGGGCAGCTCGCGGGTTCGCGGCCACATCAGTCTCGGCTGAAAATATACTCGACTGTTAATGCGCTTTTATCTGCCTCAGATGCGAGGCCGAGTTGCTGCTTTTAGTACGCCGCTGAATCTGCAGATGCGCCTGAGACGACGTCCTCTCAAGCAGCACACAAATAGCTGAATGCTTGGCGCCGAGCAGCTTCCGATTGCTCTTGCGCGATTGACAGGCAGACGGTCAATGGCGGAGAGCAACACGCACGACGGAAGAGTGTGTGTCGGAGAGGGGATCTTAGCCATTCCAGAAATGATAGGCCTTTCAGGCGAGAGAACGGCGGGGTTACTTACAAAGAGCAAGTAAAGTGACGAGTTCCAGTGGTCCTGGACTAGAGAAATCTGGATTCTGCGTGTAAACACCAGGTCGCATTCAACAGATGCATGCTGATCCGAGAAGCAGACTGGTCAATATTGGAACAGCGTGGACCAATCAGAAACGACACCTGCCGAGAGGCACGCGTCGATGCACTGCATTGGGCAGTGGGGTGCGGTGCGCCACTCCAAGACACGCTCCAAGTCATGGGAACGTGAGCCCGTCGCGCTGCCTTTCGTCAAAGAGCAGACAGCAACTGGGATCTTTCGCCGTATGCACTCGCCTTCGGAGATCATGGTCGCGTTGCACTTGAGCGATCGTCATCTGCATGATGTGGTACACATCACTAAACTTCAACTTGAGGCCTGTTTGCTCAATCAAAAAGCTCAATTAGTCCTTTTGCCACACAAGCCATACAAGCCACACAAGCCACAAGCTTTTGCTGCAATTGGAAGGAGGCTGAACTTGTGTTGTAACGGCGGACAGGGATGTAACGGCACTCTCGCAGCCTATGAGCCATTGAATGGAGCGAAACTGGCAAACGCTATCATCTTGCGCATGGGTAAACAAGCAGACTATTGGAGTGAGAAATGCAGCGGAGGAATGGCTGCCATTGGCAGTGCCAAGACATGCGAAGAATGCTGTTCACAGAGAATCTATGCGTGATTTTTTGTGGTAATGCTTCCTTAGCTGGATTTCTTGATGCCACCTAGCCGAGTCCACTGAAGCCAAAAAGACAAGGAGTTCACCTGACGTCGTTGTTCCTGCTAGAACTTTGCCAGGTGAATATAAAGTGCAACACCGCAGTGAGAACCATACTTCAGCGATAGTGCATCAAGCATCTAGATTCAGGATATCGATCTTGATAATCGATTCCGAAAGAGGTATCTCCAGATATTCCACCGTTTGAACTCGAATCTTCTTCAATAGACCATGGTCTTCAAGGCATTTCACCGAATTTTTCATAGCCAACTGCGTGGAATGCAACAACTTCTTGCGGCAAGCCTCGTACACCGACTGGTACGGAGCAAGCTTTGTGCCTGTAGACTTTCGGCTACTCCTTGTCGATGTGTCCGCAGCTGCTAGCTGCTGCCGCGCAATTTCTTGCAGTGTAGCCACGTCAGTCGGCGTAAGACTTTGAAGAATAAACTTGACCCCGCTACTTGTAGCATCCGCTGTCTTTGCACGCTTAGCCAACCTCAACTCGATCTCGTCCGTGTACGGCTCGCAAGTATCCAGATTCTGGCTAAGCCACTCGAACCGCAGCGAGTCCTCCTCCTTCCAAATGGATGGTCCGTTGATGTGATCCATTGACGCAATCACCGCAATAAATGGCGACTTTGCAAGCCAGCTTAAACATGTCTGAGCTTCTGGGTTCCGCAGCGCCATCCCATCGATTGAATGCACGAGCAGATAAATAGGAGGTACATGTCTCGATGGCCTCGTCTTAGAAATGTCTCGACACTAGCAGCAACACAAAAATCAATAGGATACTCAGCTGCACGTTAACACTGCACAGATTCACAAGCAAATAGCTACCTGCTGAGAAAGAGACTGGTTTTGCTTCACACCAACGTTCAAGATCTGGAAGAAAGTAATTTAGACATTCAAACCCACAACTAATGAAGTCGGTATTTTCTCACCTTCTCTTGAATTGATTCCGCCAGATATTTGAGCGATACGACAGGAAGATATCCGTGCACCTGCAGGACAACACCTTCGCTCAAATATTCATCCGCAAAGTCCTTGTTCAAAAGATAAAAAAAATCATTAGCCTGGACTTGACAGTGAAAAATCTGGACATGTCACTCACTTGAAGCAGCTTTAGCTTGGATCCAACGCCATAGAAGAGTAAGTTATAACCAGCAAGCAGCTCACTCTTCCACTCCGTGAAATGCTGCTTGAACTGTCGACCCTGGGGCTCCACGTGTTCGTCCGCAGCTCGAAGCTCCGCCAACAGCTCCCCACGTGATGGTAATTGCAGTACATGACTGTGTTCCTCCTTCTCTTCCAGTTCTTCATCTTGGCTTTGTTTGTTCGGTTGCTTTTGAGTCTGCCGGTCTTTCAGCGGAGGTGGCTTCGGCTTGCGTGGCACGCGCTGGCGGATCCGCTTGGATGTGAAGTAGGCATTTGCAGAGGATGCACCAAGCTCCACCCTGTTGTTTGGCTCTCGCCGCCGCTTCTTCCAGCGCGAGCGCAAGCTCTGACCATCGGAGCTCATAGTGCTAAATGGTGGTGATACCGATAGCCGACTCGGTAGTACCGATATACCGCGTTCACATGCGGAGTCGGAAACTGATAATGTGGCAGCTGTTCTTAAAGAGGATATCCTGGCCGTGTGTGTTGTATAGGGAAGGAAGCGCCTTGCAAGTTCGTCACAAGATGTAGCAAATGGTTCTCCATGCTTGTACCAAGTTTTGTCCGCACAAGTAGTCTGTGTGGAGCACTACGGCACAAGCTGCCAAACGGCAATTATCTGTACAGTCAGCGACATATATTAATGCGGATTCACAAACATATGTCGCTCAGTGTGCTCCCCCGCGTGTATACTTGTACGGATATGATTGCACTGCATTGAAATGTTTACCGGCTACCGGTATCTTGTTTAGTGTTCAGTACGTAATCGATGATATAGTGACCAGCAACTTAAGCTCATCTCCGACGGCGGGTTTCGCACACAAACATTACACAAACCCGTCCTGCCTGTATCTGCACTTCAGTATCCAAACCTCCATCAACGCAATGGAACGCTCTTGCAATCAACAAGCAGCAACAACATTCGCCAAGGATAGTACTGGACCACAGCACCAAGAACAGGTTGCCAACCCACAGACAGCAGAGCCAGCTTCACCTGTCAGACCTTCTAATAGTTATCACCGTCGCCTTCTACCCAAGGACTGCATCGCGTTCTCCAGTTCAGAAGGCCGCAAACTGTTTACTGAAGCCATCAACAGCAAGAGTAACTACATGCAGATTTATTTCCCGCTGGCAGAGCAATTCATCACACAGTCTGAACCAGCGTACTGTGGTCTATCCACACTGACAATGTGCCTCAATGCTCTTCAGATTGACCCTGGCAGACTGTGGAAAGGGCCGTGGAGATGGTTCAGTGAAGAACTCTTCGACTGCTGCACGTCTCTCAGTGTGGCCAAGGAAAGGGGTATCAGCATGACGGAGTTTGTCTGTCTTGCCAACTGCAACGGTGTGCTGGCGGAATCCTTTCGTGCAACGAAAGATTTCACGCTGGAGCAGTTCCGAGAAATTGTCAAGCACAGTTGCTCCACGAACTCGGAGATTGTGGTGCTGAATTACAGTCGCAGGGTGCTTGGACAGACTGGAGACGGACATTTCTCGCCCATTGGAGGATACCACGCCGAGAGAGACATGGTGCTGCTGATGGATGTGGCGAGATTCAAGTACCCGCCGCACTGGGTGAAGCTTTCGCGTGTATTTGAAGCTATGCGCTTGGTGGTTCCAGCAATGAATAAACCGCGTGGACTGGTGATACTGAAAGAGGCTCCTCATCTAGCGAATGTTGAGCTAGAACACAGTCATCCTGACAACAAGGAAAACGCTGCATCTATTGCACCAGCTCCGAGGTCATGTTGCTATAGCTTGGCGTCTGTTGAGTCTGCACTGGTGACAGACAACTCCGCAAAGGGTGCCTGAAGATCGACGGAAATCAAGACCCTCGTTAGTCCTGGCTTTCCTCGATCGATTCAAGCGTTTTACCCTTATCTATTGCAGACCAACTTGGCCTCTCAGAACCGTCGCTATTTGATATGTCTGTGTGATGTGCGTCTGGTAGCTGGTTTCATGCTGAAAAACTCAGGCCGATTGTCCGCCACGATTCCGGCAATACTTTTATCAATCATATTTGATATAACTCGCTGCTAGCTTTAGTAATACTAGTACTTGTACGTCAGATTCATCCAACATGTTGTGTAAAAGGAATCTAGGACTTTAGTTGCATGTACTTGTAAAAAAAAAAAATTCCATCATGGAAGTGAAGTGATTTCTTGTAGCATGGCTTTACATGTAGACACAGGAGTACTGTTACACCGGCACGTGCTCGATATCGCTGGGTAGCATCCTTGTATCCTGGCGTCAGAGGCGACTACCGGAAGAATGACGACCTCTCTCTCATTTCGGTGTCGAGTTGAAGGTAGAACGACTATCGAAAAGAGGTTGCACTCAGCTACAAGAAGATATTGTTATCCATGTTATCTATCCCCACTTATATCGTAAATGTACAGTCTTCTTACTACGGCAGCATGAATCACAACTACAGTTTAATGCACTCTTCTTCCTTCACCGTGTTCTGTGCTTCGTGAATCTGGCACAACGTTCCTCGTCGAACAGCTCGTGTGCAGTCAGGATACTCGCAGCGTTTGCCACCTCCGTGCGAAATGCAGAAGCCATTGCCTCGATCTTTCTTCTCGCAATTGCCAAACTGACATTTGCGGATGCCACCGTGCACGTAACAACGGCCTTTGCGCTGCTGACCGCGTGTGCAACCAGGGAACTCGCAGCGTTTGCCGCCTCCATGGGCTCGACAGAATCCGCCTCCCTGGGAACTACGAGTGCAGCCACCAGGACCCGAAAACTGGCACCTTGCACCACCACCATGAGCCTTACAGCGACTGTTTGACTGAGCACGACGCGTGCATCCATCCTCAATGCACTTCTTGCCCTTTGTCACCTTGCCATTTGCCTTCCCACTGCAGTTCTCCTGATTCACAGGTGAAGCTGATGTGGTTCTTGCAGCTTTAGCCTTTGGCTGGCTACCCGGGTCAGTTCGAGATCGTTTCGGACGAGAAAGCATGGGTGGGGCTGAGAAATCCGCCGACACGATGAGTTCTTTCAGCGCCTTGTTCGTCAGAGATGCAGGAGGCGATATTGTGAGCGAGAAGGGGGGACGCTCTACTGAAGTCTTGATGGAGTCTAGAGACGGCTTCATTTTGCGTTCATTGGAGGTTGGAGTCTCGGACTGGGTGTTTCTCGATGAGGAGAACCACAAACCAGGAGTGGATGGATGTTGCAGGGAAGTTGCTGGATTGAACATGTCCACGGATCCTGGACTCGGTTGGTGCTGCATCATGGGGGAGGATATGCCCATACTGGCCATAACCACCATGTGCTTCATCGTGTATACTCTTTGGCAGTTGTTGTTGTTTCCGGGAGTGGCTGCATCTTGACCATCTTGCATCCATGAATGAGTCGCCGGCGATAACGGCGGAAAACTCGAGAAGCCACTACCGAAATACGGCTGACTAGCGAGAGGAAACACCGGCATGGTGTTCATCCCGGGATCCAGAGCCAAGGTAGAATTACCGGTAGTCGCATTAGTCGACGAACAGATCCCACTCCTCATCGTCGAAGAAGAAGGTGGGGTTCTAAACTGCTGGAAGTTCATCGGCGAGCTCTGTACCGGTTCGTTCGCAGTGTAAAACTCGTCTCTCAGTGCCGAATCATTGCTTCGAGGCAGATCTAAGGGTTCCAGCAGAAGCGAGTTGGTGCTGGATGGAGGCTTAGCCACCGTTTCTTCCTTCTTAAAGCCATGGAACTCTGGGAAGTCCTGATCATTGAGCATTTGGCTGAATAACTCGTCCTCATTGGCAAGACGCACGAAGAGCGGAGCGTCGTCCGAGGTGGGAGGCTGGAACGACGCCTGGAACTGCTGCGATAAGGCGATGCCGCCGCCAAGCAGCGAGTTGGGGGGAGGGGGCACGATGCCGTTGCCGCTGCTTGGCGGCGTGGGCACAGCGCGCTCTGCCATGAGCGCCTTGACTCTGCCGCAGGGCGACGGCAGCGACATACTGGACGGGAAAAGACTCGCCGATCGCATCTCGGGCGTTAACAGCGATTCCACAAATGCCACCTCGTCCATGGTCGGCGGCGGGCAGTGGGGGGACGAGGAAAAGCTTCTTCGGGCAAGGATGGACTGGCCGTTATTGGCCCTTGAAGTTGCCTCGAAAGTTTGCAAAGGCTACATGCATGAATGAAGCATTGGATATTAGAACGGGGAAACGCTGGGCAGACGCGGCGACCGGTTAGGCTTGAGAAAAACCGAATGGGGGCGCACCTGATTTTTTGGCCTTCGTTTCCAGGCACTGACTGGTCCACCCCGAGGTGTGCACGGCAGAGAGAGAAAGTATGTGAGCCCTCGAGTTGAGTTGCCTCGCAATGGCTTCAGAGTTCGTGGTGGGCCGACGCGAAAATTGCTGTGCTTGCCTCACGAGGTTACTGCCGGGTTTGCTGCTGCTGGACTGTGACCGAGTCGGCTTGTGTTCTGGTAGGGCCGAGAAGTGCAGTCAAAGCGTTCGAGCAAGTCGCAACCAGGCCAAATGTGCTCAGAACGCAGAAGCCATCTGGCCCAAGTCACATGGCAAAAGGAAATAGCTACGCCCATGCGGTCAGGCGAGCATTTTAATGGACGCCGTGCAAGAAGGGGATCAGCTCTGCGTTCCTTGAGGCAACGAAGCTGGTAGTGTGCGGCGATGGTAGGCGAAGTTGCTGGTGCCGCATCGATATCGAAACGGCGAGATGAGCCGTAACGGCTTTCGTGTGTTATGCTACCGCGACCTTTCACGTCGGATCCTGTTGCTGTTGCTGTTGCTGTTGCACTGCAGGTCTTGAGAGCGCTGCACATTGTCATGGCTACACTTGCTTTTAGCCAGCTGGCGGTCTCGGCGGGCATATGCCTCAATGGCGCCAGGTTTTCTGAACCGCGGCAGCCTGACGACCAGCTGAGAGCTCCTGTTTACCAGCAGGCAGAGCTGCTGCTCAGTGAGCCCGAGCACTGTTCACTGTACACTGCACGCATGATTGATGTCGGGGCTTACTTGGGAACCAAATATCCGTCTCCAATGAGTACATTGGAAGTGATGGCGTTGCTGATGCCGGGCAGCAACGGGTGATGGTTCCGGCCCGCTGCGCCATACTCAAGACATGCACCAAAGGCTGTACACGCATGGCACTCTTGCGCCAACTCCGTCATCTGAGTCACGGCATTCTTGGTAAATGTTGGCTGCGATCTTGGAAAGCCGCGGCAAACAGAAGGCATGCAGCCTGCGACCAACACGCTATGTGACTTTTTACCGACGTCAAACAGAGAGAATCGTTTCGCAGCGAGAGCTCTCACGTGAGTTATCGTCGATAACTTATCGCTACATGCGCTGCGAATCGCCCAAAAGCGAGTAACGGCCGCACTCCCGCTTCAAACAAAGTTGTGGTGTGGGATCGCCCTACGCTAAGCAATACGGCCAACGTGGCATTTATTACTCGCGCGGAATCTGCACTTTTGCTCGAGTCTTTCGCAAAGTCGGCGAGAGCGGGAGAGCAGCATATAGGATATCATCTTGGTGAAGCCCGCGATACTTGTACGAGTTCGCCAATGCTGAGCTCTAGCACCCGCATGCATAGGCGTTGCTTGATTGCTGCCTGGCATCGAACTAGTTGGCCTTGGCTTCGGAGTGATCCTTCCGCAGTACTCATCGTTACACGAACGCTAGTTGCGCCATCCAAGCGCTACACTTGGTGTTCAGCGTCGAAGCCAGCAGAAAAATGCTACGTTGGCATTCCTGTTCAGAACTTTGATAAGGACTCGAACGTCGCGGCTCGTACTTGCTGCACTGCTGCAAGTCACCTGCGCTTTCTGCTTGCAATGGATATCCATTGAATATTATTCAACGACAAGTCTTCCTGCTCAACGATTGCCAACACCGCCACGGCGCTGCACTGACTTCACAAAGCTTGAATTCTCCATCATCTCCACATCGTCGCGATGAGCGTGCCGCACGTGTACGGGTCCTTGTCCAAGTTGAATGACTTGGTTGCGTTGCGTGCCGGGGCAAGGTGAAGAGCCCGGCCCAGCATCGCTCGCTCGCGTTTAGATGGACGAAAGACAACCAGCGTGAGTGACGTTTCCATCAAGCAAGCTGTCGGGCAGAGCGGAGCCAAAGCCGACTACGACAAGCACTGGCAGCACAAGTCTTGCTGCTGACTGTGCCACGAACTCCCTGCTTGCGGCGAGGGTGGCTGCGTAGCCAGCCTAAAAAAGCGAAGCAGGATCTTGCATTTTGCATTATTTGTACGCATCCTTTCCCAGTCTTGCAGTGAAGGAAAAACATAAGATACCATATCATTTCTTATTTACTTTTTTTTGCTGGACTCATGACGACATCTGCCTGTACATGTACTAGCGTGACATTTGCGGCCCCGTTTGCCGCGAAGAACTGACAGCGAGTGAGAGCTGGACTGCAACTACGGCATTCTTCTGTGTGCTGATGGCCCCCCGGCAACAACTACTAAGTCCAAAGCTCTTGCCTGCGTGCACAGGAAGGCAATTAATTTTTGACGGAGCCTTTTCATGCAATTCATCTGCGAGCAATCGCGAGTGAGTAACGCTGCAATGCAACTCGCGGTGTTGACCCTTCAACGTTTTTGGCTTTGCACGTCATGTTGCCGTTTGCCCATTTGCTGCGGAGTTTCGCCAATTAGCCTGCGTGAAGCCAGCCATCCAGCCAGTGGTATACAGCTCTGTATTTTCAAAGATGAACGCTGCCCGGAGCTGCTGGCCACCTACTCGCCATAGACGGTCTCTTAGACCTGAACCCGCTGGTGCTCTGTTTGACGCATGATCCTCAACTTAGATCATGTGCTCTTCCACGGCGGTGCACATCCTAGTGCAGTTGAACGTGTTTTTCTTCTTCGAAGGAAATATCAACGAAGCAGCTAGGTGAGCCGCCGCCGGCGTTCCACATCCAGTGCATCTTGCAGCGATTTTGTAAATTTGCTGTCACGAGGATAAGAGCAATAGGCGCGTGGACAGCCTGCGCGACCGTCGCTCCTTTCCCTGCCGCTCGCACTTCGAATCAAGAGCAAATGCCTCGGGATCGTTGTGCGTGCTCACGGTGACGAGAGACCACTTCATTTTGAAAATCCCGGCACATTTTGCATACAAAACGCAAGACCTTTTTCTGCCTTGGTAAACGATCAAGGCATATTACGATCCGCAGCACAGACAATCCAACAACAAAGCAAAAAATCCGCAAACATTTTTTGCTCATGTGATACAGTACATGTACTCTGGCCTCTGCCGTCTGACCGAAGGCGCCAGTGCAGCACTCAACGGATCATCCCGTCCAGTCGTGGGTGCCGACGTACAGCATCTTGCGCTGCCTCACTCCTTTCACATGGCGTCTCCAAGCAGGTACTCAGGTGCGCAGGTCTCCACGTGGCGCCCCCATTTGGTCATTTGTAGATTTCCTATCAGATAGCGACCGCTGCAGCGACATCGACTGGGCGTAAGCTGTGCCACTCTCTGAAGCCTATCGCGGGCTCGTCCACGCCCAGCTCCGTTTCTTCCCACCCCTGTCCGCGTCCAGCACAGTCAGCTCAGCAGCAGCAGCAGCAGCAGCAGCAGCAGCAGCAGCCCGACAATCCGCGAGTAGGCCATTTCCAAATCCGGCGAGCCTTCCGCACGACAGATTACCAAAAGCCCCCCAACGCTTTGCTGCTCGCAGCATTCGTACCCTCAGCTTCCAACCCCCCACAGTATGTTCGACCCGCGCATCTGCTCGCCTGACTCGCCCGTAGACTCCGCCATGTTCCCGCCTGTGTACAACCGCTCGACGTCGTCGTCGTCCACGGCCTCCATGTCTTCTTGCCCCGGGGACGCCCCCAGCACTGCTCCTCTGCCAAGCATTGGCAATAACAACGATGTAGTGAAAGACTTTAAGCAGGACATGCCTGCCTCTTCCATTAAGCAGGAGGTGACGGCCGCTTCCTTTCTTGAACCTTTTGAGTTCCGGCCCACGAACCCAACACCTCGGGCCCAGAACGGGACCTCGCTCAGTTCGGTGTTCGGGGACCAAGACCTCATCGACGCCATCATGTGCAGCCTCACTACCGAGCAGCAGAACAGCAACCAAAACGCCGCAGTGGCCAATATCGCCATCCCCGCCTTCAGCCCAGCGTTCGTCATGCCTCGACGCGTGATCCAGCAGGTTCAGGTTCCCCACCCGACATCGTTCACAGCATTGATGCAACAGCGACCTATCGGTGTGCCGATGCCCGATGGTCGCGTCAAGTCGACCATGGCCGGCCCGTGCCTTCGCAAGCCCGGCACCTTCCTCAACAAGGACGGTCGCTGGATCAAGGGCAAGCCATGCCGTATGGAAGGGTGTGATAAGCGCGCACAGTCCAATGGACTCTGCAAGGGCCACGGTGGCGGTGCACGCTGCAGTTTTGCTGGTTGCAGCAAGTCCTCGCAAGGCGGCGGCTTCTGCCGTGCCCACGGCGGTGGTAAGCGGTGTATGCACGAAGGGTGTGAGAAGGGCACACAACGCAACGGCTTCTGCTATCTGCACGGTGGCGTGCGGTCCTGCAGTGTAGAAGGCTGCGATAAGAAGGACCGTGGCAACGGCAAGTGCTTCTCTCACGGTGGTGGCCGCAAGTGCCAGGCACATATGTGCTTTAACACGATCCGGAGAGGAGCCTTTTGTGACCTGCACAATGGCAAGATCGCTAAGTAAAGAGAGGGATGAAGACAAATTCTACAGCAGAACTCGCTACGCACCAGCCCACTTAAGTTAAGAGCCCGAAGATTGTTCAGCAAGACGTGGCGCGTTCGTTGATCATATAAACCCCAATACATACATTGTTCGGTGTCATGGTAATGCCGTATTTCACTACAATAGCTGTGCCCTGTCAAGCGTGAACACCTTCACCCACAGCTGAGCGAGGCGGCATCATGTTTTGCTACGCTTGACCAGCCGGGATCGTCCTTATCCGGTAAGAAATTTTTCACAACGATGTACACCAGGTGATGCGTCAAGCAAAAGGACACGTCAATGCCGCAACTTGCCTGCAGAACTCAAGGCGATTTGATTGTCGATTGCCAGCCGGAAAGTTTGAAGCAGCGAGTATCACTCACACCATACACGACGAAGAGCTGCAAGGCATTGCCAGGCTTGAGGCATCAGGAGTTGCAAGACACAGCAATATGCACCGACGGCGACATTGGAATCGTACTCTGCTGACGAGGATTGCAAATCGAGTGCCAGGACTGCAAGCCCACTGTCTTCATGCGGATCCTGACCGAGTCGGCCGACGACAATGGCTGGGACGACATTGTCGGCAAAGTGACAGGTCTACGCCAAATCTGAGAGGATGTTAACGTGGGATGTCAGAGATCACTGCAGCGATAGCCTCGCGACTTCCACGATGAGGCATCCCGCAATACATGTATCGATGCCGTGTTGCTTTGCTCGCCGTCTTTACAGTCAAATCGCCCACCTCGCGGCGAGATGGATTCACCAAACTTTGGTCCAAAGCGGTTGCCGACTGCAACGGCAACTTTCACCTTGGATATGACTTGGCAATTGAACGACGTTCGGCACAGCGCATCTCGCCAGCAATCATCAAGCAGTGCAACTCGCGCGGCAAACGGCTGAAGCGCAAGAAAGCGTGATGGGAGGTGGGTGCAACGTGCGTCATCGTGGTCACCAAGCGGACTGGGGTCAAGTGCGTGTTGCAGTGAAGTGCTCATGTGCACTTCACGTATCGACTGCTCATCTTCTACCGAAAGTTGTCCGTGTCACGGAACGTTGATGCGAATGGGGCAAGTTGTTTAGTCTTCTGGTGGATTCTTATGCAACTGGTCGCCGGTTGATTGCCGGGTACGAAGTGGTCGTCCGCTTGACGAGTCAAGCTGTGAGGTCGGAAGAACGAGGCCTGTCCCTCGCCTGTCCTTCGCACGACAATGTCGCTCCAAGGCATTAGGAAGCGCCCTGCATAGCCCCGTCCATTTTGGGCATTGAAGTTCTCTTCATCCGACGGCATTGCAGCCTGCTTGCTACGAAAACACCAGGCGGGATGACGTGGGAGATGCTGGAGTGAAAACGCGCGGCAATTCTTAGCGTCGTGCACGGGACGTTACCGGGTCCTCGTAAAAATAGGAGTTAGATAGACGAGATTGCTGTCGCTCAACATGACGGCGAGTTCAGGCGCGACTCGACTGTACTGACATGATCCGGCCGTTCGCGGCCGCCGAGCCACCTTCCCCACCAAACGCACTCACTTACGAGACTGCCCTGTGCACGGAACTGCCTGCGTTCGACCCGGTGCCGACGCTCCGGTCGGTGCTGCTGAGGCCACCATATCTAAAACGGTTCGAGGTGTTCTTACGGAAAACGGGATGGCTCACCATGCCCATTTACGCCTGTGGATTGATCCTGCGCATCGTTGTGTGTTGTGTTCCAGCTCCGTTGGGCCGATCGCTATCTCCCTGGGCGGCGCTGCTTCACATCCCGCCGTGCATCGTGTTCACCGCCGGTATCCGCGTGGAATTCGTGAAACTCATTCTATCCGCGTTTGACTTCTGGTTTCCGTTCGTAGCCAACACGTTGTTCATGATCGTGTTCAGCTGTGTCTTGCAAGATATGCGCGTCCTGCTGGTCGTGGCTGTTTGGATCGCGTTTGGATGTTCGTTCTTGCAGGAAACGTATTTCCGAGACTCGCGGAATATCGCGATGTCGGCCTTTGCTGAGGCATTTCTACTGGTTTTACTCATGGGCAGCATCTCTCTCAGTGTCATGGACGACTTGCATCATTCCGATTTGGTCGTAGCGGGTGGCCACACACTGTCTACTAAAGATGTCCTTGTGAATGTTATCGGGACGATGGCCACTTTGATGGTCCGCACAATGTACCGACGGTTAAGGCTAATAAAGCGCCAGAAGAAAATGAAGGGCACCGCGACACAATCGCTAGGTTACCGGTGTTTCATCGCCTTAAACCCCACAGGACCAGACGTATCCTCACGCAATAGCGTCGTGCCTCATCCACTTGGTCCTCTTCTGTTTTTCTCGTCCAAGTCGATTCTTTCGCGGAAAAATACAGTACTTGATCGCTCTAGAACGGATAGCAGAGTCTCGAGTCTACTCTTGCCTCCGTTGCAGATTCATCTTGTCAAGGATTCTAGGCGATATGATCCGAGAGACACGCTGTGGAGCCGTATTGGGTCAGTTAAACCTTTGCGGTGGTGGCAAGTACTTATGTTACAAGTAAGTGGTGCTACAGGGTTCCTCCTAACGATCCCATCGATTTTCGTCCCACCAGGTGACACTAACAATCGAGTGGTTGAAGCTATGGGGACCTTGAGCCTTGCCACCACGACCGTGTTTTCCATGGTGAACATGTTTTGCTGCCAACGAGTTCTGTACAAACGCGTGGTATTATCGTTCGACTACTTGTTTCTAGTACTGCAGTTGTTAGCTGCACATTTGTGTTTGGCTGACATTTTGTCTTGGCGATGGACTTCTACGTGCGGAGTCACTGCTAGTTTCCTTTGGGCGCAATGGAGCTTAACAATTGATGCATTGACCCCAGTGATGCGATGCCGACTCCACATCAAGAGCTGGATGCCAACGAGCTGCATCATGCTCTTCATCGTCATTCAACTGCTCGTTTCTCTCGATATTCTTGTGTGGGACTACTCTACTCTGCGTGATCGAGTGTTCTGGAATTTAGATTTCCTCGGCCGACAAGCGCAATTCCGAGTTGTGACGTTCCTATGGAGTCGTGTGGTGACCATTTTCATTTGGTACGGGAGGCTTTACTACATTTTGACCACGAGAACGCATGAGAATGCACTGATTATACTGCGTGGAAATGTTGAGTTCGACTACCAGACATGGAGGCTACAAGCGAACATTGCACGCGAAACCAGGAGACTTGCCAAGTCGAAATTGATACCGTCGATTCCTGAATAATTCAGACAGTAATGTGAATAAATAATTTTGGAAAAGAAAAAAATGATGTTAATATTTTCAGCTATAATAGGATAATAAAAATTTATACCAATATCATGTGTTGGATTGTATGGGCCATGACCGAGTCAACACCAAAAACGATTGGCGGGTCTACGGTTTGCGGCTACACGAAAGTAATTGTAGATCTCTATAACCAACAGGTTGCCCTTCGCACAATTTCGCATCAGCACCCTCGAACACCAGCCGTGAAGCAACTCAGCAAAAACGTCCAGACGCAGACTACGGCAACGAAGAAGAAGAACTACGAAGACAGATGAATTGGCTCCTTGTTGAATGGATATTCTTCTGCGGACCAGTTCCAGCAATTTGCAACACATTTTTTTTTCTCTCGATGACATCCGCGGTCATACAGAGTTTCACTTTGGACTACTGCGCGGAGAAAAATCCGTGATCTTGAGCTTGCAGATATGTTTTCTCAGAACTTGGTTGGTGAAGGTTATTAGTCCTGTATTGCCCTAGTGATACTAATTCAACATGGAAAAACCTGCACATGTGGAAAGTTTCAGCATGTCGGGTATATGAGAAACATTTACATTTACGAAATACCATGCTGGTAACCTGCCTCAGGAGCACTGTTTAAGCCCGAAGATGTACCACAGCACCGATATGTTCTGTGGCGAACTCTTTACCGAGGGGTCTTCATCCAAGAGAAGAACTTCACTTTCCACCAAAATTAAATAGAAATTCGCAGGTAACACACAAAAACCAGCTGATAGCTTCGGATAACAGGTCACATGATCATGACCTATTCATGACTTTTTCTTTTTTACTTTCTGGTGTCGTCGCAGAGGAGAATGAAGACAACTAAACGTGCTTCATAGCTAATCTTCTTCCACACCTCCAGCCATCACCCGCCTTCCTGATTTCAGACCGCGACAAGGGCCTGATCAATGCAACAAAGACAACAAGCACAAGATATCCCGCACTTCTATTGCTTCCGGCACCTGATGAAAAACGTCAACAAGAAATTCAAGTCAAAGCAGTTGAAGGCGCTAACTTGGGCAATAGCGCATGCGCGGACAGCACTGGAGTATGATAGAGCGGCTGCTAACCTTTCTGCAATAAATGAGAGCGCAATCAAGTGGCTACAGGAGATAGGAAAGGAAACGTGGGCTACCGCTTATAGTCGGTGTACCCCAAGCCATTGGGTGTCCCTTCACTTGTAGTTCAACATCCTGGCTTCCAATAACGTGGAATCAGTCAACAGCGCACTGAAGGGTATCCGCAGTTGGACTGTCTTATGGAGATTGAACGCTATGTGGCAAGAAAATGGATGGAGAACACAAAAAGGCGGATACCTGGGGTGAGTTAACACGATACTCTTTGCTCAGTACAGCCAAGGTGCTTGAAGAAACCGTCAGCGGTTCCATCGATGCAAACTCATCCACAACCTATGTTGTGGAAATCAAGCATGGAGTCGGAAGGATCCCTCTCAAGTTCGCACTTCAACTAAATGGCTGCGTGGTAAAATGCTTGTGTGGGTATTTCGAGAACACTGGTACTCCTTGTGTTCACGCTCTGCTTGCGCTCAAGCACACCGGTAAACTGAAGAAGATGACAAGATTCTATCGTGGCTCCTGGAAAACTTCAGTCTTCCGAGCAGCCTACGTGGAGCGAGCACGCACTACCCTTCTGCCTCTGGTGCTCAAGATGCGCTTACTCGCGGTGAATGCAAGTCCCCCTGAATTCCATAAAAAACGTGACCACCCAAAGAAGAAGCGCATTCCGTCACAGCAGGCAACATAATCTCTGAGAAAGCAAATTCGGCGGTGCGGAATATGTAAACAAGTTGTCCACAACCGGAAGAGCTGCAGCAGTCAGTCGTCCTAAACGCTCTTACTGGCCAGCATTGGCATGATGCCGGTAGAGGTTTTCTCCCTAATTGGGTTTTTCTTGCTAAAAGAATTACACAAAAATTTGGATGTTCGCATAGAGAAAATGGTATACAGTCTGGTAAATCTTTTTATTTTGTAAGTATTTGGTATATTATTTTTATTTTTCGAATATATTAGTATATTTTTTACTATCCCCTTTTGATTTTTTAACTAGTTCCATTGAAAAATATTGCCGGGTAGACACATTTACCGTTTCGACTAGCAACTCTAAATATTGCTACTCGAAACACTGACACCAACACCCGCAAGAGAACGGAACCGAGCGCAGCGAGGTGTTTCCCCTTTAAGGGGGGGGGGGGGGTATAGGAGGTATAGGGTAAGGGGGCAGGGTTGGTTTTGGTTTTGGGTCAGGTGCTCAAGAAAAGAGAGAGGAAAGCCATTCCTGCGGTTTAACGCTCCGTGCACAGCACACGGGCTTAATCCCAGGACAACAACAAAAGTGTCTAGCTGAAACCGTATTTCTAAAATAACTAGTTAAAAATTAAAAAAAAGTGCACATGCGAAAGTCAGCACCCCAAAACAATATTCCACTATTTAAGGTAGAAGGAAATGGTGTACTACTACTTGTCGCCGTGTTTAAACGACAACGAAGAACACACAGAATACCACAAGAGTAGAATATGGAAGACATTCCATAAGCAAGTATCTCGGACTCCGAGTTGGAGAGGTGTCACTAATCTGGTTCAGCATGTTAGACATAAACACCCTGACTTTTTAAACGAAATGATGGCAGTCCCTCCTGCTGAGACCGGGTCTCGTTAGCCATGGTTCAATACAAAGACACAACGCCGCTTTGGCTGGTTAGAATGGGCAATATTTGGCAACCTTCCATTCAGTTATTATTGGGCGGTTTCCTTGTTATACCACTCTCTTAGGGGCAAACCCCGTATATTGCAGGATACGACTGCAGAGCCGGTCGTTTAACTCGTTCCGAAATGGACGAGTTCAATGTCCCCAATGTTACGGCTTCCTATGTGGCCATTTACTGAAGGTCATTCATGTCAATTTTGAGCGGCTGACGATTCTGGAGGCAAGTGTAGACACATATTCCGTGCACAACCGCGTGTATTGCTTGAACGTATCTGACGCCAACTTTCCGTGGAATTAGATCGTGAGGGAGTCAGAACCTGCTCGATATATGTGTGTTGGGCCTCCTGCTCTGAGTGAATGAGCACTGAACGACTTTGGGTCGTTGCCAGGCTGCGCCGCTGCTCTCTGAATTGCGTTGGCGATCTTTGTTAAGGACACGCGCTCGGGCTACCCGTGATCGTTCATGTATACGGCGACCGGAATATCTGTTGGCAGCGACGCCTCACTCGTTTCAGACACAGCGCCCCGAAAACAGGACACACGAAGCGATGACCAGAGCTCTTGAGCATGCGAAGTGTTGGATCTCCGCGCTGGTTTGTCTTTGACTCGGTCAAGCGAATGTGCACTGACCTTGCCGCACCAGTGCTTAACGTTGGTCTGCCGAAAGAGTCCAGGATGTCACCGGCGTGTAAAACGAACCATGAGAATCTTCCTCGTCCGGTCGACACGATCCGGGGTGCGAGGCGGGAAGAAGAGTACCAGACAATCCCCTCCCCCCAGAGAACTTGGTCGGAGGGTTGATTCAACTTAAGCGACTGAAAGCATAGCTCGAGTTGGTGGAAGGACACAGGTGACTTGCATTGGATGGGTGTGTCGATTCGACATATGCCCTTAAAGAGCATGCGAATTTGTGGATGATCGCATGGAAAGTCAGCACCTGCTGCAACGAAGAAATGCCGAATTCCGGATATGGTGGCTGAAATAAATGCGCCACGAACGGGATGTCGAGACCCATAACCTTCGTGGAATCCGAGCAGAATGAAGTCCGTAATATGCTGGACGCTGTCGGCTAATGACGTAGTGACGAATGTTGGCAAAATACCACACAGTCAGCACTGTGATGAAACGGATAAGAAGATTTCCCAGAAAGGCAATCCCGGCCATAAAGCCGAAAAGAGCCGGAACAAGCGACAGGGGTGACCTGTGATACCCAGATCTGATGCCAATCCGACAAAGATACGATGCATCCCGACCGGGAGCATGCAATATGAACACCTACCACGGGGCGCCGGTGAGACGAGCGAATGGCCATCCACGGGTGACTCAACGAGACTCTGCAAGAGCTTTTGCCGACCAGATCCATGCTCTATGAGGAGTGAGGAAGAGAAAACAAGGTGGTGACCGGCTAAACCAAGGTGTTCGCAGATCCCAGCGCTTTGAACTCGTCTACCGACCTGATCCGTATTCCCCGGAGGATGTCCATACGGGATCAGCTCCCAACTAAGTACGACATCGGCTCCCGATTAAATATCGCACCGGCTCCCGGTGCGGCATCGACCGGATTAGAGGAATCTGTGTAGAGATCAACCAGGTAGCCACTCTCAGGTGATCGTAGGATAGTAAATCAGGAAGTGATTCAATTCCCGCGGTTCCGTTGTCTACAACTACTTCTGCGTCAAACAATATCAATAACAACCCGCATTCGCCCCATGGCAACGCACCTTCGCCACTGTCGACTCATGGCACCCACTACATGTCGCCCCACGGCCCAATCCCAGTCTCCGCTGTGGTTACATTAGCTCAAGCGTGTCAACTGTCACATATTAGACGGGCGCTTTGCTGCGTGCAACATCAGTCGAATTTATCACCGCCGCGTCAACAATTCCGCCCTGCCCCATTAGTCGCGTATACAAATCAATGGGCTACCGCTGCCAGTGATCGTGCAGCCATTTGGGAGTCGCTACATATACACCTCATCAACCACTCCCTGGCGTCCGTCGGTCTTGTTTTACCCGTTTCCAGTAGTGTTCACAACGGTGTGTTCATGCTAAACAAACCGTTACAGGCAACACTACCCGATTTCATACGTCATACGCAGATCTCGCTACCAGAATTTGTGGAACTTATTCGGGGCAACCCAGTGTCAAAGACAGACCTAACGAGTCAAAGTTATCCTGCACTCGTTCAAGAGAGACATCTCCAGCGGATCTGCGGCCCGCTTTCACGGCTTCGAATTACTTCCAGTCTTCTGTTTCTTATGCTACGGTATGTGTCTTCGGTTTCTTCGGGCGACCTACTTTGCGAGCCATTGGATTTAAGCGGATCTTGGGAACGCTCGACAAAGTTTCTTCAACCGTTCGTCTTCGCTTTACTGATCCTCGCCAAGTTTTTGCAATTCCTCTTCCTCCACGCTTACTTCATCTTCATGCTTGATCCTAGGCACACGAAAGGACCGCGGAGTTGACATCTCGCTGGAGTTTTTTTCGGGCATTGCGTCATTGTTGCTTTACAAAGGTCACCATTCCCCGGAACTCAGCGCCGTTGTCGATGTCGGCGAGCTCTGTTGCATTGAGTTGTGTGACTCGGAGGGCTTCCGCATATCTCTGAGACTGTGTCAGCGGCGTCTTAGCTGTACCACCCACATCGTTGTCCGAAAAGCGCTCGTAGCTGGACTAGTGAACCGACTTCAATTCTCTTTGAGGACTTGTCCACCTAAAACAAACAAAAATCCTGGTTAAATCCTGGTATAACCCTGAAGAAGTCATGGGCGGTCTGTGAAATCGTGAAAAATCCGGGACAATCCTGAACACCCGAAACATTCCTTTCATTAAAACTTGTCCACGGTATCACAGACCACACAGCGGAAGTGCTCTTGAGGAATGCAATAGCATGGCTGCAAGGTAGGCGCATCGACATTGAGTATTCACATTTACAACTCCAGTCGTCATCACGAAACTCGTGCGGCTTTTTACCACCAACCACATGGACGAAATGCTCTTCTTTTTCATCTCAAGTAAAGGTGTACGAATCCAAATACTTCACTGCAAGATCGTACTCTTTCTCCACGTGACCTTTGACGTAAGGGGTCGTAAAACGTATCGTAATTGCTATTGGCGAACCGGCCTATACGAGATAGACGATAGCCATTTTCGTTCTCAACGCTGCGGTCGTACGCCACTAAAGCCTTAACGGATTGTGCCATGCTCATTGAGCCATCAACTCCGTCCTTCAACTTTCCAAAAGAGCTCTCAAGTCGGTTGTTTGTGTGGTTACGATAGTGGGGCAGATCCGACCATTGATACGTAACCCACCGCTCCTGAATTCAAGTTTCGCCCTCATCTCTTTCAAATATTTGATCACATAGAAATGGCAAAAAAGGACATAAGCTTCCGGAAAATGATTTTCGAAAACGGATCTCATTGAGATCTTTGACCACAATAACGGCACGTAGTAAGTTGATTCGGATAGGGTGTAAACGCTTGATTTGGGGTCGTGGCTTTGTCCATGTGCCAATCACCGCTAGCCTCGAGAAACGAGTGCTGCACCACTGCGCCATCACAGAACTCGTTCGTAGTCATGAATATCAACAACTGATAGCTACATCTGAAAGCATAAAAAACCTGGTCAGTCCTGATAAAATCCTGATGTAACCCTGTTAATCGTAAATGTACGCACCAGTTGGTTTTGTGGCAACAATCGACGAGAAGAAGCTCGCAGTAGCGGCTGAAAAATATGCGTATGTGTGCTGTAGATAGAGAGATCGCTCCAGTTTCTCCAGATGCAGTGTCCGCTACAGATGAAAGATTCTCCATGGCTCCGGCAGCGAAAGCAGCCAGTTACTGAACCGTTGCTATCACCTCTGACTATCGGCTGAATGCGCACGGACCAAATTATCCACATTAACTTGGAGCACGTTGTGATCGTGCTCCAGTAGGTAATCGTAAGTGCAGTAACGTTTCGCCTCCACTGCAAATGTTCCACTCTCACGCGCACTTATCACTTCATTGTCTACACAACGAGATACATCGCAAACGCCTCCTTGGACACAGAATGGTTGTGCACATACCGCTCATGCTTAACCTCGAGCACAACGAATCTGAGCGGACAGCCGTTGCGCCGAATATGCTGGCACGATCTACTGCCCTCGCACTGAGACATTCGCTCCTTCCACCCATGCGTACAAATGCCAGTTACTTTACCATGCGAGCCGCTTGCATCCTCAACTGCGTCAATAGCTGAGCCACCCGATAACTCATCTGCTTCCTCCCCATGTTTATCAGTACGATAATCCGTGGCTACGCCACCACAACCGGACATTTCTTCCAGATCTGGATCAGCACCTGCGCAAAAAATACAGATCACTCTCTTCCATTTTCATGTGAAATACCAACTCTACACGTATCATCACAACCTCCGCCTGTGGTTCCTTGTGTCCGCCGCATATGCTGGTTGCTCCGTGCTCCCGTGGCCATCTCACCGTAGCTCCTCGTCGTAGCTCGTCGCCCCCGCGGGCAAAGCCTAAAATGATTTTTTCTTTCATATTTTCTCAGAAGTATATGAATCGGACTTACTCGAGCGATAAGAAAAACAAGACTATAATCCTGGATGTATACCAGGATTTATTTGTGCATACATATATGTTTCCATGTAAATTAGACTGGACTTCAACGGTTCCCCTTTAACTTGACTTCTCTGGAATCTGTCGGTTAATATGGCTGTTTGTATTGAAATCTTCGTGCAACTACAAGTAGCACGACAATCTCCCTACATGCAAAAATATGAAGTATACAAATCCATGCCAAATCGTTGAAACATAAAAATGCTCTGGGGATCGACGTGAATTTTGCGCGACACATTTATCGCCTCCAGATACGAAAGCAAAATGAGTTTGCAGGTGTTGTATAACGTGTATTTCATCTTTTGAGCTCTCGTGCCAATATGCTCCACGATAATTGATCTAGTCTTCGTTAGCGCCCCTTGTTTGATGAAGATGGAATGGCAACGCGAGTATTTACACGCGTGAAAAGAACTCCAGCTGAGTCTGTAGAGCTATACGCTCGGCTCACTTCGTCATCTGATAAGAGCGACTCAACGTGGCACATCAACCGCTGAATCTCCGCCAGACGCACCTTCATTACGCGAATCGTCATGTCCACCTTTGTCAGAAATCTCAGCGACGGCTGCCCTGTGCACCATAGCTGCCATAGAGTGCGGACAGCCCCAGAAGGCAATTTAAATTATTTTGGCACTCGATTAAAGCTCCCATTCCACATGTAAAAACTTGAACATAGTGCTGATGGTGCATTTACGTGGGTGGCAAGGCGTGAACGGCAAGACAGCTCCGAAAAGTGTTGCTCCCTGAACAAACGTTCGAACGAGCTAGCACAGCCTTGAACGTCTTTCCATCGCCTCAATTAACAGACCCATGGATATGACGTTTCAGCACACTCTCGAACTTCTCTACCAGTCCTTTTCGCATCCTCTCCACCTCGGACTCATACTTTCCCAGTGTTACCATTACGCCAATATGTGGAGGGAATGCCAGATTGGCTGATCGAATCGTTTTCTTTTTAATTGCGGCACGCTACACGATGTTGTAGCCATTGTCAGCCGGTGTCCTGGTGAACAATTTCGCAACTGTGTCCCCAGTAATTGGCTCTATTTGCCAATATGAGCTGGTGAATAGCGTCTGACGGGGGTCCTCGTTGGTAATGCCAAACAGCCACACCACTAAGCAAGTGAGTGCGCGTAGATAAATGTATTTCGTTGTCCCAGCAGTAGTGTTTCCTAGGACTTCATCAACGCGAGAGTCAAGTACCTCCATACTTCTTCAATGCGGTTCTTCAGGACCTTACTGTGGAATAGCAAATATATTCTCGTGCAGTTTGCACGACGAATTCCATTTATCTATACATTTGTGGTTCCACCAAAAGGTACCGTATCGAAAGTGTCAAATTAAGCAAAATATCATATCCGACAAGTCGAACAGACCAATCACAGAGAATAAAATTTAAGATTAGAACAAACTGTCATACCCGACACCAACTGGTGGCTAGAAGACAGGGGGCACTTTGATTGGACGGAGATCTGACATACACTCGAGACTGGAGCTAACGGCTTTAGACCATTACATCTAGTATACGAACACCACTACGTGCTTATTTTGCCCGTTCACGCCCGTCACTTCATCTTAACTTCTTCTATTTGCTTCTGTGAGCCCGTTGATTCAACATCGAAACAGTTCACACGCTGTTATCTACTGTAGCGGCCTACCGTAGAGGGTACAACCGCTGGGGCTTAGTAATTACCTTAACTGTGCGCGGTGGTGAATGCTTTCCGAATAAGTTGCTGTGGACCTCACCGTGCTGGTGGCGCATCGGCAAGTCGCTGAACCAACAAGCTTCCACTTTCAACTAATGGCTTAGCTGTGCCTCAAACTCACATTGCACTGACGCGTGTCTTTCGTGGTGCTAAGAATGTTAGTGCTCGGAATAGGGGTAGTAAACCTGGAAGACAGTGTAGTCCATCGTTAAACTAGTTGGTGGAGCTAGAACCTTGGGTCTAGGTCCTCTTGGTACTGCTGAAGTTGCATGATCGAGGTCAGGGCTACGAAAATACAATACTCAGTATACGGAGACCAAAGTCAACACAGTAATTAATAGTGCAATATCAAACAAAACAATAATCCGCAATACCGCAATTTGCACTGTATTGTTAGCTGCGCCTCTAAGGTACAAGCGCCCCAGCGTTCCTTAAGTCCCGATTGGCTTTCAAAACATCAGTCTCTCGAAGGTGGCCGGGTGCATCGAAGAACGGTGAGACTCTAAGACGTACTTGCATTCCGAAAAAAGGCGCTCACACCTGTTGCTGGTAGGTGATATTGTCGAGAGCAATGGTACGTAGTTTACAGCTGAATGGCGGCCCAAGCGAGGTCGCTTGGCTTCACGGAGAACAGCAGCAGCAAAATCGGTGGTTGGAGGTTCTCTCTCAGTCTCGAACGGGAGCTCAGCACGAAATGGCTCGAGAATTGTCTGCTCAGCTCTTGATAGAACTCCACCTCTAATTGCTTTCACGACAGCTTTTTCGAAGCATGGGGCATGGACGATTTTCGCATCGGCGTCGAGGTATTTGGACATCACCGGGTACTTTTCGATACATGCATCAAAGAGGGCGCGTACCTCTTCCAGTGTGCGCTTGTGATGTTGGAGGTTCTCGCAGATGCTGTTCAGCTCTTTCATCTTCTCGTGCAACGTCACTATTCGTCGATGGTCACTCCCACGAGGGAGTAAGTCCTCCACGGCCCCCACATGCTTTGCTGCGTCTCGAATACGGATGTACTTGTCGATCATCTTCCACACCGAAGTCCAGCGAGTTAGGTTTGGTGTCTCGGCTACTAGCGGCGTGTGGCGCTCTAACAGCGCAGCATTGTTGGGCAGACGAAGCGCCGTCATCAGACGACGAATCTGAACTATATCTGCTCATCATAGTCAGATAGGAACAGTGACATCGCCAAGTTGAAACGATGACTGGCGCATCCCACGAGTGGGACGCCCAATTTCGTAGCAAGAGACTGGTTTGTAGCGCAGTTGGTACCGACAAAAAACTTGATCATTTCGGTAGTCTTGCCATAGACGTCCAGTATAGCGCTCATGAACTCGATATGATCGTCTGCCGTCTGGCCATCCTCCATCGGTGATAGGCCGATCAGACGCTCGGAAATGTCGCTGCCAGTGTGGAACACAGCGAAAACCTCACAAGGTGATGGATACCGGATGTCCAACCGTCGTACATGATACTAAACGACGTACCCATCGCTTCGGCGAGAGCAGTGCCGACGCGAGTGGCTACTCTCTTCATGTAAGTCTTTAGTGCTACTACAGACGTAGGCTGCATTTTCACTAGCTTCCTTGTAAACGGGTTTTCGTCCTCACACAACGGGAGGTTCCTCTCCACTACCCAGCGTAGCCAGTCGTAGATGTCGCTCGTGACGGCGTCGACGAACCCGAACGACTCCAGAGACGTGAGGTTGCGACGCTGGAACTCTGCGTACTCCTCTGGATGAGTAGGATGCGCAGAGTGTAGATGCGACATCAAGTTAGTGTAGCCTGTACGGCTAGCCTGCTTGCATGGGAGTTCGCAGATGCTACAGCGGTAGATGCCTGGCTCGAGGGGCGTAAAGAAGAAGGCTGCGAGTTGGCGGGACGTCATGGCGGGTTTGAGAATCGGAAAATAGAGTGGCAGTTAGTCGATCATTGCTGTGTCAGGGCGTAAAGAGATGGTTGGTTGTCAGCAATGGCTGGCTGGCGTCTTCAGGCTTGGATATTATTATTATTGGGTCAGTAATATATTATATTGACTTGGGGTAATAGCAATAATACGCAATATAATAATAATAGTGCCGCAATTACGATATTGATTTTATTTTTTCGGAGCCCTGATTGAGGTTCTTATCGCGGTGGTGCGCTCCCGTCACCTGCATCCCCACTTCGAACGCAGTGAAGTCACGAGCCTGTCTCTATGTGCCAGGTTACGCCGCTGAATTGAGACGCGATAAATTAGCGATAAATTACCCCACACACACACACTTACACTCCTCCCCTCTCTACTCCTTTCCTAACCCCCCCCTCCCTCCCTCCCTCCCTCCCTCCCTCCCTCCACTCCACTCCGCTGAAGTGTTGCAGCCTGGTACCTCTGATAGAAACTGTATCAGTCTTTGAGGGTGCAGTTGAACTGGAGTCCGTAGCTGGCGAGGAAGGCCCTGCTCGTACAACGGATTCTCCACGGAGTTCTCGTGGTCGGGGACTAGAATATCAGCAAGCCAGTAAAGTGCAGCTTGCGGGACGCCCACCAAAAGATGCCTGAGACTATAGTCCGTGTCAAACTGGATCATCGATACCCGATGTCAGCGGATGGGGTTCAGCATGTTCGCTACTGATCCGCTACGACGTCGTAATGCTTCGAAGCGCAGACCTAAATGGCGGGCAAGGACCCCACCGGTACTCACATATTGCCAAAACAATATTGCCAAAAGTTCCTTCTCTAATCCTCAGGTTCTTTAGACACTCAGTTCCTCATCCCAGCCAATAAGCTGCCGACTTCAGTCCTGTATTCTTATCACCCTATTCCTCTTTTTACCTTGGAGGTTATTCAGCGAAATGTTGCCGATGATTCATAAATGCAGTCAGCAATTCGACTCCAAGCGCCTACCCGACCGTAAGAAACTCCATCCTCTTTCACGATGTTCCCGACTCTCCCTGTCACCTCCGAGTTCCGCGGTGGAAAAATCTCTCCTCCACGGCTTGTGATTCTCGGCCCTCCGGCTGGAGGCAAAGGTACTCAGTGTGAACTTCTGGTCGAGATGCTGGGTGTAGTTCATCTATCAACGGGCAACATCTTGCGTCAAGCCATTCACGATAAAACCCCATTGGGTATCAAGGCTCAGCAGTTCATGGACCGCGGAGAACTCGTTCCTGACGATCTCATTGTAGACGTCGTGCTCGGTCGATTGGCGGAATCGGATTGTACGACTCGGGGCTGGCTTCTTGACGGTTTCCCTCGTACAGCTAAACAAGCAGAAGCTCTTCTAATAGCACAGGGAGGGAGGGCAGCTCCTGATTGCGTCCTGGAGCTCGAAGTTCCAGATACGGAAGTTATCCGACGCATTGCTGGACGTCGGATAGACCTCGTAACCGGAAAAACTTACCACATCGAATTCAATCCTCCCTCTGCTGATGTGGCTTATCGAGTCGAGCAACGTAGCGACGACACGGAGGAAAAGATCCGAACGCGACTATCCCAGTTCCATGCTAACGCTGACGCTGTACGAACTGCATTCGAGAAGCACAAGGGCGAATTTGGACCGATCCAAGTCATGTCAGCTTGCGGGTACCAGGCACCTCCGGCCATCGCACGATCGTTCGCTGATTTCGCACTGCAGCACGCAGCTAAACGCAGTCTCGAACTCATTCGACGGGACATTTCCAAGCGTATCAAGCGACGCCTCGAAGCTGGGAACCGTGGGGTGTATCACGTCCCGAATCAGGAAAAGAAGCCGTCGTTCCCGGTCCGCGTGAGTGTCCGAGCACTCTCAGCTCCGCATCGTGTCCCGCTGGTCCCCGAATATGAACAGAGAGCCAAACCCGTCCGAGGAATGATCCGTGAACTACTTCGACGACTTCGTGTCGTCTAGAAAGCTTGAATTTTTGCACTATCAACTAGAGAAATACGTGTACGCAACAACTTGGCATTATAGACTTGAACTTTAGAGTAAGTTTGTTGAGTTTTACATCGACTTGAGGCAAAGTAAATCTACAGTGAACGGAGCTTCTAAAATCTTTTTGTCGAACCTGATTTTTATCTGCCACTTCAGTTAGAAATAGCGTTTTCCTGGAGAAGTTTTCATCGAAGCAGGTCAGACAAAGCTGTTTTTCCCCGCTGCTTCTTGCACAGGGCTAGTAAATTCTGACCGTGCTACGAATGCGGTGGCATGTGTGCTGTCACGTTCGCGCAGCAGCTTCGGAAAGCAGCGTGGTGAATCGGCGCGGCAGAGCCTCATGAAGCCAAGTCCTTGAGAAAAGCGTAGCCACTTCTTCAAGAGAATATCTGTGGGACATTAGATCTGTAGTGGTGAGTTAGTCCGCATCGATCTGGAGCGCTAAAAATTTGTGTGCTGTCCGCATCAGATGAGGGCTGGTCATTCATCGGTTATGGCAATTCGTATTGATGGTCTATTTAACACGAAGTCTTGGCAGAGGAAACGTGCATTGTCGATTGCTGATATCGATATATATAAATTATAACCGGTGAGAACACATTTGTAATCACTCTCTGGGTAATGATTTTTACCTCTAATAACTAATGTGAATGTAATTCAATAATGATTTGAACTGTATCGAACTCACAGCAAACCCTGTATTTTCCTGTGTAGGGTCCGACAGTGTTGTGTATGACTCGTGACGAATCTGAGCTTGCCTTTCCTGCCGCTTCAAGTCCTCTTCTGTGTTGTCGACAATTTGTCGATGGACTCCAACCACACGCGAACCTGGATTGAGAGTATCGCGCACGGTTCGCTGGTGTCAAGCGCGTTAGGTAGCCGGTAAAAGGGCGCGGCAGACCAGTCAGCTGTCAAAAAAATGCCTCGGATCTAGAATAACTTCGATACCAAAGGCACGCCGTGCGTAGATCCAAGACGTCTCATGAAACTCACGTTTGCAGGTGTCAGTCCTCCAAGAGCAACACGTCTACATCGGAGCCTTTGGTGTCATTTCCAATTGTCCATCGTGATCGATTTTCATTTGAAAATGAATCGATGGAAAATTTCCGCGCGCCTTCTTCAAGCAGCTGCATAGAAACGCAATTGGCAATCGTCAAAGCTCAATCGAAAGCTCACTTCGCTATTTGCGCGATCTAACGAAGAGCTACTGAGTCACCGCAACATGACGTCGCAGTCTATGGATTGGCGCCGCCGCTCACTGTCTGAGGGCTGCCGCATGAGTTACATCGCTTCATTGGGTGAAGAGACGGAGCCGGAGGGAACCACCTTCGATCTAACGTCCGAGACGCCCCTGGACGACCACCATCCGCTCGTATTGGCCGTTCACCACGGCGGAGAGAGCTTGGCTGCGTTGGAGCAGCGCTCCAAGTCCGAGAGCTTCATCTGCACGGCACAAGGCGTCGTGTTTCAAGACACTAAGTGCCAGCAGTACGAGAGCAAGCTCAAGAGCCTCATGGAACTGGCAACGAGCTCGTCCAGTTCCCAGAGCAACGTGCTATTAGCTAAAAAGGCGCTTCGATACCGCAAAGTACTTGAGCGACAACGTGTATCGATATGAGAAGGAGAGACGAAGCCCCTCCGCGTCGTATTGAGAAGACCGTCTGTGCTTTAGATTGCTGCGTAGCGGACGACTGGAGGATCTGGAGAATGCTAAGATTTCGTGACGCTTGAGGATTTCCGCCCAGCAAAGGGAACCAACTGCTATGAATTGCTGAGCCTAGAGTGAGGCAATGGATGTTTGTCTAGTGATGAAATAATCTGTATCTATATATTTAATATAAATCGCAGAAATACTGCGCCATTGAACTGATCCGTCGGGTTTGTTTCCACAGTGTTAGCCACAACTCAAGACGCTGGCTGTCGTGACGAGTCTTGAGCGAATTCGTTAGGGATCTTTTGTTGCGGACGGTAGAGTCTACTGGACATCAAGTGGCCGGTTGTTGCTGAACTCAGTACGTATCTCAGTATTATCGCTGTACAAACGTTATTGCCATTGTAGATTCTGTCTGGCCATAACTGAAGCGAATCAAAGCCAATTATTCGTACTTGGTGACTCTTCACTGAATAACTTGGAAATTGTATTGATCAAGTTGAAGTTGGCCGATCTTCTTATCCGAGACACATCGACAACAATACGATGAATGCAATACATTTTTTTTTACAATTGATACATGCATGCGCTGTTTGTTGGTAGATCATTCACCGATTGTTGTAGTGCCGTGTGTTGTTGTCGTGTCTGCGTTGCTACCATTTCTTAGCCTAAAGGCTTTAAGTAGCGTCTATGAGGCGGGCGGTGCGTGCGTGCTCCAACAGTGACTTGCGCTGCTCATCGTCAAGAAAAATCTGAGCCAGGCTTCCTTCACGCCCACCGGCATCGTTCTCTGTCTCCATGCCACCAAACAGCACGTGACCAGAGCAGCGTTAACTGGGTACGGATTACAGTCAAAACCCTCAAGCCGACCGGGATGACCTCCATGGCGACGGCGCTATCGTGATCATCACGTCAGCTTCAGGAAGTAAAGAACCGCGCGGGTAGTATCGGACCGCCGGAGACCCCGACAACAAGAGATTGGATAGTGTTTCTCCGTTTGCAGTAAAAACAATGTGAAAGACTTTACGAAAGAAGGTATGTTGTGTCAGTAGTTTTCGTTAACGTTAGCTGGCTTAAAATGTCATCGTTTGCTGTGTATTCCTCAGTGCATCTTGAAGACTTGGTAAACTTGCGTTGCGAGGCATCTGGGTAGGAACTTCCTCGTCAGCATCGTTCAGAATCATCTTCAGTGAATCGACTGCTTTACGAGGTGCTTGCTGGTTCTCCAAGTGCACGTGGTCGGCACAGAAGCGCTTGGATTTGCGACTGCGCATACAGTTCTCCACCTCGCAGCGATGGCCGCCTCCGTGAGACCAACAGAAGACGCTTCGGCTCTGCGCACTCTTCGAGCAGCCAGTATAATGGCAACGACGGCCTCCTCCATGGCCACGACACAATCCGCGACTCACTGAAATGTTGCCACATCCCAGTACCTTACAGTGCTTCGTGGTCCGAGTACGTCCTTTACTGCTTCGCCGCTGCATCGGTTGCTCAGCAGGACGTTGTGTGAGCCTCACATGGTCAGAAGGCGGGCGAAGAGAGCTAAAGAGAGCAGCAATTGATGAATTCGGAGCTTCGTGACGAGGATTGTTGGTGTGGATGTACTTCACCACTGAAGACAATGCGGTTACAACGTCGTAGTTCGGTTGCTGCAGCGATTGAGGCGAATCGTACGTCATGAGTCTCTCTAAATGCCTCACAAGGTGGTGCTCCTGTGGTAGAACAATAGACGAGGCTCGACCGTCACTACCGCGTCGAATGGAGATTGAGATGGTCTTCGCGTCGCTGGGACTTGTCGGGGCGTACGTGCAGAGTTGCGATCCATTTCCAGGCACCATTTTCCTTTGCTAATGTAATTTTCTCGATTGATTGGCGTGTGGGCTGGAGTGCGAGTTCCGGACTGACGCAGAGATCGGCCGTCGTAGAATCCTTGGCCTGGTGCGGTTTAAACAAATTCGGCGGTGGTTAAACTGTTCATCAGTCAGCAAAGGCGTGTTACAAGCCTGGCCTTATCCAACATCCTGGGGTCTTGCCAAGCCGCTGTCTCATAGCCCTGCATCATCTTCCGAGACTTGCCACGAAGGACTTCACTGGCACAACCGAGCATGCAGTCGACACGAAACTGCGTTTAACCTGAGCAGATCTCCTTCACTTGTCAGTGGAAAAGGCCTTGATACCCGTGCAACAGCTTTCCATGTGAAGTGTAGGCGGCAGTCGGAGTTACTATCTTACCCAGCTTATCAAAAACGATTGCTTTGGTATCTGCAGGCAAACGAAGTGACGGTCGCGATGCGTCTGCGTCACACGCTTTCATTCGTGGTTTTTGGTCGTCCATTCCCAAGTACCGCGCGAGCCCCTTGCCAACAGAAGTCACTGGTGGTTGTCGCCTATCTTCCATGCACAAACGTTGTTTCGCTGGTGATCTCAACATGACACCCATCCATCAAATTCCTGAGCCAGGCATCAATGACCAAACACAAACTGAAGTTGACACCAAGCAGAACTCTGTGTGCTGTGCACCTGTGCATCAAGTAGAACCCCAGAAGTGATTAATTTAGTGACGATCGTCGCTTTCTTGCCCTAATAAAGGTGCATTGGTGCTTCGCTGTGGCGTGGTAATAGTGACCCTTGTGGTTGTACGGTGGACGTCGAATCCTCGCGAGATGAGTATTCTGCGTCTCTCGGTATTTGAGAGGGCGATACTACACTACCTTGCACGTGCCAACCTGTGCATCTTGTTGTAGCGGTACTCTTCATCAATCTACTCGAGGCTGTCGTCGGGCAAGTATTTCGGTGAGATTTTTGTTTCGCACATGAACAGCCACCGTCCTTTCAGTGCGAATCTTAACGCGGAAGTCCAAAAACATGGAGCACCAGGAGCTCTACACCATCCGTCGAAGCGAAGACCGGGACCAGAACGGAGTTCTCGAGTTGGATTCGCCCAATAAAGATGCTCGACGGTCGTACTTCGGTCGAGCGCTCGTTGGAGCCGTCATCGAGACGTCGTTCCTAGCGTTAACAGCGACAGATCCGACGCGACCGGACCGTATCCTGGGCTTTGCTGCTTTTGACAGTTCTCCATCGGGGGAATTGGCCGAATTTACGTGTTATCCGGCATTTCTCGAACACAAATTCGAGCTTCCACCAGTACGTATCATTTCAATATTTTTTCAGAAACTACTTTAAAATTTGTGTGTGTGTGTGTGTGTTTATCTGCAGGCTTCGGCATTTCTGTTCTTGACGTATTTCGCCCACCGCCAAACTACTGCGGGGGCTGCCAGTCGACCACCGGTGCTGAAACATTTGCTTCACACTTTGTTTGCGACTTTAGTGAACAAACGGGGCGTTCTACTCGTTCTACCTGAAGATGTGGACATTGAGAGTGAACCTGCTCTGGCCAAATTCTTCGAGCGGGTATCAACTCGTACTACGCCCTTGGAAGCTCCGAAGAAACAATTGGAGCAGCAATTCGCGAAAAACGCCAAAACTTTCAACCAATTCACCGTCTATCAAGCGAAGGCGAATCTCTTCTTCCCTGCTGTCCACGTTCGTCGAGCGAGAGTGGAGGATCATGACGATCTGGAGCCGATTTTGAAGGCTCAAGCTGAAGCTGTTTCCTCTGCTTTTGGAGAGTATTTCCTGGCCGAACTCATCCACGACCAAGATGAACACAACGTCTGTTTGATTTCTGAATCCGCCACTGTTAACCCTGGACAGGGTAGGGCCGTAGGACTACTAGCAATCTCCGATCAGCTAGAAGTGTCCACTCTACAGGATAATTTTTCCCTTGGTCCTTTGAATGATCTGGCGAAGGGCAATGCCACAGCCCACAAGATAACCCCCGCCAGACTCGTGATCGCTGGACCACCAGCTGGAGGCAAAGGAACGCAGTGCGAACTGCTTGTAGAGGCTTTCAACGTCTTGCATCTGTCCACTGGCGATCTCCTACGTGCTGCAGTGGCTTGTGGATCCCCTTTAGGCGTCCAGGCCCAGCATTTCATGGACTCAGGGCAACTTGTACCGGATGAATTGATCGTGGATGTCGTTTTGGAGAAGCTAGCACAACCAGATTGTGAAAGTCGAGGCTGGTTACTCGATGGCTTCCCACGTACAGCTACTCAAGCTCAGGCGTTGTTGACAGCGGGATTTTGTCCAGACGCAGTGATATCGCTTGATGTACCGGACGATGAGGTTGTCCGACGTATCGCTGGACGTCGAGTGGATCCTGAAACTGGTAAAACGTATCATCTGGAGTTTAATCCACCGCCACAAGATGAGGACGTACTCGCTCGTCTGATTCAACGCAGTGATGACACTGAAGCTACGATCCGTCAGCGTCTCTCGACGTTCCACAAGCATTTGGGCTCTGTTTTGTCTGCATTTAGTGCTGTACCAGGCTCAGGAGCAAAAGTCGTTGCTGTAAACGGACTCCAGTCGAAACATGCCGTTGCTCAGTACATCATCGAGCAAACGCGAGCGATCAAGACGGCGCAGAAGCTCAAGATGCTGATATCTCGAGAGGAATTGACACCACCGAAGCTGGTGATCTCTGGACCGCCTGCAGGTGGCAAAGGAACTCAATGTGAGCAGCTTGTGGCTTTATTAAATGTCGTGCATCTCTCCACGGGTGACATCCTACGGCAGGCTATCCGTGACAAGTCTCCGTTGGGAATGCAAGCCCAAGGATTTATGGATGGAGGCCAATTAGTGCCGGACGAACTCATAGTGAACGTTGTACTTGATCGAATCACTCAACCAGACTGTGAAAGACGCGGATGGCTACTCGATGGCTTCCCACGTACTGCAATCCAAGCAGAATCTCTGTTAGCTGCTCGTGGAGGGAAATCTACACCTGATTGTGTACTAGTACTCGATGTCCCAGACGAAGAAGTGATCCGCCGAATTGCTGGCCGTCGCGTTGATCCTGAAACAGGGAAAACGTACCACGTGGAGTTTAATCCCCCGCCTCCAGAAGTACAAGCACGTGTGATTCAGCGTAGCGATGACACGGAGGAGACGCTACGTACAAGACTCGAGCAGTTCCATACCCATAGCGACGGAGTTTTGGCTGCTTTCGAAGCTTTTCGCGGTGAAAATGGCTCTACCGTGCAAATTGTACGTGCAGATGGTCTCCAACCAGCGAATTTAATCGCTCAGGCCTTTGTCAATCCAATTTTTCAACGTGGAAAAGAAGCGGAAGCTCGAGTTCTGCAACGTACAGGGGCGGAGAGTCTCGACAAATTGTCGAAAGCTGAAGCACAGTCGAATTGCTTCGCTGTTACGTTGTATTGTGTGGGGGATGACGCTTTCGAGCGTTCTTCCTCTGCGGATCTTCTGGTTGCAGCTTTCGCTACGTTCCCAACTCGTGACTATTGTTTGCTTACGCTGCCTACTCAAGCTCGAGAACCGCCTTGTTTAGCCTATTTCTCACGGATCCCAGCACGACCAGCAAGTGCCTTCACACACGCTCTGTATGTCTTACATCGCGACGCTATTTCGTTCTTCTGTCCACGTACAAGTGACAACCGATCTGTACTTCACCCCATTCATATTGACGTTCAACGCTTGGTACAAGGTGGAGAAGAACTCACGTCACTAATCGCAGCATTGGACCGCCAAACACGTCAATCCCTGGACCAGGAGCTCACTTTGGTCAACGAAGAAGCGGAAATCGACTTAGAAGACTCTCCAAGACACGCAGCATTCGTTGTACGTGCAAACGGGCGAGTCGTTGGACTAGCATCTCTCGCTCGACAGCCGGAAGTTGCGAGTTTATTACCACATTACTTCGATATTGACCGGGTAGCTCGCATGGAATTCCATCGAGCGAAAGACTTGGCATTTGTGAGGCATTTGATCCTCAATCCGGTCTTCGCGACGTGCTCTCGGCATATTTTACTGGAGTTGATGAGGCATTTCCGCAAAACCTGCCTCATTTACCAAGTGCCCACGAACAATCGAAGCTCAACTTTTAGTGCTGCTCTCGAGGAGTTCGTACTTGCTCCTCCGCGACGTGGAGTGCATACAAATTCAAGAACGATTCGACCCCCAACTTCACCGGACGTAGACGTTGGTGACGATGTCAAAGATGAACGGGAAAGGATACGACGAGCTGCTGTTTGTGGTGCCTTCGCACTCTTTGCATTGCCGAAACGCTTGCTTTCTGAGCCAAAACTGACTATTAACCAGCGTTTGGTGTTTGTTGGGGCTTCAGACGCAGCCCTGAGCTGTTTAGCTCGCCTTTTGGTGACTCCTTACCTGCATTTCTCCAGCCTCACTCTCGTATCGCCCCATGGTTTGACTGTGGCTTCACTCGATGAAGGAGAAGACACAATGACACCTCAACCCTTGGACTTTGCTCGTAAGAGTATGTTCAACACAGTCGAGCTGGAGCAATACAGTTTGCACACACATGTACGTGTCGTTGAAAGCCGAATGGTGCGTGTGGATCGAGAAACTCGAGCTATCGTACTGCAGGATGGTTCGTGTATTCCCTACGACTATTTGGCGCTTACAACAGGGTTACAAGACGGTACTTGTACGTCTCTCGGAAAGCTCCCGCGCTTCGTGGATGAAGACTTAAGTGGGGCAAGTGGTAGCACGATGGCTGCGAGTTACTATCCTCCAGTTATTCCCAAGCGAATGCTGGTACTAGGAGACCTACCAACAGCTCAGAAACTCCACTCTGCACTGCAAAAGACGGAGAGAAAGACGGAAGATGTGTTTGTAGTGTATGGGAGCTCCTTACTAGCGCTACAAGTTATCCAGGCTCTACTGGTCCGTGGAATTAGTGGCAGTCGTATTCATCACATTTCGCCGTCACGAGATACTGGAGGTGGCATTTTCGAGGATGTAGTTGTGCGCTCAGAAATGGAGAAACAATATGCCAAGAACGACGTCACTCTTCATACTGGTACGAAGATCGTGGGCATTGAGACTGCGGCTGGAAATGACGAAGTACTGGAAGGTGTTCGACTCTTGAGTTTAGATGGAGCAAAAAATTCACCAAGAGCTGCTGCTGGTGATGAAAACGACAATCCCGAGGTGGAAGGAGAGTTATTCCCGTGCTCTTGGCTGCTGTGTTGTCAGCACAATGACTCCGACGCCGATATCTTCCGGGCCGTGAATGAGAGCGGTCTTGTGTACGATGGACGCCTCGTTGTGGACGGCCATATGCGCACCACGGACGCTCATGTACTGGGGGCAGGATCGGTGTGTCGTTTCTCACGGCGCTTTATTGCTGCCAAACTGCACGAAAACTACAGCAGTCGTGAAGGAGGAGAACTACTAGCAAAGTCTCTACTGCAACTTCTTGACCCGTTAGCTCTTCCCGACGCTATACCTGAAGTACACCCGCTACCTGGAAACGTGGCGACGAAGACCCCCATGGTTCCTCCTCCAGAGATGGAGCTACCTGTTGTCCGCAGTACTGTTGTCTTGGGAGGCAAACATTACGTGCAAGTTAGCGTCCCAGCACTCACCAATACGTTGGCATTGCAGTCTTTGTCCACGAACACTGCATCAAGAGCAACGGATGTAAGTCTTATCGGTGGTGATACTTTTGAAAGTGACACCCGGACTCAGTCCCGACCTCCTACTGCAGCTTCCAGTCGACCTTTTCGCTATACCTGCTTGCTGTTTGACGACGTTGGGGTGCTGAATCGGTTGGAATACTTGGGTGACGGACCTGTACCCGTCCGTGATCTACAGAATCTCGTGGGACTGCACGAAGCCTACCTGAACAGCGCGTTGGCCTCGTATGCAGCTGGTAAAGTACATGACTGGGTGGCTTTCTTCGCGCACCCGTGGACCAGCGCACTGTATCATGACCGGTTCCCAGCCTTCCGTGCCAAACTGCGAACGCTTCTGGCCAAAGACGACGGAGTGCGTGCCATTGCGGACGACGCAGCAGCGTTCATGAGAGAAACGGGAGATACCAAGGGGGCGATTGCATTAGTGCAGGAGCGTGTGGGAAGAGGAGGCAGCGCACTGGAGCCGTCGACGCGGAGGCTGGTGGAGAGTCAAGTGCTTGAATTCTTGGGCAGTAACCGAGACGTGCTCAACATGTTCCTGTTGCCGAAAGGTGGTGGTTCTACACGACCTGGCAGCAAGTGAGTGAGACGGAAAAGCTGTTATTAACGGCATCCTCGCAGTGTAACGAGCACGCAGGATGGATATTGTCCACGACGTCGAGACAACAGTCGAAAGATCAAGTTGAAGACAATTTACAATGCAACGATTCGAACAATGACGATGCCCTTTGGGCGACGAATCGGAAGCGAGCAAATCAGTACAGAAATGATTCTATATTTCATAAAATCAATAAGAAAACGTTTTTACAGCCGAAACCTTAGATTACCGTGACGAGAGCGGAGCTTGTGCTTTCAGAAGAGCTTAGCTATTGCTGACGCAGGTACAAGAGTGAATTCGAGGTTAAAATCGCTAACGGCTTAGTGTGTATTGCACCTGCCAGCATCAGTCAACATAACATTGAAGTACCATGGACGAAGCTGTCAAACGTTGAAGACAACGTTTAATCGATGACGCACATTTTTGAGATACAACTGCGCACGAAAAGCGATCTCGACAGCTCGACTGGGTGAATGTCCTGTATCACGGGGAGTGGGCCACAAATAACGCCGCGACATCCGCTTAATCGGCACGCGATGGAAGAAATCATGGCTTCCGACGGACGTCACTTTGTCTATTGAATGTCCGGTTGTCTTGGTGTTAATTGTGCAGACAGCTTTTTGTGTTTTTATTTTATCTTTGATCAAAACACATTCAGCACGGTAGCTAGGGTTACCTTTGTTGCAAACGACGACATTCTGCAGGTTTGACGCGGCTTCACTGTCGGGTAACTGGTCAGTTGACCCACCACGTGCTTGCAGCAATGGTTGGCGTTGTTTTCACCACTTCATACTAATGGACCACCACAGATACACACAAAGTATAACCTGCTGAACGCTTTCCCTCTCAAGATAGACAATTTTGGATCCCTCCTCCTGCGTCGCCACACACTCACAAATATCAGTGTTCACTGATCTCGCACGTCTTGCAACTTGCACACACATGCAAGGGAGCCGGAAGGTTCGAGGAAGCACGTGCAAGGAGCTGCCGTCGAATCCGTAATGCAATCTCGTAATTTTACGATTCGTAAAAGGCAACAAAGGCATAAAAAATGCATGTTATTGTAAAAATTCACGTGGGCCACACAGAACCGAAACCCGTCCCGCGTCTGTTCAGTCTCCACAGCGCAATCCTAAGCTCACCAGTGACCATCACTCCGATTTTTGCTGCACTCCGATTCCGCACCCAGTAGCGGATGCTGTTGAAGATCATCCGCGCCGAGGCGCTGGCCGCTGCCGACCTGAATGGAAAGAGCGACCCGTACGTCAAGGTCTTTTACGATGGCAAGGAGGTGGCGTCATCCCCGCGCGTTAAGCGGTCGCTAAACCCTCGCTGGGACTTTGAAGTGACCATCACTCTGGTGCACGCAGGTCCTCTGGACGTCGAGCTGGAGGTTCTAGACAAGGACGAGCTTTCTTCAAGCGACCTACTGGGTGCCCTACGCGTACCCTTCCCGGAGTGGCGAGAGGTAGTCGAAGAGTATCAGAAACGGAAGCAACAGCGTAGAAATGGACTGATGGAACCCTCTCAGAGAAGTGAAATGCCACCTACAAGCAACGGACGACACAGAGGCTCCAAATGCATCGATGTACGACAGATTCATGGCTATAATACGGGGGAAGCAAGCTACGCGGTTAACGGGAGCGACAGTAAACTGCTGCTCCAGAAACGAGAGAGCCATCCGGGGGATTTACAGACACGATCAAGGTCCTTGAACTCTAGTGGTGGCTATCTGCAAGCGGAGGCGAAAGGTCGCGCTTCCGTGGCGTCGGGAGAGCTCTTGGTTGAGACAATGGATGATGCGATGGACATTAAACCGGTGCTTATTTGGTGCAGGTTGGTGAAAGGACCGGCGGCGCAAGGACGCATTCTCTGCAGTGTGCAGTACGAAGAGAAAGATCTGAAATACTTGGTGAATAACCCCTATGGGACCAGTATCCAAGAGGTATATCTACCGCAGAACCAGAGATTCGAACATGCTTATTGTCATTTGCCGAGAAGTTGGCATCCAGATGTGGCAGTGAGGCAGGATGAACTTACTGCCATGCATGCAGGGACACCAAAGGACTGCTTGTTTCCATGGCACGAGAAGCTGCTGCACATGGTGGAGGAGGTGACAGTTACGTTTCATGTCAACGAATCGAATCAGGGTGTGCTGGCGACGTTGGTGCTAACGAACTACCGTATTTGGTTCGTGCCCTATCGTCGTGTACGCGGTTTGCTTCATGAGGACGTCCATACGCTGCCAGTTAGCAAGATCCTGAAGGCGTCAATTCAACAACAGAAGCGCAGCAACAACAACGTGATCACAGTACTTATCCTGGATAATATGGACGCAGGACACTATCACGTGACACTTTCACCTATTTCACGGCTGCGAGATTCCGTGCGGGATTTTTCGCGCGAGGCTGAGCTGAAGCGCGTGAAAACATTGCACAATATCGTGCGTGAAATCGACTGGCTGCGTATCGAAAATAGTTTTTGCTCACCGACAGACCGCAACCACACTGTTGCTACTGCAGACGAGATGCAGTTTGAAATGGATTTGCTGCAGTACACGCCCAAGCACGGCAGCTCCTCGATGCCCCCATCAATGGCGCGAGCACTTACGACTCAGTACAGTAAGTATCAGAAGCACACATTTTCAAAAGGGTTCAGTGGAGACAATGATGCGATGGACCATCCGAAGTTTAAACAGCAGAAGAGTGATTCATCTGCGCAGCCGCAACTATCCCAGACACAGTCAATGAGAAAACCCCCGCAGCACTTCCAGCCCGCTGCAAGGAGGCGAATTCGTTACGACCCAGAAGTTGAATTTACGCGTCAAGGTGCACTGGATCATCCTCGCTGGCGCAAGTGTGATCTCAACGAGCAATACAAGCTTTGCCCAACGTATCCGGCATTCCTTATGGTACCGGAGTGTTTGAATGACGAAATAATTAAAGCTGCAGCGGGATTTCGCAGCAAAAGCCGCTTTCCTGCACTGACTTGGATTCATCCCCGAACTGGAGCGCCACTTTGTCGGAGTAGTCAACCTAACACGGGTGTATTGCGCAGCACGAACCCTGAGGACAAGAAGCTAATCTGGGCTATTCGTGACGCAGCTCTTCCAGCAGATCAGGCCGCAAGATCTAAAGCCTCCATGCCGAAGAAGAAGGCTAGCGTCGTGCACATTGTTGACGCACGACCTGAGATCAACGCCAAGAGCAATGCGCTTGCTGGCAAGGGGCATGAATCTGTGAAACAATACGATCGCGACGGCGTATCTATGGCTGCAATCACGTTCATGGGGATCGATAACATTCACGTTGTGCGCAATTCGCTCGCTGGCCTGGGGCAAGCTTTGTACGAGGTGGAGGATTCTAACTTTTTCGGCGCTGTACAGAAGAGTCGTTGGTTGGAGCACATTTGCAGTATCCTTCAAGGAGCAAGTGAGGTGGCGACGCACCTTGAGCGTGGTGAAGCAGTTCTGGTACACTGTAGTGACGGTTGGGATCGCACTGCGCAGCTTTCTGCGCTGGCTCAGATGATGTTGGACCCATACTTCCGTACGCTGGAAGGCTTCGCTCTACTGATCGAGAAGGACTGGTGCTCATTTGGCCACAATTTCCAGAAGAGGTGCTCACACCCTACATCTGACCAGACTTCGCCGATCTTTTTACAGTTTATCGATGCAGTGTATCAGCTCACGCTCCAGTTTCCGACACATTTCCAGTTTAACGAATTACTTCTGTCCTCTGTCGCGGAAGCTGCCTACTCGTCATGGTATGGCACCTTTCAGAAAAACTCGGAGTGCGAGCGGCGCGAATTCTTATCAACAGTCGCTAGTGCGAGTGTGTGGGATGTCATCCGAGCCACCACTGATCAATTCCTCAACCCCTTGTTTTCTGGTGGCGAGGTGCGTGCATCTACTGGGTCGAATATGGAGCCAATGATTCCCGTGTGCCGTGTACGTGTGATGCAGTTGTGGGTCAGTCAGTACCAGAAGGCTATTGGTCACATGCGTTTACAACAGCGAGAATTTGAAATGCTGCAGCTAATTCGGCAGCAAGAAGCGGATCTCTCACGTCTTTATGCAGCACTGAGCAGTGAACAACAACTGGAGCTACGGGCTGGCCAACTTAAATCTGATATTGCGAAGCTTTCACGAAGTATGAACCTGAGATATCCGGATGAAGCGAGCACGCCGTCGAAGGAACCGGAAAAGAAACGACTTATGGCTAGTTCCGGAGGGGAAACGCGACGGAATTCGGGAAAACGCACTACGGCTGCGTCGCTCGACTTCCATGATCTGGCCAGTATCGTCGCTATGGGAACTGCAGGTGCCGCAGCGAGGTCAGCAGCACCTTCGCCGTCTCCTCCTCGTGAGCACATGACCCTGGCACAGTTGCTGCAACGTGCAAATATCGAGGAAGGGCCACCATCTACTGCAGCGACAGCGATACCATCTCAATCGCATAACCTGCCTAATCCTCGGCGGCGCAAGTCCATATCAACCCGATCCCGGAGTAACAGTCTCAAGAACACTTTGATCAACGTGGTTGCACAGATGAAGGGCGGGTCTCATGACAAGGACGCTGATGAACCGGTGGAGGTTGGCTCTGCTACACTTCCTAACCCAGTCCGTGTGAGCGAAGGTCGGCGTAATCAGCGCTTGAGCTCGCCTTCCCGCCGAGACGAACTGAAGCGTGATCTTCATCACCTCGAGACGCAGCTCTCCAAACTCAACAACCAGGTGCAGCTCAAGGAAGAATCGGCTAGACAGACCATGCGACGATTCCGCTGCTACAACTACAATCTTCCCGAAACAGCTTTGCTCAAGGAAAACGATACGCTTTCTCCTAGAAGCGGCAAGAAGGTTCGACTGGGCGGGTCGAACGGCAGCAAATCGTACCCTTCCCCAAGAACGTCTTCACCGCCGCTATCATCATCTTCTTCACCGGGTTCAGCTTCAACATCGCTGTCGGCAGGAATTAGCGGCGATTTGGGTGACTCCAGCTCATTCGATGGGGAACCCCGCAATTTTACGCCAGGAAGTTCACCATTACTTGGCACAGATAAGGTAATCTCTGGAGGGAACTACCTTAACTCACAGCCTGTGTGGGAACGCGATGAAGACGCACCGTGTTGCAAGCGCTGCAAGAAGAAATTCAAGACACTGTTACGCAATCGGCATCACTGCCGTTGCTGTGGGTACGTTTTCTGTGGTCGTTGCACGAGTCACCGCATGAGTCTTCCAGACTTTGGCTACTATGATGTCGTACGTGTGTGCAAGGTGTGCTACAACTCAGGCGAGGACGGGTAAGCGATGGAAAAGAGATCTACGAGATCAAGAATACGAGAGTGCACTAATCTTTTGAGGAAATATAAACATCTATTCGCGGTACAGGGGATGGCTGGGCTGGGAAAATCGAGAGCATGGGTGCGAGGAATTCCTCGGAGGAAGGAATGCAAGTGGTTTAGAGTGATTCTGAATCTCGTGTTTGGTCTGCAGGTCGCATCGCTAGGACATCCTCTCGGTTTTTAGGGTTTTCATAAGCATTACGAGGCGTGAGAGCAGCAGCAAGTCGAGTCGTTTCAATAGGAATATCCACGAACCCCCTGAATGGTATGCGCTCAGAAATTCCGGGCGATTTTGTGGTGCGGAGTCTGGCTGGGTGACCGAACGGTGTTACAGTTGAACCAGGTCCACCTGCAGGTGGAATTGGCACGATGCCAAATGTGGCGGCTAACGCGCGCTTGGCTTGCAGCTTTTCGAGACGGACAGAACGCGGCGTAATTTTCTGACATAGTGCAGGAAATGCTCCATGGAACTGCAGGACGAGGGTATCACTGAGTTTGGATGGCATGACAGGGGGCTAACGTTTACGTACTTTGTCAGGGTAATATGATCCAGGTCCGCGTGTTGACGCTCTGGTTGCGTCGGGAACCTCATCAAACCTCGATACCTTTGATTGCAAGGAAACTACCGTGTTGCCGTTCCTTTTAACTTGAGAACTGACGTCGGTGGACTCTTGTGGATCGTAGAATCTCTGAACTGTAACAGTGGGTGTTGGATTCACGTCTCGCTCCGTACGATAGAGCGAAAGAGGTTTGAATCGGTGTGCATTGGTGGCCAAGCTGTTCCATTCCTCACGAAAAAGCGCCCCTGGTCCGCGGGCAGCAGCAAGATCTGTGCACAGTGTACAAATGAGTCACAAGTTGGTGCGATGGAAGTTCTACCAGGACTTGCGTACCATCGCGTCGGTGCGTGAAGACAGTATTGCGGAATGGTTCATACTGCTGCTGCGCGCCAGGCTCGCGACAGGTACGCAACTCCATGGGCAACAACATTTTCCCGTTGGTCTTCAGTGTATTTCTGGTACCAGTACCCGAGATTATCCCAACGTTAATGAGTGTACTTTTACTTTACATCGTTCTCAACTCTATGGAAGGTCAAGGCTGCTTTCACGGAACGAGCCACGCAGCATTTCGAGTTTGTTGCGGACGTAGCCGAGTAACTCAGGATTTTGCTCCACAAGCGTCTCGAACCTCTTGAAGGTGATGCCAACACCAGTCTCGGCTTGAACATGAGACGCTTGACGCAATACAACGGCGACGCTGGTCTCTGGAAGACCGTAAAAGCTGCGATGGAAGCGCAACATTTGCTCCAGCTCGGCTGCGTCAATTAGGCCGTTGTTATCCACGTCGTAGAGGCAGAAAGCGAACTTGGCCAGTGCGTCGTCGCCTTCATTGACGCTCTGAGGGTTTAACGCACGCAGAGCCATGCACAACTCGCGGAAGTCAATGAGTCCGCTGTCGTCCACATCTACGAGGTCAAAGAGCTTGTCCACAAGCACAGGGTCGTCGCCTGGGAACAAAGCACGCAGTTCCTCCATTGACAATTGACCGTCCTTATCCAAGTCGCGCTGTCTGAAGTAATCCACCAAACGGTCCACATCTCCACGCTTCAAAGCTGTAAGCGAGATCACTTCGCTCACATTTGTGAGAGGCACGACGTGCTTGGTGGCATAGTCTCCCACACGCATCAACATGGCTACATCTTCATACGCATGATTTGTCGTGGGGATCCCTAGCGCTTGAGCCATGACTTCACGCACATTGTTCGCGTACAATTGCGGATCGTTCTGTTCGCGTTCGGACGGGTAATAAGCAGGTAGAACCTCCACTTCCAGGCGGTTGTACACTTGGCAAAGCACTCGAAGCGCTAGATAAAGACCGGAAACTCCAGGAGGCCAACTCATGTCGAAATGTTTGTACGGATATCGTAACACAATGGGCTGGCACGGAACACCAGAAACGAAGGAGCCGACTTTGAACTTGGTAAGGGCCAATTGGTTGCTGGTAGTTCCTTCAGGAAAGACGAGAAGCGGGGGTTTATTGGGGTCTGCAACGTGCGACGTGATGTCGTTCATAGCTCGTTTCCGTCCTTCGGCCGTTCCTCTATCAATCAAAATTGGTTGAATCATCTGCACAATTCTGCTGATCAATGGGAGATTTGCCACGTCCGTCTTCATGGCGATACTGGGCGACAACAAGGTGAAGATGTAGAGGCCGTCGAAGAAAGTCAAGTGGTTGCTCACGATGACTCGAGGCATCGCTCGGCGATCAAAGTTGGGCGGATACTTGACCGGAACCCAATAGTAGCCCACAAGGAGCATCAAAGACCGTAGCAGATATGGCACAGGAGCTCCGATGATACGTCTCCAGCGTGGCAGAGGTGGACGAGCTCCCGAGTGAGCATCCAACGGTTTGTAACCAATGAGAGCGACGTGGCTCACGATGGCGAGGAGTACACCGACACATAGAAGGAGAATGACGCGGAGCAGTGGCACCCCGAGAAGACACAAGACCACCATCTTGATCTTCTCGTACGTGTCCACCGGCGTCGTGTACGTGAACGGGTTGTGTTTGATTCGTGCGGTGGAAGCCCCGCAACTAGATGAAGCAGTGACGTAGGCTCCACCGGCAACCGCTGCTTGCTCGGATGGCGAGACTTTGACGCCCATGTCGATTACATGAGAGAGAGGAAGCTCCTGATACTCGAACGCAGCGTATTCCGGCTCCCGTGAAGGTGGAGGGGACGTGGAGGCCAGCAGTAAAGCTGTTGAGCTCATTTTTAGCTGGTCGAGTCGACACGAATAGAGGCGTTGAATGTGTTGTAGTGAATGCCAATGCAGTGCGGTGCTGGTCTCTGATCGACGAATGAATTGGTGATGATGGCGACTCCGGAGGTGCAAGGTCAAGGCATGCAAGGGCACAAGAGGTGACAAACCCTGTGGCTACCTCCTCATTCGTATGCGCTCCAGTATGCCAGGTTGCATGACCGTGGCGGATACATTGGCACCGGCTCCATCTGACGTTAAACATCGCTACTTTGATATTTTTCGTTTACTAAAAGGTTTGTATGCAGGTATTTTGAAAGCATAAAAGAGTTTCAATTATTGATATTACTGCATTTTAAAATAAACGTAGTATTTGGTAAGAGAGGTTCCAAGATTACGTTTTTCTTTTGCAAATTATAGGCACATGGTACCACTCATATGGAACATTGTACCACGAGAAAACCGACAATCACTCCTTGAATGGCGTGACGCTAGACGTGTCGACAGTGATTAAACAGAAAGACATAGCTCTGTCACATGGATACGGATGCTTGTACAATGCCGCATTGTGTTGGACTCACAACAAGTAGCGCCCAAAGGCTCGATTTGATTTACGTTAAGGGAAGGATAAAGGTTGGCGTCCGTTCAACTCACTCGCTATACGTCGCGCGCTGCTCTAGAACGGCAGTTCACCCGAGATGACGTCGGCGCGGCCGATGACGTACACCTTGGCGCCCAGCTCAGCGATCTTGTCGTGGGGTAGGATGTTGCGGCCATCGAAGAAGAAGGCAGGCTTGGTCATGCCCTCATAGATCTTAGCGTAGTCCAGGGTCTTGAACTCATCCCACTCAGTAAGCGCAGCGATGGCGTGGGAGTCCTTGGCAGCCTCGTACGGGTCGTTGTACACTGTGAGCAGCTTGTCCATCTGTGGGTGGCTGGTCTTGGTCACACCCTGGTACTCGAGTTCGTGCATCATCTCCTCAATCTTCACCTGCGGGTCATACACAGCCACATTGGCCTTCTCCTCCAGCAAGTACTTGACAATCGTAGCAGCGGGGGTCTCACGCACATCGCCCGTGTCCTTCTTGAAGGCGAAACCGAAGATGCAGATCTTCTTGTTGGTCACTGTGTTGAACATCCGGCGGATCATGGTCGTAGCGAAGCGGGTCTTCTGGTACTCGTTCATGGTGACAACGTGGCGCCAGTAGTCCGCCACCTCAGGCAAGTGGAAGCTCTCGGCCAAGTACACGAGGTTGAGAATATCCTTCTGGAAGCATGAGCCACCGAAACCGACTGAACAGTTCAAGAACTTGGCGCCGATACGGTCATCAGCGCCGACAGCACGTGCAACTTCGTGCACATTAGCTCCAGTAGCCTCGCAAACAGCAGAGATGGAGTTAATACTCGAGATACGTTGAGCGAGGAAGGCATTGGCCACCAGCTTGGACAGCTCCGAGGACCAGACATTTGTCGTGATGATCTTTTCACGAGCCACCCAGTGAGCATAGACACTCACGAGCTTCTCCACCGCAACATGTCCCTCAGGAGTCTCCGCTCCTCCAATCAGGATACGACTAGGATTCTGCAGGTCGTCAATAGCAGTTCCTTCAGCCAGGAACTCGGGGTTGGACAGCACCTCAAACTTAAGACCCTTCGAGTTAGCACGTAGCACCGCCTTGATGCTCTCTGAGGTGCGGACAGGCACAGTGGACTTCTCCACGACAATCTTTCCCTCCGTAGCCACATCTGCGATTTTCCGGGCACAAGCTTCGCAGTTCTTCGTGTCTGCTGCACTGCCAGCGCCAATACCACTGGTCTTGGTGGGGGTATTGACACACACGAAGATGATTTCAGCCTCGTTGATGTACTTGTCCAGGTCCGTAGAGAAGAAGAGATTCTTGTTACGTCTGGCGTCGACCAGTTCCTTAAGGCCCGGCTCGTAGATGGGGATATCGTCCGGCGTGTTCCACTTGGCGATCTGCTGCTCGCTCACGTCCACAACGACCACTTTGATATCCGGACAGGCGGCGGCGATGACGGCCATAGTGGGGCCACCCACGTATCCGGCGCCCATGCAGCAAATGGTCATCTTGAATTCCGACATGGTTAGTAGGGTCTAATAGGGTCTAATAGCTTGAGTCTTGGCGTGGCGTGGACTTGGCTGGCACGTGGCAGATTCAATAGTGCTGACGATAATGGAGGGGCGGCGAAAGTCTCTTGAAACGGATGAAAAGAAGGATGGTGATTGGTTGATTTTTAGACGAATGAGAGATGTAGGATCCTGCCCGATCTTAGGCTGGGGGCTAGGACGGCAACACGACAACAGCACATGTTGGGCTTTCTGAAGCTGTAGACGTTTTACATGAGGGATATGCTGAAGTACCATGTATACATGTACAATTCGATTGTAAGGTGTTGGGTGGAATGATGAAAGATGAAGGTATGTTGTGGTCCTCCCCCCCCCCCTTTGGACGAATCACACCACGTCCATAATCAAAAAGTTTGAAGTGTCAGCACCGCATTGCTCAAGCTCAAACTTGCTTGACGAGTTTCTCAGTTAACGTTAAGCACATCTATCTTCTTGTGGGTGTAGTTTTCCTTTTGGTTACTCTTGTAGGGTTATCTTCTCGCTTTAAGCTGTAAAAGACCCAATCTGAAGTAAATCCCATCTGTAAAACACTTCAAGGAGCTTGAGCTGTCGTTTATCGCCTGTGTTCCGCATGGTCGAACACGATGGATGGCACTGACACCCGTTTTACAAAAGAAGATCCTCAAATCGTTGATACTCAGTCCACTATTGGCTCAAAGCCTACGCGCGGAGAATCTTTTGCTGCGTTGGGGACGTCTGTACATGTATTATCCAGGAAGAGGTCAGACTTCATCAGTATTTAGATCATCCTACATGGTACAGGTATTTTACCTACATATATCTGTGGTTCCTGTCCTTATTTTCGTGTCGTAGCTGTACAGCATCGTCGTAGTAGACAGCTGACTCCGTCGCGCGTGGTGTTTGCTTCTTGCCACGAACTCTTTCTGGGATCACTGAAGGCAAACCCACCAGTAAAACCGAGAGCATAGTGGTTACTATGTACCTTGTCTCGCAAACAGCGAGAAATTGTGCGTTAAAACTCTACCTAACGCATCGAAACTGAGTTGAAGACACCATCAAGCCAACTTTATCACCATAGACGTAAAATCCCACTCGCGCTTGAGCTACTGCCACCGGACATTAGTGCGATAACGTGTGCAGCATTACTCAGCATCAATCATCAATGGGTTCGTGCTGGGAATTCCTCGCTGGTGTTGGTCTCTTTCTCTTCAATGGAGTGGATTTAGTCGCGGGTGTTGCGCTCTGCGTCTACAGTTTGTACCTAGGCACGAATCACTACGCTCCGTTATGGCTTTATGGTACAGTATGTCCCTCAATTCACACGTAATGGCCCATTATCTTCTGATATATATTGCCTCCAGGTCCTTTGTTGGCGATCGGAAGCGTTCTAGTGGTGGCTTCACTCATGAGTAGCTTCGGTTTAGCATTCCGAGGCTGTTCGGGCTGCATGGCATTGTCTTCGGACGTTTTAGTGTGGATTTCATTGGCGGAACTGGGTTTGGCTGTTGTCATCTTCACACAAGGAGGAACGATCGACAAATTCCTACGGGACCACAACAGTGAACTCAAACTCAGGTCTACACATGAAAAGGATTAAAGTCTAGATACGACACTAACTTGTGTTTTATGATACAGTGACCAGCAATTGACCCAGTTCGAGAAACACAAATTCTACCCAGCGTACGCGTTGCTAGCTCTTTGCTTAATGGAAGCTCTACGTCAACGCTACAGCACGAAGTTGCATCATGCGCGGCTCCGTCGTCAACATCAGTATGAAATGCTGGTTTGAACATCTCAAAAGGGAATAAAAACCTGTGTTGAGCGTGTTTAAATCGACTTTTTGAAGAAGACTCTGCTAATGAATGGTGTTACGTCCTTCATCTGTGTGGTCGTCAGTATTAGCGGAAGTGCCGGTCTCGGACGTGACAGCTCTGGGCCGTTCTTCTGTCTGGGGTTGAATCTTCTTCTCCTTTTTACCCCCAAGACCCAGTAATTCAAACCATTTGTGGGTCCAGGACTTCACTGTGAGGCTGAAACCTTTAACTCCCATGCCTTTAACGATCACCGGTTCAATATGCTCTTGAACTTCATCATTTGTACTCAGATCCAACGTCAAGTTGACGAGGAATGGCAGCTCTTCACGATGGAAGACGTACAGTACCGATAGTTTCGTCTTGTCCAGCTTATGCTTCTTCCGAGTAGCTGCAGCATTTTCTTCGTCCTGTTGCTTCATCCTAGCAACTGTACTGACTGTAGAATCTCCACGAACAAACCGGAAGCCACTGGTAATTGCTGGTCGAGTACAGTTCTCAGGTAGACACAAAAGCACACAATCCTTGTCCTTGAAGTGCTCAAAAACTATAACAAATGAATATTAGCACCACTTCAAACCGATAACATCTCAAAAACGTACCATTCGCAAGAAAAAGTGACGCACAAGATTGATATGTCGGACTCATACTGAAGAGTGAGATAATGACCACATTATTCCGGAGTAGACACCGTTCTGTGCCTCCCAGAAGCTGCTCAGCCACTTGATCTACCGGTTTCGTACCATCCGCCTGGATCAGTTCACAAACTCCAGCCAACGCTGTAACAACCGCTTTACTATGGGCGTGGAATTGTTCCAGTCGTGTGCGTACAGTTTCCTCGGTATCATCACTGCGTTGAATAACCCGATCTGCAATTTCTGCAGGAGGTGGATTAAACTCAACGTGGTAAGTTTTACCGGTTTCCGGGTCAAGACGTCGACCAGCAATACGCTTTACGACTTCATCGTCCGGGACATCCAACGCCAACACACAATCAGGAATAATGGTCGCTGCTTGTAGAGCTTTTGCTTGTGCTTCTGTACGTGGGAATCCATCCAGAAGCCACCCACGAGTTTTACAATCAGGTTGAGCCAGTCGCTCCAGTACTACATCCACGATAAGTTCATCCGGTACCAGTTTTCCATCGTCCATAAAGCCTTGAGCTTGTTTTCCAAGAGAACTTCCGTCCCGAATAGCCTGGCGAAGGATATCTCCAGTAGATAAGTGCACGACATGCAACGCACGCACGAGGAGCTCACATTGAGTTCCTTTGCCACTGGCTGGAGCGCCGGTAATGATCAAACGGGGAGGATTGCGGACTCGAAGAGGTCCACGGGATCCTCGAGCACGGTATATCTCATGCACTAGCTTCTTCGTCATCGTGTCTCGAGATTTTGCAGCATCCACGTGGATTATAGTGGAAATCTTGACGAAGTTCTGTCGAACAGCCTCTCGATGCTCTCGATACTGTGCGAGTCGTCTTCCTACTGGCGCTGAAGATTCATCGCCTTCATCCCGTTGAGTGGCATCATCATCTGACAACTCGAGGATTGCTACAACGTCAGGCTTTACGCCATGGCTGACTAGAACTCGGGCTTGAGTGTCTGTACGAGGAAATCCTTCCAATAACCACCCGCGAGACTTGCAGTCCATCTGAGATAGTCGATTGAGAACAAGTTCCTGTATGATATCGTCAGGAACAAGGTCTCCAATAGCCATGAAGCGATCAAGGTCCCCATATTTCCCTGATAAATCGCTCGCTGCTTCACGCAACAGGTCACCGGTGCACACATAGACAATTCCGAACTCTCGGACGAGTCGTTTACTCTGTGTACGTTTACCAGCTCCAGTAGGACCGAGAACGACGATGTTGGGGGGTCCACCGGCCATTCGAGCGAGGGTTTTCAATGAATTAGCCTGTAATGGCGTTGGTGGTGCTGGAGCGATCGATGCTCTAGCTCCTGGAGGTGGCGGCATAGCGTTATTACTTGGAACAGGCTCGGGAATTGAAGCTGGAGCGTCTTGGACGATGGGATTCGATTTGTGGTAAATATCCGAGAACAAACGCGCGTATTTGTCCACTTGGTCAGTGTCGATTGAATCCGTACAGGCTAATAGTCCGCACGGTTGTTGAGTGTCTACACACTGCGAAACGAAGCACGCCCGATGCTCGTCTTGGTTCGACAGCAAACGACTTGGATCTGTTGCTGGGTCGAACCAGTTCTGATGACGTTTCGACTCCTCATTCTTCTTCACCATAGCCTGAAGCTGATCCATCTCCGTTTCAGTAGACAGCGGACGTCGGATATATACACTGGGACTGTAATCCGATCTCAACGCTCGATAGAACATGAGTAAACCTCCAGTACTCAACCCCACAGCATCATAACACGAAAAAGTCTGCGAAAAAGCTCCGAGTTCTTCGACATCCACTCCAACATGGACTGCAAGTACAACTCCACCCAATTCTGGTCGTAGCTTGAACAATTGATTAAGTAAAACTGCAAGTATATTCCTTTCACTTGCAACGGACGAATCGTAGCGGAACGCCAGGAGCAGCAGACAACCATTAGCCTTGCCGAACAACAGTCTTTTCTTTAAATAGTCGCGCACTTCCGGCCAGCGAGCTAAACCTGCTGGAATTTGGTCATCAAATGATGCAAAACCCGCCAACGTTCCATGACTTGAAGCAGATTCCTCAGTTTTAGTCTCAGCACAAAGTGTGACTTGCGACGTCTCAATTAAAGCTCCAGCATGCGTAAGACCGAAGAGTTTGCGACGTGTACTAGGGTCTGGAGCAGGGAGAAGCTCTACCGAAGCTTCATCGGCCTCTACACATGCACGTACAACGAATTCCATCGGAATATGCTGCGGTTTCTTCCAAGTTGGGAATGACACAGAAATAGGGTCACACACGTCGCAGTTTTCTATTCAATGTACCGGTAATTCGGTACGAATATTCTCACACGTCGCAGTTTTTTTATTTTTTGCTTTATTTGGATTAAATCCAAAATGAGCCAAAGAGGGACTGATGCGGAGGCTCTTGCCGCGTCCTCGCGCATGTGGCAGCGGTTCCTGGCTCCGTACTACGTCTGTAATACGATTGCGTTGCTCATGTATGTACCCATTCGCTACCAGCAGAGCAGTGAGGCGCTTCTCGAGCGGGAAAACTTTTTCAACTTACCACTGGTATTTTACCTCTTTTAGTGAATGTATCTGTCTTATTTGAGTGCAAACAATTAATTTTAATTTATTTTTTGCAGGAAATCGAGATATTCCTGCTAGCGCTGGGCTCATGGATGCTGAATTACCGGAAAAAGGCGACAGCAGATGGCGTTATCGCTCTCTTCTTCATGTACGGCAAGATTGCTGTCCTGGCGTCACTTTACTACCTGGATATTACCCTTTTCGGGTGGTACGCAGTCGTCTGTCTTGGTAAATCTTTGCATCATCTAAAATATTTAAGTTTCTGTTGCCTAACTATTAACTGCAACTCTTGTTCAGTGCTATTTGCTGCTGTGGGACAGCCCAAATATGAAGGACCTACCAAAATTACTGAGCTGGACCCTGCGGCGGTGGAGAAGCTGGTCAAGAAGTCTTCTGGCTCGAAGAAGAAGGGCCCAGCCAACTCATGGCTCGTCTTCTATTACACGGACTGGAGTGATTCTTGCGTGGAGCATGAGCCCATGCTCGCTGACCTCTCCATGTTGTAAGTGCATGATGATCAGTCTTATTTTTTGATTTTTTCCCGTCTAACACCGGAACGCAACCGAGCAGATACTCTTCGAGTTCGCTGAAATTCGGCAGGGTGGACGTAAACAAGTGGTCGGACCTGGCTGTCGAGAGCCGCATTAATGTCTCAACGTCGTCATGGCAGTTGCCGACTTTGATCCTTTTCCAGGATGGTAAGGAGGCCATGCGCTTGCCTCCGATTGACGATAGTGGGAAGGTCACGAAGACGGTGCTGGACCGGGTGAGGCCATTTTCGCTGGAAACAAATTGGTTAAAAAGTGCTGACGTGTATTTTATCTTTGGTCTTGGTGTGCAGGCGGGATTAATTGCCGTGTTCAAGCTTCAAGAGCTGAAAGATGGCAAGTCGGCTGTGTTTAAACCGAAGACGAGCTAAGATCTCGCTGGCGAAACGTTAGGCAAATTGCTCTGTAGCCAAAAGATCGTTGAAACCATTGGATGTGTTTGTAAACTGGATCCTTTGGCATAAATTGATACAAACAGTCCGTAACGCTGAAATATCTTGCTTGTTGCATGACTTGTTCGCACTGCCAGCACTACACTACTTGGAACAAAGTTGAAGAATGGAGAGCAGTCTCCCTAGTTCTATATCCATGTATTCGTGGCTACAACTCATGGCTACGCAACTTGCGAAGATTTTCTGGGAAGAAAAAGACGGCATGAAACGGAGGATCCGCACGATCTTCGGCAACGGAAGTACACTAAACAATGTACTCAAACCATCGATACGTTACCCTCTGCTTCAGTAGTATCTGGAAAGCTCAGAGCATTAGTGGATCAGCCCAACTAAATGTTCGAGAAATGTGCTACAGTATCACGGCAGTCCAGTCATAGACTGTCAATGTCATCATCAGGCATGAGTGGATTGTGGAAGAATCCACGCTCTCTGATGGTACGTACGTTGCGTCTATTATCCGCGTAGACGTCGATCTCATGCGCAGCTCCGGCCATCACTGGCGCTTTGATTCGTCTCAAGATAGTTAGGTCAATTGGTTAGACACGAAGTTATCCGTTACTTGCCATTTATCCACACATCCGAAGGAGCAGTTCAATGGATATCGTCGAAACGGCTCAGATCGACTTGACTTGGAAAATTCCATAGCCTTTCCCTCTCAGTTACAGGCGAGAAACGCCAACATGCGTCCAGCCGCAGCGGATCATTATCGAATTCACCAGCTAAAAGCCGCAGCGGATCATTATCGGATACACCAGCTAAAAGCCACAGCACAATGGTCAATTTTGCCACAGAGAAGTCCACTACCAAAGCTCCACGACGACGATCACGCTCTGAAGGGGCCACAGAAGCAGCCAAACAACTACAAGAATCGTTGGATACAATCGCCCCGTTAACGCGATTCTCAATGACGGAACTGTACGTACGGACGTCGGGTGGTGTGGTGTTCCAGGACGAAAACTTCCAGCGTGAGACAGTGGCTAAGGCCGAACGCTTAATTGAGACTGCGCTTAGTCCCGAGAGTTCGGAACGCAACGCACTCATTGCTAAGAAGGCGCTCAAGTACCGTGAAATGCGCTCGCGACGACCAAATGTACTTACGGGTATGGCAATTCGAACGCAGAGCTGCCCTGTACCAAGATAGAAGAGGAAAGTGACACCATTGAAGTGTCTTCCTGCACTATAGAACGATAGATGCCATTAAAATATTTTAAGTTTATACATTACATGTACTGAAGTAAATGGTTAAAATCAACAACTTCAACTTGTACCCACAAAATGTATCCATTTTGCTCTTTAATTGTAATTCACTACCTTTCAGTCCAAACGTCTCTAAATACGTTTAGTACAGTTAAAGATCTAATACAAAACTCGAGAGTAAAATCCATTCCGTGCCCTAAACAATTATGTGTGTGGACTCCTGCAGCGAATTCTGTTCTGGCAGCGCTCTCTTTGTCTTCAACGGCGTGGATTTGCTCTGTGGAGTGGCGCTTACCGTCTACAGCCTCTATATTGGTGCGTATGTACATTATTTTGCGTTATTTAATGCGTCGTCCAATTAAATATTAAATTGTTAACTATTCTTTAGGACTCAACCACTACGCTCCGGAATGGCTCTACGCCCCCATCCTCGCTGTAGGGAGTCTGTTGATCCTGTCGGCACTGATGAGTTGGTGCGGAGCTTCAAACAGAAGCTGTTCCGTATGTCTTTCGTGCTCGTCGTATCTCTTGATTCTCCTGGCTTTGGCCGAATTGGTGCTGGCTGTGGTGATTCTCACACAAGGAGCCACTATCGACCGCTTCTTGGAGCAACATCAACAAGAACTCAAAATTACGTACGTGGTGATCAATTCCCTAACATTTGGATGAGAAATTGAATTTATTTTTATTTATTTGTAAATGTTGAAAGAGATGAACAACTGCACAGACTTGAAGAAGACAAGTTTATCCCAGCCTACGGACTTTTAACATTGTTCGTGATGGAAGTACTGAGGTTCTGCTGCAGCAGTGAACTACACCGAGCTCGACGTCACAGGAAGTATCACTACAGACAGCTGAGCACACTGCGGGATTTGGACGACGAATTGTTGACAGTCAAAAAGGAGAAGGTATAGCTTCATTTTATTGTTGCTTATTATTTTTTAAGCTTGTGACTAAGTTGATATTTTGAAGGACATTTCGAGTAAGTATGCGTCGCTCAAGGATAAGTACAGGAAGAAATACGTTGCACCTGAAGCTGTACCTGTAAACGAGAATTCGAAGAAGGATGGCGCATTTTACGTGTGAAGAAACCAGTATGGAATTAAATGTCAAAGGTCTATTTTATCTGTCCAAGATCCAGATTTCGACTACAGCGACACTTTGAGTCGCTGCGCTATCGATCGAAGCGAAAGGTGGAGCTCGTCCTGTCGCTGACCACATTCAATGGCACTCGTTGCCATTTGCTGGACGATCTCTTCTAGTTTGTCCTGTTGGTCGGCTTGCACAACTTTCACCTCGTTACTTAGCGTTCGGATCTCACGCGAACAAATTGTCATTCCTTCATCAACTGCGCAGCGAATTCGAGCATGATTCTTCAGCAGACTGTCTATAGCCTCCTTCGTTCTGTGTTCTTGCAAAGCGACAGCACCGGAGAGAGTATCCACTCGTTGATGTATCTGAGTTTTCTCCAATTTCCCTTGTCGATCTATTGCCTCCTGTAGACCTTTGAGTTTACTTAGCCATTGTGACTGCTGCTTTGAGACTGTAGATCGTAATACTGCATACTCTTTAGCCAGTACTTGGATATCACTCGCAACAGTTGTAGTTGTTCCATTCGTCCGCTCTTTTAGGGCAAAAAGCTCCACTTGAAGTTGACTACTTTCCTCTTTCAGACGTTTGAGAGCTTCCACTGCGTCTTCTTGTGAGAACTGCAGCGTCTTCTGCAGATGCGCAGCCTCTCGCTCGCGTGCCATTAAATCCTCTGATGTGTTTTTGACGTGAGCTATATCAGCCTGAGACTCATAGATGGCTAATTCAAGCTTTGAGCACACTTCCTGGACACTGAGAAAGCGCCGCTCGGATGTTTCCTGAAGCTGCCGCCGTTTACCATCCATTCGTGGCACTTGTGACTCTAACAGGCCAATGGAAGCTTCCAGCTTGGCAACGCGGTCTTGAAGTTGCGACGTTGTAGCTGTAACCTGTTTCTGTATTTCCTCTGCAAACATGACTATGAGGATAAAACACCACGGATCGAGTACATTTACTGTCTCTTACCAATTTCGCTTGTACAGACATCGGATAGGGAACTAAAAGCTTCGTGCAACATGTCCACCTGATAGAAGCGAGGAAATGCTGCTATAAATTTTCAGTTTTGTGCAAAATAGTGAATAAACATGTCACCTTATCCGCAAGTTCTTGTACTGTTGCATCTCGTTGTGTCACCTCTCGGCTTTGAATCTGTACAAAAATATGAGCATTTTTTTTATTGTTCATTAGAAAACATCTAGCTGCTCACCTCGAGGTTGTTCTTGAGTTCTTCTACATCAGTCACTAATGCATTCTGCAGCAGCACATCAGTTTTAAGGATGAACTTAAGAGGTATACAGTATCAAACCGTCTTCTTGGTGAGCGACACTGCAGATAGAGACTTGGTGGTCGTGGCCACCGCTGCCTTGGAGCTCTCTGTCGGCCGACGCAGAGCTCCCATGGTCTTGTTGGTAGAGCAGACCTTGTAGGGTTTTCACCTTGTCCGTTTTTGCCCGTTACGCCTAGATTTAGATTCCTGCACTGTAATTTAGGTGTGCTTCTTCTTTCTTGAATTTCAATTTGTTTTGCGTTGAAACTCCACTGATTGCACAACTCGTGCCTCGTCGACGACGCGAAATTAGCGTAAATGCGTTAATACAGCGCAAGTTATGGGTAATTATAGTCTCAACCTGACCGAGAAACGTTGCTGTTTGTTCTTTAAGCTCATGCTGGAATCGGCCGAGTGCATGTATCGGTCTGATGCTACATGTATCGGATAGATACTGTCACTGTGGTACTCCACGGGAGACCAACGCGGCTTTCCGACGTGCGTAAGGCAATTGCGTAAGACTGATGCCGTTACACGGATTTGTATGGGATTTCTTTTTTGCTTTAATCAGTGTTTACCGTCAGACCACTGCCATGCCAATGATGGCCAACGGTGCGTGGGGAGCTCTGGACTCAGCATCCGTTGCACCAGGCTTGTCTTCAAGGCTCAGCTTGCCACATAGAGACACAAAAGGAACGCTAGCGGTAACATCTCCGTTAACACCATCACGTCCCCCTAGCAGATCGACAATGGACATCTCCGGCCACGCTAGAAACCACCGCTGTTATCTATGGTAATTTGTGGAGGGAATTTGTGCATTCAATTGTTGCATGTAAGGCGGGAACAGATAGCAACACAAAGACATCTTAGTTCGAAAGCAGCACAAGTTACTGCTTGTTGCTGTTTGGATGCACCACGCAACTTTTGCCCTTCCTAAACTTGACGTTGAAGTAGCGCGTGGCTATGCAAAGTTCTATCTAAAGATCAGGGACAAAGCCACGCACGCAAACAACAACAATTAGTCAATTGCCTTTTTTCGATTCGGCAAGGCTGCTGTCTGTTAGCTACTTTCACGTCTGGAGGTAACAAGCTAGCGTTTTATCGTCAGTAAGAGACCTTCGTTCGCCCTTGTCTACACGTACAGCTTCAAGACAACTTGCTTTCAATGACATCTCAAGTGTCATTGACTTTTGCATATTTTCAAACAAACACTCAGCTGACTGTGTGATGAGATGGTGCCAACATCTCACACTACATAATCGAAGAAAAGAACTAAGTACCATGAACCTCTGAACAACATCGCAAGCTAGCTGCACATGTATTTTAGAGCTCCTTATGGTCGGGGCCGCCTTTAATTTGCTACTCTAGGCTACCTCAACCGCCAAAAATCGCACTGGGATGAGTCGTGGCCAGAAATTTCTACGAGTGTCTGTCTGGCCCTTCTCCGTTAAACAACTTGAATTCACTATCGCTCAAACCGCCACGCAGAACTCGACTGGAGTCCAACTCAGCCAAAATCTGCTTCCATTTAGAGATTCGCTCGCTCCGAAACAAGTCTCGACCATCCTCGATTCACGTTACGCCATGACGTCCGTCTCGCCACACCGCCGGTCGCTGTCTGAGAGTCTGAAGCTCTGCTATATGGCCACCTTAGAGGAGGACTCGGTAGGGCCGGCTTGCCCGTCCCCGCCGCTCACTGAACCTGTGGATGACCACCATCCTCTTGTGTTGGCTGTGGACCACGCTGAAGAGCCACTGCTGGCTCTGGAGCACCGTTCTAAGTCCGAGAGCTTCATCTGCACGGCGCAGGGCATTGTTTTTGAGGACAACAGGAGCGAGTACGGCGCAAAACTGACCAACCTCATGACATTGGCAGCCAATGCCAATGCCCTAGGTTCGCACAGCAACGTGCTGCTGGCCAAGAAGGCGCTCCGGTATCGCAAGGCTGTAGAGCGCCGCCGCATCATGGAGTGAAGGTAGTACCGGCCGTTGATGGCCTCGCGTCGCCAGAAGGTCTTCTGCAAAAAATATGGAAACGCTGCGTGGCAGTCGACCTGGAAGCTAAAAATGAGTCAGCCCACCCACCCGTTGCGACGCTGGAGGCTTGATGAAGTTGCGGCTGCAAATGAAGCAGCTGCAGAGGTGAAAGTTGCGTATTCCTCGCTGCACACTGTGAAGGTGGCTCACATGTGCACAGAGTGTGTTGTCCTGTGTAGTTTGTTGCATATATTTAAAACGCCCCGATGAAATCGCAGCGACACTGCATTTGCATAATTCATTATCGCGTTGCTACCTGTTTAACAACTTTGCATTAAGCTACAGTAGGAACTCGCATCTTCGAGAAGGTTTACTAGTTATTGGTATTTAAGTTTGTTTCTTTGTTTATTTTTAAATCTTTAAAAAGATTAAAAAGAGAAGATGTGAATTCATCTTTTCTTTTGTTAGAGAAGAAGAAGAGAAGAAGAAGAAGACGTTTGATTAGTGGTGAGCGGAGAACTCCACATGTCCACCAGTAACTTGTGCTTTACGTTCGAAATACGCATCAGTCATCTGCGTTGCGTCATTCTGGAGCTCGTCATCAACAGGCGGAAAGGTAGTTCTTCTTTGAAGCGTTGGCACTTTTCGGAAAATGTCATCTTGGATGTGTGGGACTGAAAGTTGCTGTTAAATGCTTGAGACCGAACACTTCCGGGCCCTTCAGCTCTACCGTAATCAAACAATGGACACCATATTGAGTGAACTCAGTGTTGAGGCCAAAAGACAGCGAGATGCCATGAGGGTGACGTGCCTCAAGACTGAAGTGCGCTCAGTAGTTAACAAGCAGCTTTGACTCGACCAAAGTTCTTTTTCAAGACGAAGAAAGTCTGTGGCCGCTAGGAGATCAAGCCACTGGATTTCCTGCCAAAGTTGGAGCACCTTTTCTCGATAGCTCGTACAGATTGACCATCGCCTCGGTGGGCTGGGCTGAGCTGTTCACCAGGTTGCGTTTCTACAAGAGCTTTAGCCGTTGGTCGGGAGACCGTTTTCCTTAGACGACGCAACTCTGGCCGATGTTGAGTACATTCGCAGGGATATTGCGTCGCCATGAATGGCACCGATTGCTCCAGTGCCTCGACACCGTTCCACCGGCCCGATCAAGTTAAAAAAAATCTTCCAAACTTCGGTTTCGTTGGAGCGGTCCTATCTGGCCCTGTGCAACCACACTGCCAAGATGCCAGGCCGTTTAGTTTACGAAGCAATTAAGTACTCATACTTCTGCAATGACTCATTAAACATTTTGCGACAAACTCAACACTCCGTCTTCAATATGACGCTAAGCAATTCGTCACCGTGTGCGCGCGTTTCTCGTCGCCGTTCGCTGTCCGATGGCTGCAATATTCACCTCCTGGTTGCTATTACCGAATGTGCAGCCTTGTACACTCAACCGGAAGATGATAAGAACGACGAAGGTCAAACTAAGCCAACACAGTGCATCAACCGGGGCGCCTTAACTCTAGCGCTGCGGTCCAAGTCCGAAAGCATCATCTGCACTGCACAAGGGGTTAAATTCGAGGACAAATACCACAAATATCAGTCCAGACTGGCCAGTCTCGTGGCATTGGCTGCCAATCCGGCTAGCTCCAACAGCAACTCACTGCTTGCCAAGAAGGCCCTCCAGTATCGCAACAAGACCATGGAACGTCGACGTGCCTACAGCTAAAACACAGATACTCCAGCTTTGCACCAATATCCTATTAGACACAGTGTTTACACTAGATATCCCGTACAATACACACCAGCATGGTACTTCTCCACTTTATCCACACCCACGCTGCTTCTCCTTCTTCATGGTTCTCTTCTTGGCTTTATCCTTCCTGGCCTTATCCTTCGCCAACAGCTCCTTCTCGTACTTGACCTTCTTCTCATGCTCCTTCTTCATCTTGTCCCTCATGGCATTTTGAGCCTGTTGCACCCTCTGTCTATTGGAATTAGCAGGGCCTACATCTGCCGAAACCTTCTCCTTGTCCTTGATCTTGACGACATTGCCCTCCTCATCGAACTCTGACATGACAGTGAAGCCATATTCACTGATGAGCTGCTCCCGGGCCGCGATTTCCTCGCGCGTCATGTTTTTAAGGCGGTTCGCAGCTTTCTCCTTCTCCCGCTCCGCCGCTTCCTCAGCCTCCTGACGTTGTTTCTCTCTCAACTGCATGTCCTTCATCTTCTTCTCTGCAAGTTTAAGCTCTTCCTCCTGTTGGGATTGCTGTTGCTCACTCTGGAGAAGATTTTCAACGTCTTTTGTCATTTTCGCAATGTCCAGAGTTTTGTCGAGGATCTCCTGAGCCACGAGACCGTTTGCCGCACCGGAGAAGACGGCAATCACGCTCTCCACGCGCTCCGACACGTCCATGTCCTCGTCCTGCAACAGACCGAGCGCGTAGTCCACGTAGACCGACGCATCCAGGCCCAGGGCCGACACCTTGTCGGTCACCCACGCCTCCATGACCGCCACCGATTTTTTTTGTCAAAAGAAGTAATTAATCATGAAAATGACTTGTGATTGGTTAAAAATATAACATGGCTACACAAGTTGAAGTTCTCATTTGTTGTTAAACGTTGCAACAACAAGAGATGGGAAAGGCAACTTGCATGACATCCATTGCAATTGCACTGGATTAGTGGACGGTGAAATGGGGAGTGGATGGCATCTTTGGTGTGTGGTCAAAGATTTCAGACAAGACGGTTACCAAGAAAACCTCCGAGTCTCAGAGGATAAGATGAACGTTGCTCAAGCATGCGTGCGCTTGCAACCTCGCTCACTTATTGTAACTGGCCCTGCTCAGAGCTGCCGGTAAGGAACGATGGCTAGCGACAAAAAATCTCTCTCGCTTCATTTGTCACGTTGCTGCCACTTAAAAATTTACCCAGTTCTACTGTTCTGGCACGCGATACCAGACTTTCCTCCCAGATTTATTGCCTTGAGGTGACGTGCCAAACCGACTGTAAAGATTCACTGGTTGCTTGAGTTACCAAAAATTATTGACTATTCACTATGCGCTATAATTGTTTCAGAGAAAATTAAAGAGAAGTCAACATTGCACTGGTATGGTGACTTCTCCTTTATTTTCTCTACCAGGGACAAGTAGGAGTGATGCTAGGAAAATTGCTGTGCTCTAGTTCTCTCTGCAACGCTTCGATTTCTTTGTAACATCTCCATTGGAGTTCGTTACTCTGCACGGAACCGCAAAACTCAACGGTGATGGATCATTGGGACGAGCGCTGATCTTTTCGCTCGAGTACTGCGCGTAAAAAGCTCGTCGAGCTGTTTCCGATCTGTTACTTGATGAGCAGTGCCACACATTCGACCGGAAGAACAGCACATCTCCTTGTTTCACAGTCACCGATCCACTCGCATGCTTCCTCAAGTTCTCCACGCCATCATCTTCCGATTCAGACAGTGTATCCAGCGATACAAACTGTAGAGCCCCATTTACCCTTGTTACATCGTCCAACGCACACCAAGCTGACACGTACGGACGAATAGACTCTCGATGCACACACATAGCAAGCTGTTCGTCGTCATCTCGATGCCAGCGGAACTCCACGTGACTCTGAGGAGGCTTCACCACGTAATGTTCGTTGAAGAAGAACACGTCCTCGGTAGTCATTAGCTGACCAGCGATCGTCGGTAACTTCTCGAACAGTAGCGACGAGAAAACGCCGTGCGGATCACTCTTGCTCTTCAACTGCTTGGCTCGAGTTGTCAAGTAGCTACTAGCATCTGTCCGCGCCGCGTCGGAGTCTCGCATCTACAAGATGGACGTCGATCATTTATTAATGAAAAATACTATGCACGATCGTGAGAATGGTACACGCACTGGACATTGCGCCAGAACGTCGAGGACGCAGCCTTGGGCGGTGATTGATTCGACAGATTCACGAGAGTAGAGAGCAGTACACTCAGTCTGTAGCACATGCAGTTCAGAACGAGACAAAAGGTTTGGGATGCAAACCCATCCGTGGCTCGCAAAAGATTCGAGTAGGAGCGAGTCCACGATGAACTGTGGTGAGGAACGAGCACGCTTGGATGGCATGACAGCTATGCTCGCTTAGTGGATGATGATTTTGAACGCTCTCTAACTGTATGCATGTTTGAAAGTACAGTTGGAGAGCGGAAGCGACAAAGACTAAGAATGAGACTGTCACAGTTACTTCCTCTTTGCCAAATGCTAACTCCGCTCGCGTTGTCGTGGCTGGTGCTGTTGTATTTCAGGAGTACCAGGTACGTGTGCGTGTACTTGGATAGCGAACAGTACCGTGTTGTCATCGTCGACCCGGGTAGCAGAACGTTTGTGCTGCTCTTTGTGATCTGCTTTCTGCTGGCCACTGAGCCTTCAAAATGGCATGGCACACGTAGACCGAATGCAAAAACGAGAACACACGCTCAATGTGGAGGTGATTACTGGCAACGATGCGATGATGCGGAATTCGTGCTCACCAGGTGCCGCCGGCGTGAGCTGCTCGATGCCACAGCATTTATCCTCATCCGAGTCGGATGATCCGACGATGTCGATTCTCATGAGGCGGGCGGCCGGAGTCTAAATGATACGTTTACTACGTGGCAACCTGCTTCGCAACTGCGAACCCGCGTTTCGCAGGACTAAATCCAGGTGAAGTCGCCAACCCAAAAGACAGGATCACGGCAAGCTCCTCGAAGAGAATACAGCGTCAACAGGAACAAGAGTCCAAGTCTGCCATTACGGCGATGACAGCCCAATTGCTGCAGCCGCAGCAGCAGCCGGCACGTGCTCGCTGATCTGTGGACGGTAGAAGAGCGAGTCATGATACAAAAGGAAATTCTCCGCTTATGCCGGCCCTCCACCCCGGCTCACTTTAGTTTCTAGCAATTAATTCCAGTCCGGATTTTACAGATCGCCGAAACTGAGCTAGCCGTTCGTGCACCAACTTCAAACACTACCAGGCTGAATACTCATCGGCGGCGTGTTTATCCTTACCCGCAATTGAGAGAGAGAGACTGTCGCTGCCAAGGCCGGCGATGAAGGGAGCGTGGCTGAAGGAGGTCTCTAAATTGGCATCCAATCGTGGGATTGCCTGCAAGATTAAAATGAGCATCAAAATTAGCGAAATGCAGCCAGATGGTGCAAGCTGATTGGGCGAGTGTTGTGATTATTCGTCTGAGCCAGGGCGGCCTCACGCTTCGGACCTCAGCATCACCGCCACAGCACGCACGATTCGAGCTGCCCATACAACAACAGCAAGCACAGCATGGATCTGTCGATAATGCAGTAACTAGAGTCGCGTTGCTGCGGTGCTCTCAATGAACACAGCTCTATAAAATAGCAACGGCTTGTTTCCTTTCGACCAATCAGTGCGTGCCACCAATTTAATCAGCTGAGAAGGGGGTCCAAAATTAATACATCCCGACCCCTAGCCCATCCTCAAAGATTGCACGCCCTTTCTGCAAAAACCTTACACTTGTCTTTTGTATTGTGCGTCGAACACACAGCAATGACGCAGCAATGCAAGAAGCAAACGCGCTCGTTTGAGGCCAAGACTGCCAGTGCGTACATGTACAAATGTCCAGGTTTTTCATAGCCCAGCTAAATGCAGAGTCTGACAGCTATTGGAGCAGCCTAAATATTCGATAAGTGTGCGTCAAAAAATAGATTCTCATTTCACTGTACTTTACCTGCAAATCGCAGAAACCGCCAATGCAGGTGCTGCAACGTGAAGTCTACGTGACTATTGGACAGATAAACCAAGGCTAAAGTTACATACAGGTATATCTGATGCTCGGCACGTTATTCACGATACTGGAGTTGTTAGTTTTTGCCGATGCGATGCTGCTGACCAGAAAAACTCGGAAAGTTCGATTGCCAGTCCCTTCTCTGCGAGACGAGATTAGTCGGTTGAGGATTAAAATGATTTTTTACCTGTTGAATCCACAGTGCTTCCTCTCCTGGCAGAAATCCTGCTGGTATTCTCTTGATATAAAGCCTAGTGGTTAAAGAGTGCAATTCCACACGGTACCCTGTAAGTGTTGATTCATTTTGCTAGGAGCAAACGGCACCGTGGCGTCGTCTCAAGTGCAAGCGAAGTAGGTGCTGCATTTTGATTAACCGCGAGTAGGGTTGCAACCCTTCCCCCACGCGCCCTCGTCTCAACCGCTGTCGCTGCTGGCTCCCGCCTCATCGGACGGGGTGTCACCCCTACGTTTTTCTTGGTTTTACTAAGAACGCACCGTCCCGCGGCCAAGCGGCATCTATCCTGAACACATTCATAGGTTTCCACTCATTCCGCAATTCGCTCTCCCAAGCTCAAGCACTACAATTCGTACACACACTCTCGCGGTTGATAGAATGATGATGATGCACGGCTCAACGCCCTCGCACTACACCCAGGCGCCACAGAAGGCCGAGACGATCTCCATCTCCATTGGCGTCGGTGCCGACCGCTACTCGTCCTTCGTGCTGTCGCGCGATCACGATCTGGTCAAGCACCTGGAGCGCCTGATCCCGGCACCGCAGCCTGTTCAGCCGCTGCAATACGCGCGCCAGCCTGAGGAATCCGCCACGGCGCGTTTCGACGCTGTTCGTGCGTTGTCTTCGCTGCCGTATCAGACGTCCCAGCCTCAGACTCAGACACAGGCTCCGATCTCCATGTCCCAGTACATCCATGCGAACTCTCGCTATGAGACGTCGTCGGTTCAGACCCCAAGCCCCGCCTCAAGTCTACCTCACTCGCCGCTCTACCACTCGGACAGCTCCAACAATGGAGGTGTCCGTGTCTACCACCACACTGAAGAGTACCTGCAACATGCGGGCGAGCCGCGCGCCACCCGCACGCGTCGTCGTCGCGGTGCTAATGGACCCATTGGCAAACGCTGCCAGGTTATTGGTTGTGACAAGATCTCTGTGAGCCGGGGCCTGTGCCGCGGTCACGGTGGTGGTCGCCGTTGCCAACACGTAGGGTGCACCAAGGGTGCTCAGAGCCGCAGCGACTTCTGCTGGGCTCACGGCGGTGGTCAACGGTGTGAGGTCAAGGGCTGCATGCGTAGCCGCAAGTCGAAGCGCTTCTGTGTGGCTCACCTCAACTGGGAGAGCAATGAACCGGCGTCCCCTGTTCCTACTCGTCCGTTGTACGAGTCGATTCCTCGTGCAATGGAACTGCCGGTTCCAGCTGTGCAGAAGACGTTGTCCCCTGTGAACACTGCTGCTCTTTCAGGCTCTCCTCGTCTTCCTAGTCTGTTACAGGCGCTGCGCAACACGCAGCAGTCGTCGATGCCGGTGCAGAGCTAAGTTGATCAGTAGACCTATATTAATATTAAGGCCAAGGCCAATTTTCCACCAAAAGCGCGTGCACTTTATAGGTCATGCATGTATCATTGCTGCTGTAGACATCACGTGAACGGATGAGTACGACGTTCACCACGCGCATTCACGTTATCACGTGGACTTGCGACACGAACGACGAGCAAGCCAGCTCGGCACCAGGGCCCTGAGAGTCCCAGTGGGAGGAAGGCTACTTGGCAAGGAGGCGGCACAGGCGACATGTGTGCTCAGCTTTCGAGCTTGCGTGTCAAATGGTGGCAAGCCTGGCTCAGTAACAGCAAGTGGTTGTTGTCAACAACTTGTTGATGAAGTAATGTAATCCGAAAGATATGCTCTAGCTTTCGTTATCCAACAGTGTTGGACCAACACACAACATACCCAAGCTGCCGTAGTTGAACCAACTCACAGTCGCATGGCAAAACACCCATGAAGGAGAGACAGTATATCCGATACACTCAGCAATGACACGTCGTTAAACTTCAACCGCTTTAGCTCGGACACAGCGGTTGTTGGAGCTTCTTCTATATCGGAAAGTATCGTTGTTGGCAACAATTGTTGTTACCGCACCGGTATCACTAGATCCGACTATCCCGAGCCGCACATTAGAGGGACGCGAGAATCTTTTCCTATTCGATCCATAGCAATCTCCGAGATCGCGTCTTCTCGACTGTCCTCCAAGACGAATATGAGCCGTCAATTCCCGACTGCTCAACCCCTGAAAGGGATTCAATGGCCATTTCCGCCTTTGCTAGCTGGAAGGAGGAGAGATCATCATGATGGAAGGGGAGTCCGGGACCCCGGCCGTCGCCCGCGTGCCGGACGAGGAGACCGCGTTCATCGGGCGCAAGGTCGAAGCGCCAAAACGACGTCAACGCCTGCAACAGCAACGATCGCAGCGGAAACGCGTGGCTGTGGTGGCCGTTTCCACTGTCACGGCACTCGCAGTTGGGGCGATATGTGTCTTTCTGCCGTCTGGAGCCCCCGACGACGTGAAGGCGACCGTGTCTCAAGCCATGGCCAGTGCCCCAGCCAGCAGTAAGAGAGTGTTCGTTCCCAGCTTCTCTGAGTACGATGAAGACGGAGATGGCAAAGTGACGCTGGGGGAATACCTTGACCGGATGGCGATCAACCTCGACGCAGCACTTCAACACGTTGACGACTCGGATCTGGAGGAGACGGAGAAGAACCGGATCACGGACCTGCTGAAGGAAGATTTCGGCAAGCACTCGGACTGTGTCACTCAGATTGCGCAAGAGCACGAAGACGATTTCATGACGAAAGACAACTTTGACGACAAGTACAAGGATATAATGGCGATCTGTCCGACGGACGATGATCACATCCCCAATTCATACCAGGTGAATGAAGTTGCAGAAGGGCATGAGGAACTGGTGGACGAAGAAGAATCGTCTGGTGAAAGATCGTCGTCTACGAGTGAATGGAATCCCGAAGAGCCTACTGTGCCACCACGTCCGTCTACTGACAGTAACGATGCGAAGTCGAAACAAGGTGCAGCCGGTAGTAAACCGAATGAGGAGAAACTGTGGAGTCCAGACTACCCGACCAGCCCACCGACCCCATCTCGTACCGATTCTAAGGCTGAAAAATGGAGCCCTAGGGACCCTCCCGAACCTCCTCGCGTTGCTTCACACGACGAGGAGAGTGTGAGCTCACCCAGTGAATCAAAGGAGGACCCGAAGGAAACCGGCATCGGTGACGATGAGTGGAACCCAATGTTTCCGACACAACCACCAGACCGAAAGGAGGAGGATCCGATGAAAACTGGTGTTGGTGATGGAGATTGGAATCCAGCAAACCCAACATTGCCACCAGATCCCTCAACACGCAAGAAGCCGGCGGAGACGGGTATTGGTGACGGTAATTGGAACCCAACCGATCCAACATCGCCACCTAGTCATTCAGCACGAACTAATGAAGCGCACGACAACCAAGTATCGGACGAAGAGGGCGGGGGTACTGAATTCAACCCAGAAAGTGAGGGTCAGGAGTCTCCGTACGGCGAACAAAAGAACCCCGAGGGTAAACAGACCAGCGGCGCGTTCAACGCGTTCACCAGTGGCGAGACCGGCGCGTACGGCGAGAACCCGCGTTCGGAAGGCGCAGGTCAGGAGTCTCCGTACGGCGAACAAAAGAACCCCGAGGGTGAACAGACCAGCGGCGCGTTCAACGCGTTCACCAGTGGTGAGACCGTCGAAATCAATAGTAATCGTGGAAACGGTGGTGGTGATTTTGTTCAACCTCGGTCGGATGAAGTGAAAGGTGTAGGAGAAGATGTTGGGCCAGGCAGTCCTGCAGAAGATTTTGATAATCCCTGGAGGCAGCTACGTGTGTCGGCGCATTAAGACGAGTATCAACAGGCTGTCAAACGCATTTGGAGTTACTTGACTCGACAAGGACGCCGATTAAGATGGAGACCATGAACATTAGCGGCGGAAGTATTCATGGCACAGTGCATGTATGGTTGGCATTTGTCAGTGTTAGGAGGAAATGAAATACAACTCTGACTTTGCTTGAAGAGTTTTTCTGCTGTAAATTCACAGTCGATGCCCCAACTCCAAAATGTAGATTGCAAGTCGTGATGTTCGCGAAAGTTTTGGTTGAGGCAACAGAAAAGTAGAGGACACGATGCTTACAACTAAGTAATGGTCATCAAGATTTCCGTAATCTCCTAAATTGCAGATTTTGCGTCGAAGATTATGAGCTTCATTGTGTAAGATGATGGTCATTTCCACTCTGATCACTCGCTCTCACCTTCATTCCCGCCGCAGAGTGCATGTCAAGTGCTCAAGCTGCTGATGTCACACTAATGCTCTTGCACGCTTCAGTTTGCACTCATTTTTCAATCTTCCCACTCAACAGCAAGTCAGTTTCCAAACCAAAACAATGTCCAGCATCCCTTCCACGTTCAAGGCCTACCAGTTCGCCAACTACAGCGACGCTCTGACGGAAACTAAGTTGAATCCGGCAGTCCAGCAAAAGCCCCTCGAGCCCAAACACGTCCGCATCAAGGTACTGAGCGCAGCAGTCAACCCTCTGGACTACAAGCTGCACTTCTTCGGATCTATGGCTATTGCAGTTGGGCCCACGCCGGAGAAACCTCTTGGAATGGGTTTTGATCTGTCGGGTGTCATCGTTGAGGTTGGTAGAGGTGATGTTCGTGGCTTTAGGGTGGGCGATTCAGTCTTTGGATCTGCCGACATGCAATGCATGGGTAGCTTTGCCGAGTATATTTCTCTCGAGGCAGACCACGTCGTTCACAAGCCAAGCAACATCTCAGTCAATGAAGCTGCGGGTGTGTCGATTGCGGGGCTGGCTAGCTACCAAGGTCTCGTAAACCGAGCAGAGGTGCAGGCCGGCCAACGTGTGCTCATTCTTGGTGGTGGCAGTGCTGCCGGACAGTTTGGCATCCAGATCGCAAAGGCTTTCGGCGCGGAGGTGATCACGACGGCTAGTCCTCGCAATACGGAGCTGGTTAAGTCTCTTGGAGCTGACCATGTCATTGATTACACCTCGGAAAAATGGGTCGATGTGCTTGCTGCTCATTCTGTGGACATCATTTACGACTGCGCAGTGGAGACCGAGTCGTGGTCTACTGATGCCCAGAAGATCTTGAAGCAGAACAGTGGTCAGTTCTTGACCATTGGAATGGTTCAAAACCAAGCGGAATCTCCTATCGGTGCGAAACTGGTTCAATATTACTGTCACCCGATTGCCGAGGACTTGGAAGGTCTCCGTAAGTTGATCGAGGCTGGAAAGCTCAAGACAATTGTTGATTCGGTGTATCTATTTGAGGAGCTGCTGGAGGCTATCAAGCATCAAATGTCGGGTCGAGCTCAAGGCAAGATCATCATTGAGGTCTCCAAGGAGTAGATAATCGGATTTGGGACGAAACGTTGCTGCGAATACAGATTCCTCCATGTTCTTGATCCCCTCAACATTGATAAGAATCCGCGTTGCTGTCTTGACCGTGTTGATAGAGAACTTAAATGGATGAGGATAACCAGTTTGAACCGAATATGATTCGAATGTCAAATGGTTAGAACCGGTCTTGATGTCCGAATCTAAACCGAATTAGAAGCGCAATTGAAACGGACCCCTACCAAAAATTGTCGGTATGGTGAATTAATTATTTTATCACGGAGCAGGTTTGCACCTGATCCGAGTCCTTCGACGTGTCTTATCATTCATTCTGTTTCGTGCGTACAATGACACGGCGCCACGGAGGCGGCTCACAGAGCCTGAGGCCACGTCGGAAACGAAAAAAAGCGTCCGACAGGAATGTGGCAGCATACAAGCGGGCGGTATCTATCCTGGGTGAAGAGAAAGTGAAACAAATACGCCAGGAATGGGATACATGGGACACAAACCAAGGAGGCAAAGAGTGGAAGCAGTCAGAAGGCGTTGTGCTTCAACTTTTACAGTTAGGCCTGTCGGAGCGAGTGATAAGGTGTAACGGAGCCAACTCCGTTTACGACCTCACTGAGGTCATGGAGGTTCACTCCAATGATCATGACCTCAGCGAGGTCGAGTTGATATGCATATACAAGTTTACTTGCTAATTGAGGTATCTCTCGTTCACTCTTAATTGACTGGGCAGCAGTAGTAGGAAAACAATTTTTAGGCAAGTAAATACCAATACACTTTTCAATTTGCCGTTTAAGGATAAAAGCTTCCTCTCGCTACATTACATAAGGGCGATTATTCCGGTTGGTGGGAGTCGCATAGCTAGATTGAGAAAGGTTCTAGAGAATGGCATTGAATCGCTGCACACACGGCGCATTAAACAGGCTCCCTGGCATTTACTCCTGATAGTGCTACCGCAAGTACGACAACATCAAGCACCTCGCCAAAGCGGAAACCTGGCCGCCCTAGCAAGAAGAAGACCGCTCAGAAAGCAAACCAGCCTTCGATCTTGCAGTTCTTTTCCAAGAAGTAGGCAATCTGTCGATCTTAGATAGCATCACGATTAGTTCATTTTGTTTTCCAGTTTAATACCGGTACTTGATGAGAGCACTAGGGTCCAGGTGGGACCCACGACTGGTACGACCACCAAAATCCGTTTTACACTTCAACGATCCGATACTGCTTGGAATGCAACGTGTGACCAGCATCTCACAAACACAAACAAACACTCGTAAATGACCCGCATCGGGTAGGGATACCAGTGAGACTCTCACCTAGAGACTGCGAGCTGCTACAAGTGTTATTGCAGGTTACATTTAGTTCGTTAAAGCCATATACCCGCATCACCAAGCTCAATCCGTCGTCGGCGTCGGCAGCGTCATTTGTGCATTTCCCAACAGCTTCAACGTCCACTTCAGAACCGTCGGGAGAATCTGAAGTTTGACGAGAACGTCGTTCATTGGTCGATGAAACTGACTGATGTCGCCTTTTAACCAATGAATTCTCCACGGCTCTCAATGCAGCAACAATCTGAACTGCAAGTTGCAGCCTCCAGGCCAAACACGGCGGTGAGAAACGACACCATCTAACATCTCCTGTCCTTCCGTTCACCTTTTCTTCAGTGTGACGCTCACTTTTGAATTGGCCAGGGACTCACCTCAGCCTGCCTTCCTCTCCCTCAACCGCACTGGACAAAAATAACTGACCATCACTCTACAACTTGCAGTTGCCTTTTTCCAACGTCACTTCCCAATTTGCAGCCTCGTGCACAAGTCGAGAGAGAGGAAGGCAGTACAGTAAGTTACAATGGCGGAAGCGCATCAGGCCATCGGCGTCTTCGATGAGCACAAGCGCGGCGTGGAGCTGTTGTACTCGGACGAGGGCATCCGCGTGTCCTTCACTATCCCTCCACCGCATGAGATCCGACGTTCTGTTGTCCGTGAGCTCTTCCATCTCCAACGAGCAGTTAAACGTGGCGTGTACCCGGCACCACCGTTTGTAGCCATCTTGACCATTGTAGCCATTTCGGTGATCGTCGTGTTGTCTCCAACGGAATCATGGTGGCGAAGTGGACCCATTTCGGTGATTGTGTGGCACGTTGGCAATTTCCTGATGCCTTATTGGCATTTACTGCCCAATTCGATCTACGTGGCGTATTTGGCTGCATGGGCAGCGTTTCTCGGTCTATTGGTGCTCATGGCTGTGCAGAGGCTGTTCCTACGACTTCTGCTGAGCTACAGAGGCTGGTTGTACCTTGCTCCGAGACAAAAAAGCCGGGTTGTCATGGCGTGGGGAGCTCTGTTGAAGATTTTTGGTGGTCGTAGTCCATTGACGTATTCTTTTCAAGATGCGTTGCCGAGATTGCCGTTGCCACCGTTGAAGGACACAATTCAGAGATACCTCAAGTCAGTACACCCGCTTTTGACTCCTAAGGAATATGAAGAAGTGGAACGCATGGCTGACGAGTTCTTGCATCACGAAGGTCCCAAGTTCCAGTTCTACCTGTACCTCAAGAGCTGGTGGTCGTCCAACTACGTGACGGACTGGTGGGAGAAGTACGTGTACCTCAAGGGCCGCTCGTCGCTCATGATCAACAGCAACTACTATGCTCTTCCTGGGTCCAATCTGGACTTCAGCTTAACCAAGAAACCCGTTGCACTGGCAGCTGCCTTGGTGCATGAGTTTTTGCTGTTCAAACAGGATTTGGACAGGGAACATCTCGCGCCGCAGCTCATTCGTGGCATCGTTCCGCTCTGCATGAGCCAGTACCAGCGCATTTTCTCGTGCACTCGCATCCCTGGACGTGAAACCGATACACTTAAGCTGTACCACCACAAGTCCAAGCACATTGCCGTATTTTGCCATGGAAGGGTATTCAAGATGCCCCTTTTCGAGAAGGGACAGTATGGCAAACTGCTCACTAAGTTTGAGATTCAGCGTCAATTCGAGTGGATCGAAGCGACGGCGCTAGCCATGGGTGCTCCCACGAAAGCCGAAGAAAACCTGTCCGCTTTGACCGCTGCCGGTCGGATTGAATGGGCCGAAAACCGTGAGCAGTTCTTCTCGAGTGGCGTGAACAAGAGGTCTCTGCAGGTGATTGAATCGGCAGTGTTTGTTGTGGTGCTACAAAATGACGTGGCTAAGGACTGGACTACCATGGGCAAGGACCTTATTCATGGCAATGGTGGCAACCGCTGGTTCGACAAGTCATTCAACCTTGTGATCTACAAGAACAGTGTTGCTGGAATCAATGCTGAACACGCTTGGGCTGATGCCCCTGTGATGGCCCATGCGTGGGAGCAGGTGTACACGACACAGTGCTACACAATGCCGTATGATGATAATGGAGACACTCTGGTACAGTCTGAAGATGAACGTGTGTCGAAGTTACCACAATGCCGAGTTCTTCAGTGGAATTTCGCTGCAGGGCTTGGTAATGCTGTGGTAAAGTCTCTTAATGACGCTGAGAAGGCTATATCTGACTTCGATCTCAAGGTGATCTCGCACACAGACTACGGCAAGGGATTAATCAAGAAGTTCCGTGTTAGTCCTGATGCCTTTATCCAAATGGCACTTCAGCTCGCCTACTACCGCAACTCTGGCACCATCACGCAGACGTATGAGTCTAGCATGACTCGCTTGTATCGAGATGGTCGGACTGAAACTGTTCGCCCCGTGACCGACGAATCGAAGGCGTTTGTACTTGGTATGGTCGATACGAAGCTATCCGACGCTGAGAAGCTGACACTGCTTCAACGTGCTTGCGATGTGCACCAAGACAGCTACCGAAACGCCATGAGTGGTAAAGGCATCGACCGGCACTTGTTCACGCTCTACTGCGTGTCGGTGGGCTTTGGCATTGAATCCCCGTTCCTGAACAACGCGCTAGGTCGGCCATGGCGCTTATCGACGAGTCAGCAGCCGCAGCAGCAGACAGACAATTGGCGTCTCGTTGAGAAAGCCCTCGAGGGCACGCAGTATTCGATTGATGACGCGCGTTGCCCTGGTGGCGGTTTTGGTCCTGTTGCTGAAGACGGCTATGGCGTCAGCTACATGGTCGCAGGTGAGAACATGCTCGGATTCCACATTTCCAGCAAGAAGTCGTGCACTTCAACGAGCTCGGACAAATTCGCTGGCGACATCGAGCAGGCACTGGCTGACCTCAAGGCACTTTGGCACCCGAAGGAGTAAGTTGCAGTCAACAGCATCCTTTATGGAAGTTTTTTTTTCTTCTTCTTTGCTTCAAAGTTCTCAATCTTTATACCGCATGAATATGCATAAACTAACTATACACGCAACCTAAGTATTGCGAGATTGCGCCACTTCCAACCTCAACAACGACACCAGCCGTGTCAAAGCCCATACTGAAGGGCTTTTCAGCAGTTGGCGCGGTCGGCAGGAAGGCAGCTCCATACTGAAGCAGTTTGTAGTCGAGAGGGTTCACGGCTGCGCTCACGACTTTGACACGTACTTGAGTAGGTTCTAGAGGCTTCTGACGGACTTCTGTGTTGAGTTTTGCTTCCTTGAGCACGTCGCCGTAGCTGGCGAACTGGTAGGCCTTGAATGTAGTTGGGATGGTAACCATTGATGATGGACTTGTTGTCGACGGGGGAAATTGTAAAGTGAGGAACCTGGACCCAGGTCCTGGGGTGACTTGAAGAGCACATACACTCGAGAAAGAGTGATGGTGCACTTATTGAAGCATCAAGTGATCATCCGGTCACGGTGCCGCTGCATACAACCATAAAGGCATGATCGACGGCTGTGAAGCTGTGTGTTGATGCCAAATTCTCCACGCAATCTCGTGCTGCATTCATGCAATACTTAGGTTGCGTGTATGTATGAATGTAAACGCGTTTCGCGAGCCGTCTTGCCACTGGAGTGGCTCAACTTCCGCATAGCATCATTTAGAGCTAACGCTACAGTAGTAATATTTCAAGCAGAACTTCATATTATTTTCATTTAAATAATAGCATACTACTATTTAATGCGTACGTGCTATTCTTTTTCGTAGTATTTTTACTTTAAGCAGTATGATCTTTCTGAATCGATTAAGACAATGGGTGAGGGTTAACCTGAAAGCTTCACCTTGGAGCTCTTAACGAGTAAGTTTTGGACGTCCGTGTAAAATATAGTTTTGTTTTAACGTTAAAACAAGTACATGACGTAATCACTCAGCCAATCAGCGATCAGGAGCGATGTTGACGTAGACGACCGTGTGCAGACCCTGCACAAGCGCCGCGATTTTGATCCCGTAATCATTGCTTTATATCGATGGTGCGCTCGCTGCAAGCGCTTCTCCACTGTGAGGCGAGGCAAGTATGTTCGTGAAGATGCCTTCTAAATGTATGCCAAGGGTTTCGGCCAAGTTTCGCCGCTTGCTTTTCGTTATGGGCTGGCTGAGTCTCCTGCACATATTGCACAAGTATTATTGCAGTGAATCTGCTAAACTTTATTAGCAGAATCATTGCAATATATAGATTATTGCAGTGAATCTGTTGATCAACAGAGCCTGGTACACCGTCTGCAGCTCAGCCGTGCCCTTCACGTCCGTGTACTTCACCTTGCCCTGCTCCATGGCCGACATGCCAGCCTTCAGCACACGCTCCGAAGGAGCGAAGTCGGGCTCACCAACGCACAGTGACCACACCTGCTTGCCCTCGGCCTCCAGCTGCTTCGCCAAACCAAGGACCACCACCGTCTTCGACGCAGCGATCTTGCCCAGCAACGGGTTCTGCGGGTACTTCTCCGTCAACGGAGCGTCCTCACGGAACGGGGCACGCGCAACAACCGCGCCACCGTTCGAGGCCGGGGCAACCACACTAGAAGTAGCAGCACCGTTAACGCAGAAGCGTCAGGAAAAGTTCCATGAGTGGACAACACGTCGGATGCCTCGGGACGCGAACGGGAGGGTGATCTCGCACCGTCAACTCCGACGTTATGAGAAAGGTTTCCCCACGCGGGTTTACTTCAAAGGCACTCCATTCGTCCCATGGAAGGATTTACAACCGAGGGTTGGACGACCATGTGGTTGGAATCGTTTTCAAGGTCACTTCCAGGACCACATCCTCGTTGGTGACAACAATGAATGGACATACAAGTCGAACACGGAAATCTTTGGTAAGGGCGAAAGCACTTACCTGAAACTGGAGGACGTTCTGCAGGAACGTAGCATGCTCCTCGTCGCCAGAAGCCGTCGCGACGACTGGGAGGATGGGATCTTCGATGAAGATGTCAAGAACCCAAACCGACCCTATGTGGTGCATCGCATGCCGCTTGTGAATGGGGTATTCTACGAGCCTCCAGATTCTCATGAAGTAGGAGGGGTCTACGCTGTACACTGTGGATTAGTGTCATCTTTCAACCCCAACACGTCTGATGAGACCAACTTCGTCGTGAAGGTTGGGCGTTCTGATGACATCCTCCGTCGACTGCGCGAGCACCAACAGACTCGCAGTCTCCGAAAACACGGCGAGGTGGTGTTCCTGTTTGGAGTGGAGATAGACAAGAACTATCAAGTCGCTGCGGAGAATCTGCTCAAGGATATGCTTACGGAGCTCGGCTTTCCTCACGTAAAAGAGGGGGGTGCGGAGACCTACGCCTTCAACGAGACGACTCTACCGTTGATCCACGACGTATTCTGTGGGATACGCTACGTCTATGATCCTCCGATCGGTAGACAAGTCTGCGGCCACAAGAACTCCGCGGAGAACCCGTTGTTGGAGCAGGGTCTTCCTCACGAGTTACAGACTCTAGTTCAAAAAGTGAAGAAGTTGCTGTCATCGATCCCGGGCTGGACCACTTCATCGGAGGGGGGGGGGAAGGGGGGTTAGAGTCTAATTTCGTGCCAAGTTTCTCGCATCATACGGTGGACAGCTTTTTTTGCTGCACAAACGCCAAGCTGCTGTAGCGGTGCTGCTTTTTTTTGTCACTTTGCCATCTTGAGTCCCTCAACAAGTTTTTCAATCAACACGGCAAAGAATTTATCATAAAGGAGCGCCTACTTCGAGTCTTTCGAGTGGAGGATTCGATTCATCAGATTCAATTGGAAAATGGCAAACTGGAGGTGTGTAAGGCGCATGATGTATGCAAGGAAAGTGGTCAAGACGTGAGTGGTATACTTGTGGATCGGTCGAAAGTGAGTTCATGGGGTCTTGATCCGCTTGTAGCACTTTCGCCTATTGAAATAACAAAGGAGAAAGCTCTGCTGATGAGCATTGTCAAGTGGCTTTTGCAAATTAAATTGGATGTATATATAATTTAATACAGGTAACATATTAAAGTCTTCCTTAAAGTAGGCAGAATACTTCTTAGGGATGACTGGTCTAATGTCCTTCCACGATCTACCTTCGTTTGTCAACTGACTGAGGAGCTGGTGTTGGAAGAACTTGCTGACGTCCAGGGTCTCAAAGTTGGTGATGCCGTGTTCGGAACCCCTGACATCACTGCGGGCGGTAGCTTCGGCGAGTATTTCGCAATTGATGCCAAGTATTTGGCTCAAAAGCCGAGCAATTTAACGTTCAATGAAGCAGCAGCTGTGCCAATGACAGGTCTCACCAGCTACCAGGCGCTCGTTAAGCTTGGACAGCTTCAAGCTGGCCAACGTGTGCTCATTCTGGGCGGTAGCAGTGCTACGGGTCAATTCGCCATTCAGATCGTGAAAGCTCTGGACGCGGAAGTGATCACCACTGCCAGTCCTCGCAACCTCGAGCTGGTCAAGTCTCTTGGAGTGGATCAAGTCGTTGAGTATACGTCCGAGATGTGGGGTTTTGTTCTCACTGAGCATTCGGTGGATCTCATCTATGACTGCGGAGTAGAGCCCGAAGCTGGGCTACGGACGCTCAGAAGGTGTTGAAGCACAATGGCAAGTTCGTGACGATCGGAATGGCTCCGGAACCCGTGAAATCCACCATCGATGCAACGTTCCATCAGCTTTTCTTGCACCCGAATCCGGAAGACCTGCAGAACCTAACGAAGCTGGTCGAAAGTGGACAAGTCAAGCCTGTTATTGATTCGGTGCACCCTTTCGAGAACGTTGTCGACGCTATCAAGCTGCAGATGTCGAACCGAGCGCAAGGAAAGATCATCGTGGAAATCTCCAATGAGTAGAGGACTGTTCTCAATTAAGGAGAATCACGAATCTCACAAGCGGCATATTACCAGTATTAATGAATTCATCTTTTGACTGCAAAATCCCAGCAAATTTCTGTAGCTAGCTGTTTGAGTGCTAGCCATAAGTTTACCAGCACAACTTTCCTGGTAGGTACTTGTCAATGATGTCTTGGTAGTATGGCCACAGCTTCTCCACATCTGGACGCACATCCGCCTTCGTGTACAGATCGAACTTGTTGAACTCCAGCACCCAGTCCAGCAGTTCCTCGTCATCCTCACTCATCAACTGCTTGTACTCCTTCTTGTTGTGCCATGGGTAGCACGAGTGATAGCGGATCATAGCCAGACCTTCCTCTGGGATAGTCGTCTCATTGAACTTGAGCATCTGGTAAAGATACTCGTCGTGGCCCCAAGCGAACTTGAGGTTCTTGAAGCCACAGTGAGGCTCGTACATGCCACATTCGCTGTTGTAGCGAGAGTCGCTCATGTCTGGGTTGGTACTGTTGTACTCCGGGAAGACGACCGAGTCCGGGATCTTGCAGCCCACGACCCACGTGTCGCCACCAAGAGCCCACTGGTCCCCATCGGCAGTTCCTTCCTGGCCGTCCTCAGCGTGGCCCCAAAGGTATTGAATCTTCCCCATGTCGTGCAGCAGACCGACGAGTTGGAACCAGTCCGGGTGGCCAGCAGCACGGATCCCCTCAGCCGTCTGTAGCATGTGCTCAAGGTTGGGCAATGACGAATCGGGGTCGGACGAGTCCACGTAGCCTTTGAGCGCCGTGAAAGCCTCCCAGATGGTCATCTTGGTGTTGGAGAAGGAGCCGTACTTGGTCTGCATCTTCTCCTGGAAGGCCACGGTCTGGTTCTTGCGCATGAGTGCGTAGTGACGTGAGACCATGGCATGTCGGTCCGAGTCTTTGTAGTTGCGGAATTCCTCCTCAGCTTTCCCAGCAGTGACTTTGCCAGTGGTTTCAAGCGTGGGTTTGTCAGCAGCCATGGTTGATAGTTGTTGTGAAGTGTGAAGTACGAAACCAATTGGAAAATGACACTAATGAGCTGCAGTTCGTTCTGAGGGTAGTGATTTCCACATTGATGAGTCATTGAAGTCCAAATGGCAGTCCTTGACCGACCGCCGGGATCTCATCCGGCCCAAGCCACCAGACTGGTGACCAGTATTGCTCGGGAAACTTGTGAAAACTGAGGTCGCTTTGTCAACTTTTGTCATGGCCGATGCGTAATTGAAGTTCAGGTGTATCCATCCTGTCGTTTGACGGTCTTGTTGGCAATAACAAGCGGAAGCGCAAGTCTGCAGGGTGCAGTATTTTCCACGTCGTGGTAAACTAAACCTTGCAACTTCAAACACACATCGCGTGAAAAACTAGGCAATGTTCAGAAGCAGATCGTGTGCGATTTCGGCAGTGGGGGTCCTCGTCAAAGTGCTTTGATGTTGAAGACGCTCATGTAAAAACCTCTAGTGAAACGACATCGCCGTTTAACGCCTTGCGAATGCTTGTCTTTGCTGCGCAGAACTGCAACCACCAAACTGCCTTACCGGCTCGTAATTTGCAGCCGAGTGTAAGGACTACATGTATCCGATGGCTGCAATTGAATGAGATGCTCTTAATCCACTCATCTTTCTGAATTCGCATCGTCACGAACCGTGAAGGCGAATGATGTTGACGTCAGAGTGTTTTCCCCCTACGTATGTACAATATACATGTGCACTTTTACCACAATGTGGAGTTAACGGCTATTGCCGCACGTGCATCTTGCACGTCGAGATGGCTCTAAGTGAACTTATTCATACTGAGATGGGGGTCAAGCAGTGCCAGAAACGAGTCGTACGACTATTTTCAACCAACCATCACGTTGTAGATTAAAAATACTTTGACATCATTGGCCCAAAATAGGCGAAAGACCGCCAGAAGGAAGTTGTCCGTTACATTGTAACTTCCAACTGTCACTGCTACTTCCTCTTTCCAATTCCGTCGACTTCATTCCCCATTCGGCCTACCGCCCCGTACTTCACCAGATCCCTCACCACCAACCACCATGGCTGGAGATAACGTCGCTGTACACAAACCCACGCTTGAAACCACTGGCAAAGTCACTGCTGGGAAAGCTGAGGAGGAATTCCGCAACTACAAAGACTCGGACCGGCATGCCATGGTCTCACGTCACTACGCACTCATGCGCAAGAACCAGACCGTGGCCTTCCAGGAGAAGATGCAGACCAAGTACGGCTCCTTCTCCAACACCAGGATGACCATCTGGGAGGCTTTCATGGCGCTCAAAGGCTACGTGGACTCGTCCGACCCCGATTCGTCATTGCCCAACCTTGAGCACATGCTACAGACGGCTGAGGGGATCCGTGCTGCTGGCCACCCGGACTGGTTCCAACTCGTCGGTCTGCTGCACGACATGGGGAAGATTCAATACCTTTGGGGCCACGCTGAGGACGGCCAGGAAGGAACTGCCGATGGGGACCAGTGGGCTCTTGGTGGCGACACGTGGGTCGTGGGCTGCAAGATCCCGGACTCGGTCGTCTTCCCGGAGTACAACAGTACCAACCCAGACATGAGCGACTCTCGCTACAACAGCGAATGCGGCATGTACGAGCCTCACTGTGGCTTCAAGAACCTCAAGTTCGCTTGGGGCCACGACGAGTATCTTTACCAAATGCTCAAGTTCAATGAGACGACTATCCCAGAGGAAGGTCTGGCTATGATCCGCTATCACTCGTGCTACCCATGGCACAACAAGAAGGAGTACAAGCAGTTGATGAGTGAGGACGATGAGGAACTGCTGGACTGGGTGCTGGAGTTCAACAAGTTCGATCTGTACACGAAGGCGGATGTGCGTCCAGATGTGGAGAAGCTGTGGCCATACTACCAAGCGATCATCGACAAGTACCTACCAGGCTCTTTGTGCTGGTGAAGTAAGTCTGTTAGTAAATTGCTATTGGACATGTTTTTCTTGATAACGAAGATATCTTTCCATATCGGTAGTCGGCAAAATGGACTCAGATTATATACAAATTATATATATTGTGGGGACTGAAAGCTTCCAGCGGCTTAGCTCCATCCAGTTGTTGCTGCTGCACACGTTGACTTGATGTGAGCTCACGCATATCTACAATATTTACTTTCTTGTTAATACAGTGGCTGGCGTTCAGTTTTTGTCGGTGTGTTCATGTAGAGCTCGTAGAGGTCTGCGCGTTTGCGCAGGTGCTCCTGCATGGGGCCCAGCAGGCGCTTGAAAGTAGCTCGATCCAACACAAGCAGCTTGGTCTTCCGCATGGCTGTGACGGTCGCTTGACGCACGTCGTCGTGGATGAGCGCGAGCTCTCCGAAGAAATCTCCAGCTCCCAGTCTTGCCGATACTTCCTCTCCTCCACGTGTGCACTTGACCTCTCCGTCTGCAATAATATAGAAGTCGTCTCCTCTGGAGCCTTCGGTCAAGATGATATCTCCTGACTCGACAAATTGTACGCGCAAGGCGTCGGCCACCGTCATCTTCTCGTAGCTGGACAATGTCGAAAAGATGGGCACCTGGCCCAAGAAGTCCAGATACAACGCTCTCTGTTGCATGGTAGTGGCCATAAGCACCCTCTTAAACGTCACTCGATCCAATGACCAGCATTCCACAGGTGTCTTCGCTCTCACTGTAGCAGCTCGGGGCGAATCGTACAACAACGCCAATTCACCGAAGAAATTCCGTTGTGAGGTGGCACATACTTCTCCTGCCACTCGGTCGTTCACCAGTACGTCACAGACGCCACTGTCCAAGATGAAGAACCTATCTCCTCCGACATCTCCCTGTGTCACAACATCCACTCCAGCGTCCACTGCGACGTACTTCATTGCGTCCACCAGCACCTGCAGCGTGTCTTCCGGTATATTCGCAAAGAGCAAATTGCGCCGCACAGAACGACGGATACTTTCCGCGTCTTGTGCGCTTTTAGGGTTTACAGGGGGTGTCCATTGCTCATTCGGTGGTGGGACGAAAGACGAGACCACGGAGCGGCGATGTGTGCTCGCTGCACCGCCCAGACGCGCCGCAATCGCACCGAAATCCACAGAATTCTCGTCGCTGTCACTATTTGACGACGGAGCGTCCTCTTCCTCCGTCTCGTCGTCCTCTGACTCGACCACTTCCGCATTTTTACAGTCTGCGCGGTGCGTTTTCAGCCGCTTCTTCTTGGCTGCAAGCTCCTCGTCGGCAGCTCGGGCCTTGCTGTCCGCCGGGACGTGTTTGTCGTCGCAATCCTTGGGCATTTTCCGTACTGATCAGCCTGTTGTTCTTGATGGGGGAAGCGCAAATGACCTTCCTTCGCCGGTCGCGACGCTTTGCGCTTCTTCTTCTTTTTCTTGTCGCAGATTTTCAGATCTTCTTAGCCATAGTGAAACCAAGTGAGGTTTTGGTGGGCTCTGATACCCGGCGATCTTACCGCTGGCGTGGTGACGTTTCATTAGCCTATCAGAACGCGAGAAGTTTAGGACCCCGGGATTTGGATGGAGTTCCGTTTCCGCACATTGCCTTTGCTTTTGACATCTATGATCTATGTAGATCATGGGCATGCGTAAAAAGACAAACGTGCATACTTTGTGTGTTATACCTGCGGATCTTGGACAATGATTTCGGTCAAGAAGGAATTCTTGATTGTCCATAGTAAATCTCAGTCCAGAACTCAATAAAATAGGCAGATTCACGGGCCATTTGCCTAATGGTACCACATACGTAAGTTAGAGAATGGCGAAGGAAAATGGACAGACGAGTGACCAATATTTCCAGGTCCACCACATAAGCAACGAGCACGTGGTCGCTTACTAGTTCAAGATGCCTCGAACGGAAGGACTGCATTGGAATCTATGTCTAGATTGCCTCGACAATATTTTGTAGTATTCAGGTGCTGGAGGACCTCGTTTGGTTGAAAAGCACTGCCAAGGAGAAAGATTGTTCGCCCGTGGTTTCGACTACCGCTTATCTACCGGTGATGCCCAAAGCTACCGACAGGGCCCAACCTACCTACGTCTCGAACACGCATTGCAAGACACTACCATGTTCGATTGCGTGAAGAAGATATACAAAGACTGGGAAAATGCTCCAGAGGTCGACCAGCGTGCAGAGCATAAAGGCCCACATAAGCCAGGTTTGCTGTACGGACCAGAGCCAACATCTGGACTGCACATGCTTTATTGCGGTACAACTAAATCCTACAAAGCCAACAACCAGATGGCAGTAAGAAAGCCGTCCTTCTTGCTGAAGGCAGATCGTTCTTACGATCTTGCAAAACGATTCCAGGAGCACTCAAGCTCGAATAGCGACTTCGTCAGGGGGGGGGGGGGGGGGGGGGGGGGGGGGGGGGATGTGATTTTCTTGTACGGTCTCGCTGTGGAGAACAATAGCGTTAAGAGGGCAGAGGCACTGATGCACGCAAAGTTAACTGAGCTAGGATTTGCTTGGCCTTTGGTGACTCAATTCCCAAAGCGAACGTGCGAAACGTACAAGTTTAGCTCAGCTGCCCTACCTCTATTTCACGACGTGCTCTTCAAACTGGGTGTCGTCTTCCCGCCACCACCACTTCCACCGCTACGCAACTTCTTGTCTCTATCCTCAGAACGGGTTATCCCACCGCTGCGGTCTCCAGCTCTAGGCCTTCGTAACCTCCAGCCTCCAGTAGTGCAAGAGTACCAGCCTTCAGTCTCTTCTCTGAGCTACTTTCATACCGAAGTGACTTCTGTCACACAGAGGAGGTTATACTAGCCTCGCCCTTGTATGTAAGTGTAGTGTGTTTAGCAACGGTGTATACGTTTCAATCGAATCCGTATTCAGTGTGTTATCCGGATCTGTGTATATCAATTATAACGATTTGGAGAACTACAAAAACGCACAGCTCTCTCCGCAATGCGCTTTCGGGGCCGAAACTTGGTACGATCATGTAAGACCATTTGATGCTGCTCATGCCATATTCACAGGACGACAGCGTGTGTGTACGGCGCACAACCAACGCATATGTGCTGCCAGGGGCGGCTTGCCGCCTGTCGCTTTGGGATCTCCCAAAGCGACAGGGGGTTCGTCTACAAGGAGATGTGCCGTGGTACCCTGCTCTTCCGCCTAGGCGATGACGCGCCGGTCGAACATGTTTGAAAGGGTACGCTAACTTTCGTCCTCATCACGCTCGAGCATCGACTTGTCGACGAAGACTCTTCGTCGAAGAGCTCCGCTGCAAAGCTTCGCTGCAATGCGCGAGTCGTTCTGAGTTCGACAGATTTTCATTTCCCATTCCCAAAGAAAATTGCACGTTGATTGGACAGTTTACGAAGCGATATTGAAGCTGACCAGGATGAACATTGGAACAGAGCTCCAAGCAGGAGCGTTTCCGAGGCAAACAGAGGAGCAGAATGAAGCAATTATAACCGTTTAGACGATTGACAGTAAAGAGACACGGGCCTGTTCGACGCACCGTGGCGTTCTGGTGTCGCCACCCGTGGCGTGCCTGGGCAGATGAGTCTGTCCTGGTGACTTGTCTGCACACTGCTTGAAGCACAGTTGCCGACGATTCGTGCAGTGTAGGCTACACTGTAGGCTACACTGTAGCCACTTCATCATGAAGTTCACGCGCAGAATGAAAGTAGAAACAGCAATGGGAAGGAAATATGTGTAGTAGTAAAAGAACCCCAACCTTCCGATTGTCGGAGGATAATCTGCGATTTGGCAACAATGAACTACTGCACAGCCACATCTATCTATAAGAGGAGAAATGATCGTGTTAAGGATTTAGTGTGGACAAGATACTCGAAACCAAATTCATAACTGTAGCGACTGCTCCAGAACGGTAAACGTTGTAAATATACTGATCAGCGTGGCTATAAAGAACGCACTGACAAACACCAGTACTAATTGCGAGTGCTGTGCATGTACGGGATCTGCATTGATGCCAAACCTGAAAGGAGAAATAGTAATTGAAAGACCAAGCGAATAAAATATGATATGAAATATGGCTACATTTTGATTCTCCTTTTTGATTCCCTCCCAATATCGATTCGTACTTAACATATCACTCTCCTCGAAGAGAAACTCGGTGAGGCCAACAATTAACGCCAAGCGTCAGCAGCTCCCAAGCGCTCGCTCGCTCCAGGCCGCCATGGGAGGCGAGAAGAGCTGCCGCCACGTGGGTCAGGCCGTGCGGTTAAGTGAGTTCCGTCGTGAGCTGAAGAAGCGCTCGCAGCTTCTCTGTGAGGTGCGTTCTACGTCCCTCTAACTTCTATTTAACTACTTAACGAATTAACCGATATGCAATCAATTCCTTTCCTTGAAGGGGTGTAATGCTTCTACCAGCCTCAACGAAGCTCTACAGAGCTGGGAGAAGCATGAAGAAGCTACAGACCTGCTCATATGTGTAACCTGCGGCTTCATTGGCTGTTTCAGCGACGGCCACTTCAGTCTTCACCTTCAGGCTCATCCTAAACACTTTGTAGGACTGCAATTAGCCTCCAAGACCTTCTGGTGCGAGCCCTGCAACATGGACATCCCCATCAACGTCCGTCCTAAAGTGGAGAACGCCCGACAGGACTTTTGCGACGCTGTGTCCGAGCTCGCAGGCAAGAAAAGAAGGCAATTGCGCAACCAAATCCGCGTCCCTGCAGCTCCACAGACTGCAATGTCTCCTATTCAGACACCCAATGGATCAGTTACTAACTTGGTGGATCTGGACGCTCATGCGGACACTCCACCGGTGCCCAGAGGAGCTTTAACGCTGGAAACGAAGACCAGAGAGGCTGTTAATGGAGATACAGACCAGGGACAGAGTAACGGGGTGGCGTTGCTGAATATGCCTCTTCAAACCAAAGCGAGAGAGGATAAAATGCGACGCCGGATGATGAAAACGGCCATGAAGAGAGAACCAATGCAGGAGATTAGTATCCCTTCGACGGATCATGCAGAGGCAAGTGGAGAACTGCCCAATACGGTGCTGGGCTTTACGAATTTAGGCAACACGTGCTACTTCAACGCGTCCATGCAGGCGCTGCTTACTGCTACGCATTATTTCCCTGAGCATACTCATATAGAGGACGTGTTGGAGACCAAGAACGCACCGATCACCAAGACTTTCACGTACGTTGATACTGAGGCTGGTTAAGGGGGATAAAGCTAATGGAGTTTTGCTGGTTGGCTGTAGGATGCTGCACGAGACTGTTAAGAAGCGCGCACGAAAGGCTTTGTCGGGGGAATCTTCATCTGAACGACGTGGTAGAAGCAAAAGCGGACGGTCGCGCTCAGGTTCGTCTTCAGTGCTGACTGTAGCGCCGCTGCTTAAGGAAATGCGTAACAAGTTCTCGCAATTCAGAGGACACTACCAGCAGGACGCTCATGAGCTTTTTACCAGCTTCTTGTGGGCTATCGACGAGGAGATGGATCCTCCTTTACCACCCTCCAAAGAATCAACCCCTAACGACAGCGTCACCACCAGTAGTGTCAGCACTGCAAACTCATCAGAGCTTCTAGATGATGATGAGGACTCCCGTCGTAACGGAACGTTCGATGACGACACGACGGATGGAGAACAGACAGAAGAGGGCGAGCAGGAGACTGAGGAAGACGGCAGTGAGAGCGACGCTGATAACGCCGAGCAAGAGGAAACAAAACAGATCTTTGTAAAGACGGAGACGGGAGAGACCATCTCGATGCAGGTGCCAAAGAGCGCCACAGTGAAGGAAGTGCAGCATTTGTTAGCCAAGCGGTTGAACCTCAACGAAGAGGACATGATGCTGGACGCTTCCAAGGTAGAAACCCGCGCGACGCTTTCATCCCGACCATCGGCTGTTCTTCACGCTCGAGCCGAGAAGCGGAAGATGTATTCGCGCCTGAATTTCACGCGGAATTTGTTCGGTGGAGCGCTCACCACTGCTGTGACGTGTAAATCGTGCGGAAAGCGAACGGAGATCGTGGAAGACGCGTTCCATCTTAGTGTTTCTGTCCCTGATGGGCGCCACCGTGACCTGACGACTACAGACTGTCTGGACAACTTCGTGAGCGAGACTCAGCTGCTAGTGGAGGCCAACAACGGCTATGACTGCGAGAAATGTTCGCGCCAGCCTAAGGTACGCAGTGCTGCAGGTCGGTTCATCCGGAAGAAACGTCTTGGATCAAACGCAGAGCCAGAGATGGAGGTTGTGCTTCGCGATGCAGCCATGCAGCTATTCGTATCCGCGCTACCTCGTGTCCTCGTGGTGCACATTAAGCGTTTGGCCCGTTCCCGGAAGATCACGCAGCATATCAGCTTCGATGAGAAGCTGGATATGACGCCGTACGTCAGTGAGACGCTTCGTCAAGGTGGAGGGGACGCGAAGAAGCACTCACTTTGTTATGAGCTTATTGCAGTCGTGGTGCACATGGGAAACAAGCGTTCGGGTCACTACGTCGCGTACGTCAGCCGCTCCCGACGCCGCGAAGCTCTCTTACTGGCTCGTGCACGCAGTCGCCTCGCGTCAGAAGAAGCTGCTGTGATCCCAGAGGTTACAACACCCAAGAACGGGGAGGGCCCATCAAGAACGTGGTACTATGTGTCGGACACCGTCGTCAAGCGTGTGTCTTTCGAACAGGTACTGCAGTGCGAAGCGTATATGCTTTTCTACCAACGCCGACCGAAAGTTTCAAGTAAAACGACTCCAGCTACTTCCCCGACAGCTGAGACGGAGCGATCGCCGTCGGAAACGACGCTGTGAAGATGATCAGAGCCAGACCTCGCTTGTCCGAGTATGAGGGCATGCTCAAGGTATAAGGCTATTCAATAGACCATGGTGACAGAGATATGTGTGTGTTTCTAGGCACAAGGGCGAGAGTGGCATACAGAGTAAGGTTTGTGATGCTTTTTGGCGAATGCTAACCAGTTTTCAGTCCACAGGTAAAGCGTTTCAGTATTTTATTAGCTCCAGTCAGGGTCTTTTCAAGGAAATAGCCAGCTTTTAAGCTGCTGATGCCAAAAGACATGAGCAGCTCGCAAGATGAACCAACAACAGAGACTGCAGTTGATACCACGGATGGTTCTCTGCTGGATGAAGAACAGCGTCAAGAAGAGAAGCGATGGCGAGAGGAGCTGAACAACCAGCGAGCAGAAGTGGGGGAAGCTGAGGAGACTTGTGTGTTTCTCTTTGAAGACCTTCTAGCGGCCATTTTCGAAGAGATGCAGGTGCGAACACAGAATGCGTCGCTGTTCGCTACTTCAGCTCGTTGGATGTGTGCGTTAGCGTTCGAAGCTGTTGAAATGAGTGCGTCCGAGCCAGCGGACTCGCTAGATCGAGTTCCGGATGAAGGGAGTGGTAGACAGCAGGTCCTGAAGCTGCAGGATCCGCAGCGGTGCCGTAGTTCCAGTGCTGAGTCTCCTCAGCCGCTAATATTTCTACGACGCCTTTTCCACTTCCTGGACAAGACTTCAGACCGTGCTGAGCTCGAATTGCAGCGCTTTCTGCCTTCGGAGGCCATTTCGTCGTTGTCCAGCAAGCGCAAGCTTCTCATCGCTGGAAATGGCAGGGAGAGGCATGAGTGGTGCATTCCAGTCGAGCAGATACCCACATTTCTTAAAGAACTTCTTGCGAAAGGCCTTGTGAGCGTAATGCCAAGTACTATCGACTTTGTGATAGCCGTGAACCGAGAAACGCTGGATAAAAAGCAAGCACACATGGCTCTATCTCACTTACTACAGCTTGTACAGAACGCAGTGCTTACCGCGGAAGAACAAGAGCAGCCTTCTGAGCCAAACAAGACGGATATCCCAGCCCCACATTCTCAAATTTTCCAGACGGAGGTCAAAGTTACATTCCCTCGAGTTGGCCCTAAACAGGAGCTTCTAAGTAGTTTTCTGGAAGAAATCCCGCCGCAAGCTATTGCGATAGACTATCGAGCTCCTGGCCAAGTAGCCAAGAAGTCAGCCCGGAGTGCTGCGAACCCTTCGCAACGTGCCATCTCCCGTAAAATCCTATTGCTGATGGCGCCGTCCCCGCGACAAGGGAGTCGTTGGAAGACTTTGCGCCATAGACTCATCGTTCCGCCTACAGAGTCTAAGGCAACGACGATCACGGCAGAAGCAGACATGGAGTTCAACCTCGGACGTTCTCCTGGAAAACTGAGCTCTGTAGACGGATGGAAACCCGCTGGATTACCCTCAGAAAGCCAGGAAACTCTCGATACCGCGGCGTTGTCGAATATTTTCGCACTTGGAACGCCGCGACAGCTTTCAGCGCAAGAATTAGCTCGAAGGAACGACTTGTTGGCACATTTGGAGCGAGAAGCAGTTCGTGCGCAGCGTCGAGCCACCACGACTGTCATTACGTCGATGAGTTTAAACAGTCCTGCTAAACGAGAGAATGACGGAGCTGTAGCTGATCAGTTCCAAGCGTACGTATCAGCTAACTCCCTTGTTACGACAGGGATTGAGTCGGGAGTTTTGTCACCAACTCGACCGCAGCAACGTGATGCAGGAACGACTCGAAGCCGAGGAAGATCAACGCTTCAACGCAGTAAGTTCGAGTTGGAGAGAGATTCGTTGACTTTTGCTGTCTCGGACGGCAACGCTCACGTTCGAGAGGAAACGCGTCTTTCAACCTTGTGCTCACCTATCAAGCGTCCAAGAGCTTCTCTAGATCCGACACCTCCAGATACACCTGGACGCCCTATCCAGACAGCTTCGATGTTCGCTCACTTGCCTCACCTGGACTCTTCCCGATTGGCTGTTGGAGTGAGCGCTGTCATCCGTGGAATTGAAAAACATGGCCCAAGAAGGAATCCAAGCCGGAAATCCCGACTTCAACTGCACAACTACAGTGTACGTGCTCTTTCAGGTAGTCGGTTTAGGTTTGGGGCAGTAAACTGATTGTGGTTTGTGCTGTTATAGGCAGCGTTTGAAGACCCTGATACCAACGAATACATTGGACAAGTGCCTTTTTCACCTGTTCGAACAAACGTAACCAAAGGATCTCCAGTGGGGAAAGAAGATGCGTACAGATTACCAGCGATCCCGGTCATGTCGCCGATAAAACCAAGTCCACCCAAGCACGTAGCGTTCAAGTTCCAGCCTGACGTTGATAGTAAACGCATACCGGTTACGATCTCCCCGAAAGCTCAAATACGTCAGCGACCAGCCAAAACGAAGCAGCCAGTGTGGGAGACCAAGACGCAGTCACCTCCAAGAGCTCGCAATCACCACTTTGCGTCTGGCAAAGTATTTCGGAAGCTTCAGCAGTTTGAAGACGAAGAACGCGATAACAGTTTTCACCAGGTAAAGTCCATGAGTTAACGCTTACTAAGTGATGCGAGCTAACCTTGGCATTTGTACAGCCTCTAGCGCCCAGACGGAACGTTCTACCTACATCGGAGTATGACTAACTTGTAAGGAGAATGAGTTATTAACTTGTCTCTTTTTCTTTCGGTTTGTTCGGTTCTTCCTGTTCTACACGAGGTCTCCGTCTTGGTCGGATACCAATCGGGGCAGGAGTCGAAGGAGGTGTGGATACCATAGTGCGTCCCAAAATACTGTACGCGTCAGTGGCAGGATGGTGATGTAAGTAGGTCATGGCGTCTTCTACACGAATTGAATCTTTGTGTTCCCGTCCGAGGGAGATGAAGATCTTGTCGACGAAATGCCGCGCGACTTCGAGAGCTTGTGGGGTCTGAGGGACCAATAGACTGGCCAGGAAGAACTGCTGTACCTCCTGCCGCTGGATGAAGCCGTCACCGTTGAGATCGTACGCGTGGAAGAGGAAGGCGATGCGGCGGGAGGCGTCTCCTTTCTCTAATGCACTGAGTGCCGCGATGAACTCGGGCCAGTCCAACGCTCCAGACCCGTCAGTATCCAGCACGTCGAAGGCACGATTGACGAAGAACTGATCTTCACCCGAGAGCTGCGGGACGCCATGCCGCAGCGTCTCCTTGTCCACACCGTGTGTGTTCTTGGCCATGGAGCACAGAGCTTTGAAACGAGCCCAGCGAGAGAAGAGCTCAGCGCGTGAATAGCCCGTCGCTGCCATTAAAGCCGCCAGATCCTGTTCTTGAAGGAAGCCATGTTGTTCTGCTACGGAAAGAGGGAGATTCGGCTCCGTGCGGGGACGAACGAACTGAAATTTCGGCTTTTGAGGACATTTCGGAGCGGTTTTAACTGGTGGAGAGGCGATGAAAGCTCGTACAGGTGCTGTTGGTACTTGGCGAACTTCTCTTGGAGTTTCGATGTTCTTCCTGTGTGTACGAGCAAGTCGAGACTGGAGACCGACGAGATCTGAAACTTGGGACTTGACTGGAGACGCTGGGCGAGGACTTTCAGTTGTAGAAGACGCGAGAGTCTGAAGATGAAGCTGTTCCGCGTGCATGTTGTACGTTGAAGTGACGGACAGACGCGAGAGGTTCCGTTCCGTCAGGGGTTTGGACCGAAGCAAGGAGAACTCGCGCATACAGGACAAATCCAGCAGCGTTCGTCTACGCAACGAGTCGAGAAAAGCAGCGGAACCTCCGGAAGGCTTAAAGCTGGATGTGCTTTCCGGCAGTGTGAAAGCGAACGGGAGACTGGCGAGACCGCGACGGCGGGAAGTTTTCGGCGGTTCCTGTCTGGGTGTTACCAATACCGGGAAGATGTCAAGCTCAGTGTACGGCGCCATCACTTTGGAGGTTGGTGGATGGAATCGATCAGCCATTGGAGTGGATAGGAGACTGAAGCGTGCAATGGTGGGCTCGACAGCTAAATTTTGTCAACTATATCAAGGCTGGATATCATGAACCTAAGAGGAAAGGCTGACCGTAACGGAAGAGTTTCAGTGCGACCTTTTGCCGTTCGAGTGGTCAAGTCTCACGTGGCTCATTCTCCCTCCCACCAGCCAACACACAAGTCGGATCGAGCATGAAGGCGTTGGCGTTGGCCACTTTAGCGCTGTCTGCGAGCCTCGTGGCTTCGGAACGTGCAGATTCTATGATTTCGTCTCGGTCTGGACTGAGGCCGTGGGTGGACGTTGATACCCCCACTGATGCCTATAACATCACGTCATCTCGTGGAGATACGTGGACGTTAGTCATGAGCGACGAGTTCAACGTCCCTGGGCGTAATTTCACGCCTGGTTCGGACCATTTGTGGACGGCGTTGGAGATGCCTGATGGAGTGAACGCTGCCTTGGAGTACTACAGCTTCAACATGACAGATACCTTCGAGGAATCAGACGGTCGCGGTGTTTTTCGGATCAAAGTGATGGAGGAGGATAACATCTCGTACACTGTGTGGAACACGTACGCGAAGCCTGCGGGTTTTGAAACCCACAGTATGTACTACCGGGCGGGGATGGTGCAGACATGGAACAAATTCTGCTTTCAAGGGGGTAGAATGGAAGCGGTGGCTAAATTGCCAGCCACGTTGAGCTCTTCGAACCCGGACATGGGGAACGAGAAGGGTAGAGTGAAAACCAACGCGTTCTACCCCACGTGGCCGGGTATTTGGCTCATGGGGAATTTAGGTAGAGCGCTGTTCTCCCAATCCACGAGTCGGATGTGGCCTTGGAGCTACAACGAGTGCAATGAGAAGCTTAAAACCAGTCAGAGAATCAGTGCTTGCGACGGGAGTCCAGGCCACGGACTGAACCCCCATCAAGGCCGGGGAGCTCCTGAAATTGATCTACTTGAAGGAGGAGGAATTGCCATTTCTACGAGTATCCAGGTGGCTCCAGGGATGCCCGACGCTTTCCGTATCATCCCAGCTACCAAAGATACCAGTCCGTTCTGCGTCTACACTGGCGATTGCACTACCGTCGGCGCTAATTTTCCAGGGATCCCTAAGAAAACGTACGATGCTCGAAATCACGATAGCTGGTACCAGGGACTCCGATACGCTCCGAATACGCTGTGTTCGTCAGAAGGAAGCCAGATGCAGGACCCTGAGACTGTCATTGCTAATATGAAGAGAGGGATCACCAGTAACACCTGTACAGGAGTCAACACTTGTCCTGCTTCGAGAGATGGCTACTCATCTCTTGAGTTGATCGACGGCAATGGAACGAGGTACTGGGGCGTCAATAAAGAAGGCGGGTGTATGCCGGTTATCAACGGGTACATGGGGGCATTTCTGTGCGATCCAGACAGCTCCAACTCGAAATGTTCGTCTCCTTTAGGAGCTGAAGAGCCCAAGAGTAAAGTCATGGAGCCATTCGAGTACCAGATGGACGCTTTGTCTGCGAATTGGCCCGTGCAGTTGGGGGCGTACACAAGTTTCGTAAAGTACCAGGTCGAGTGGGTCATGGGGTCCAAAGGATACATCCGCTGGATGATTGAAGACATCGTAATCTTTGAAATCCCAGCTGAATCCGTCGAAAACGTCCCGCAAGACGACGCCCAGTCCAACCCAAAGAAGATGATGCTGGAGGAGCCCTTGTACGTCATTTTCAATGTCGCGCTTTCCACCAGTTGGGGTACAACGCCTCCGAATCCTGGCAAGCCATGTCGAGGCGATGGCAGCAATGCCCAGCACAATGCAATCTGTGACGGATTCCCCATGTACATGAAGATCGACTACATCCGCATCTACCAGGACCTGTCAGCCAGCTCCACCATGTCCATCGGTTGTGATCCATCCACCCACCCGACAAAACAATGGATTGAGGACCACATCGACGAGTACGAGACGACCGAGAACAAGTGGATCGAAGTCCATGGTGGGGCCAACTGCAAAACGGATCAGGATTGCACTGTCAGCGTCTCACTCATCTCCACGGGCACGTGTAACAAGAAGGGAAAATGCAATTGTGGATCTTCGGGGTCTTGGGGTGGTCCGCGATGTACCACACCGCTCGCTGATACTGCGAATGGCGAGGGATTCGGACCACCTACGGTGCTTTCGAGTCTCGTTGGTGTGCTGTTCATCGTTGTCTTCGGCTTCGTCGTGTACAAGATCGTCGGCCAACGCAGCAAGAAGGCAATGGTTGGCGCTGGTATCACCCAACCTGCAATTCTATCCAAGATTGAGTTGGACGACGTTCCTCGATCAAACAGCTCCGACGATAAGGTGGTGTAAGTCACCTTTGAACTCAAGGGTTGTACCTGAGCCACAGAATAAATATTAGTTGCATCAGTTCGTCAGCTTAACAAAAGAATATTCCTTGATGAAAAAAAACTCGGGTAGGAATTTGCAATCGCCTTAATGCAGCAAAATCACTCGGAATCACCGTCGTGGAATGTACCCGACAGGATTTTCTCTTCTTTACCCAGTTCTTGGCTACAAAACAAGCAAGGAGGTCGTCAATACCAATAAATTAGCGCATTTTAACTCCAACACGAACCTGGACAACTTGGGGATAGTGACATTGTTGTCCAATTGGTTCTTCGACTGCGCTTTCTCTCTGTCGATATTCGGCACGAAGTCGCGGTCAGGTCCAGTAAAAACACCCTGACAAATAGTTTCCATTAGCACAAGACACTTCAAAACCGACTCAAAACCTGCAAGCAAACCAAAAACTACCTTTGCCGCCGGGCTGACGATAGGCGCCTGCACAAACGGATTCTCCGTCGCATTATCTCCAGTAGATCCTTGGAAAGCATTCCACGTGGGCTGATGCACAATAACTGCAGGTTTTTCTACAAAACAAAACTCTTAGTAACGAAAAATTCAATCAGGAAATCATCAAAAACGTACTGGAAGCCACAGTCTGCAGCCCGTGCAGCGACTGCCTCACTTGAGCCTTCTCACTGAGCAGCTCCAGCCTCTGGCGCTTGGTATCCTGCTCTCTGTCCACCACCAAACGACTGTCCGAACTGTACGTGTGGCGGTTGGGCAATGGTGGCAGGAAGCTCGGCACATGAGGCGGCAGACCCTCTCGTCGTCCGATCTTGGTCTGTTCAATGGTATTTCCAGAGATATCTCGCTTCCTGGCTGGAAAAGCTGGTACATCTCTCGGGAATGGGCGTTTGGCCGTCTCCAGAGTCTTTACCAGGTCCCTAATCTCGACTGGAGCAGGTTCCAAGTCTTGTAGAGCTTGCATCACATCTGTAGCCTTAGGTTGCGTCCGCCCAGCCAGTTCTGCAACGTCTTTAGCTGCTCCTCCGATACGTTGGATGTCTGTTAATAGGAAAACAGCAGAGTTAGTTTTGTTTACCAATAAAATTGGTATACTACCAATAGTATTGTTTACATTTGCCCAGGATCTCCGTCAGTGCGTCTGCTGCTGACTTCTGCACCGCGTCAAAGCCCACACCGCGTGCGATATGTGCTACACTCATTACTGACAGGTTGCGCGCGAACAGGTCGCCGCTCGAGAGACCTGGGGCACCCCCTAAAGCGTCCAACGCGCCGTCCGCCTTCTTGCTCATGCTCACACTGGTGCCTCCAGCATTAGGAGCGTGAGGAGCCTTGCGTGCCTCCTTCTTACGGGCTGACGGCGTCGCTGTCTTGGCCTTAGGAGCCACCGGGGGCATGGACGTCTCGTCAGTCGTCTTGGTAGGCATTATTGAAAATAATTGCTTTAGACAGGTTTACATGAACAGATATCTTGAATAAAGTATGGTACTTGCGTGCACGTGGAGCGTAGCAGCTTCTCCACCCTGCTTAAAGTTATATCCAGCCTGCCATTTCCTATACGGTCTAGCTTATACAGGATCGGTCGTCAAAGTTACTCACAGCGCGAGTACGTCCGCGTTCGGCCGTCCACGCGAATCCGGCGCTGCAACTTGGCTCAGACATGTATAATGTAGTTGTGTACCTGCCAGGATGATCCGTGCGGCGATATCACGCAGATACCGTGCGCGAGATAGCATTATAAGCACATAAAGTATGGTTTAATGCGATCTATTCAAACCTTTTCATACGTGTTAAATACTGCAGGGTAGCGGTTAAATCAAGGCGAAATATTTTCATGAACTTGGAGGATACGAGGTGGAGTAAAAAATGACTGTGTTACAGTTCAAGGTGCTGGATCGAAAAGTTAGAATCGCTGAGTTCAGTGTGTGTAGTGCCAGAAAGCTTTTGCAGTTCTACAGTACCAGTGTAATAAGGTAAACACGATATGGTACTTCCAAGGCACATCAACATGTATTTCAGTTGGAAGACTGTCCAATCTGTATGTCTTCTGCTCTATGTATGCATGTTTTAATGCATGCACTTGTTTCAAGGATCATGTTCAGCCAATTCACTCTTAGGAGTCCTACCGTAGGACATGTTCAACAGCACGCCAAACACTCACGAGGCGCGGAAAGCCGGCTATAATGAGTGAGGGCGTGACGTTGTTGTAATTACTTGCAGGACAAATCTAGGTTTTCATCCCCCGTGTCTTGTAGTGGCGTGTTAGTGCCTTGAATATGTCAATTTCCGACTGCACATCAGCGCAATCTCTCTACATAGTAGATCTGTCAGAGTTCTCCATTGATACAGCACAGAAAATCGATTATTCACACTCGCTTGCATTAATCCGTTGATAATCAATGATGTGGCATGGAGTTTTTCAACGTGTCGTTCTGAAGTTGAATCGTACCAACAAACGAACGCTAGAGCATTCCACCGCCTTTCATCATTTTCAAATTCTCCGGTTACCATGAAGCTCTTCACCACCCCCACTTTAATTGTCATCTGTACGCTGGTCAAAACCATTGCCACCGCTCAAGAAGCTCCGTGGGGGTACAAGCACAACGACCCCGAGATGGCCAGTCCGGAACAATGGGCTGAGCATTATCCGACTTGCGGTGGCTCTCGCCAGTCCCCGATCAACATCGAAACCACCACGGGCGGCGATTTATCTACGCGGTCGTTGAGTTTCAGCGGATCCTGTGGAGCTTTCAACCTCACGCAGACCGAGGAATCCTTCAAGGGCGCTGTGGTCGGCGGTTCCTGCTCCGTCTCAGCGAGTGGTGCGTCGTATTCCTTGAGCCAATTTCACTTCCACTCGCCATCTGAGCATACACTCAATGGCCAGGCCTTGGACGGGGAGGCCCACTTCGTGCACAGCAACGGAGACGGCTCAGCTTTACTGGTCGTGGGGCTCTTTTTCCAAGCCGGAGACTACGATACCGATTCGTGGATCGCACCAGTATTGGATGGTTTGGATGCTGTCACGCCTGAAAAGTGGCAATCCTTGAATCTGTAAGTTGTTTTCGTTGTTGTTTTTCGAGTTTTGACTAACAAACGACAATGGCTTTTGCTACAGCGGCTCGTACGGGGACCTCGTCAACACCAAAGCGGACGCTGATCGCGTGTATAACTACCCTGGCAGCCTTACGACCCCGTCATGCAACGAGATCGTCGACTGGTGGGTCATTCCTACACCCGTCCGCTTGTCCTCGAAGGACCTGGAGCGACTGCAGTCGAATTTGAAGAAGCTGCACGTGACCGATAATGGCAAGAATGCTCGCCCCGTGCAAGCGCTTAACGACCGCACCGTTGCCAGTCTCAAATAAATTGGCCTCGTAACCTTTTGGAATCAAAACGTTAGAGTGTAGTAATTGTCTGACGTTTATTTTCTTGGTTTCGTTACGAGTTCATGCAAAGATTTCTGCATGCCCTTTGCGTCCGTGGTAAATACGTCCATCCCGTAGCTGCCACAGACCACCGCTTAGTAGACACGCGCGAAGGGCGGGACGTGTTTGCACTCATTCTCGTCCAGCGTCTGGTCCTGCACGGCGCGGTAGGCGATGTGCGTCTTGCCCTCGTCGCTGTGGTAGGCGAGAGTGTGCTTCATCCAGTTGACATCGTCACGCTCCGTGAAGTCCTCACGTGCGTGGGCGCCACGAGACTCCTTACGGGCCTCGGCACCGTGCATGGTGCAGGATGCGCAGGCCAGCAGGTTGCGCAGTTCCAGAGTCTCCGTCAGGTCCGTGTTCCAGATGAGCGAGCGATCTGTCACCTTAATGTCGTTGAACTTCGGCACCACCTCGTCGATCTTGTCCTTACCAGCCGCCAGCGACTCCTGTGTGCGGTACACGGCAGCGTCCACCTGCATGGTCTTCTGCATCTCCAGACGCAGTTCAGCCGTGGAGATGTTGCCATCCGCGTAACGCAGCTTATCCACGTCTTCAATAGCCTTCAGACCACCGTCCTTGGGCATCGCGCGCTTCTTCTGGCCAGGCTTGGTCAGCTCGGCAATGCGCTGAGCGCAGGCACGACCGAACACCACCAGATCCAGCAGCGAGTTAGCGCCGAGACGGTTAGCGCCATGCACCGAAGCGCAAGCAGCCTCACCAGCAGCAAACAGACCGGGAACGACCTTGTCCTGGTACAGCTTACCAGGCTCCGGCAGGCCGTTCATGTCCGGCACCACGACTTCACCCAGGTGGTTGGTGGCAATACCGCCCATGTTGTAGTGCACGGTGGGCAGCACCGGGATGGGTTCCTTGGTCACATCCACACCAGCGAAAATAGCAGCAGTCTCCGAGATACCGGGCAGACGCTCGTGCAGCAGCTCAGGCGGCAAGTGGTCCAGGTGCAAGAAGATATGGTCCTTGTTCTTGCCAACGCCGCGGCCCTCGCGGATCTCCATGGTCATAGCACGCGACACAACATCACGCGACGCTAGATCCTTGGCGGTGGGGGCGTAACGCTCCATGAAGCGCTCACCTTCTGCGTTACGCAAGATGCCTCCCTCACCACGGGATCCCTCCGTGATCAGACAACCAGCCCCGTAGATACCCGTGGGGTGGAACTGCACAAACTCCGGGTCCTGCAGCGGGATACCGGCACGCAGAGCCATACCGGTACCATCACCTGTGCACGTGTGCGCAGACGTGCACGAGAAGTAGGCGCGGCCGTATCCGCCCGTGGCCAGCACCGTGTTGTTCGTGTGGAAACGGTGGAACGTGCCGTCCTCCATGTTGAAGGCCATGACGCCCACGCACTCACCGGCGTCGTTCATGATCAGGTCCAGAGCGAAGTACTCAATAAAGTACGACGTGTCGAAGGCCAGCGAGCGGCCGTACAGCGTGTGCAGCATGGCGTGACCCGTGCGGTCAGCGGCACAGGCCGTACGACGGGCCTGTCCGCCCTTGCCGAACTCCAGACTCTGTCCACCGAACGGACGCTGGTAGATCTTGCCCTCCTCCGTACGGGAGAACGGCAGGCCGAAGTCCTCCAGCTCACGCACAGCTTCAGGTGCCTGTTGACAAAGATACACGTTGATTTTAGTCACATAAACACCTAAACAGTTTAATGTTAGGAAGAACAGTAGCTACCTCTCTGCACATGTAGTGGATGGCGTCCTGGTCTCCAAGCCAATCACTGCCCTTGACCGTGTCGTACATGTGCCACCGCCAGTCGTCCTCCGACATGTTGCCCAGCGCGGCGTTAATGCCTCCCTGGGCCGCTACCGTGTGCGAGCGGGTCGGGAAGAGCTTGGAGATACAGGCCGTCTTCAGACCGGCCTCAGCACAGCCCATGGCCGCACGCAGACCGGCACCGCCTGCACCCACCACGACGGCGTCGTATTCGTGATCCACGACCGTGTACTTGGACGTGAGCGCCTCCGTCTGGACGCCCGCGAGCGGCTGTGAGCTGCGCACAGCGAACCCGCGGGTGGCTGTGGGTCGGGCCAGCGTCTTGGCCAGCGCCTTCTTCATCTGCGAGGAGCGCAACATGCTTAAAGAGGGGAAGGACCACCGGAACTGCCTACGCTATGGGTCGCCTGCACAATCTGAACTGAAGCAGGCCGCGCCAGCCGCAGATTGGAAAACAGCATTTTTGTAAGTCCATAGTGGAAACAAGTTTATTTAGTATCAAATATAGCAGTGACATTTCCAATCTCCTTGTATTAAGGTTAGGAATGTAAATAACAGTGATTCTATTTACACAGGTTTAAACTTGAACTTTGACTTGTTAAGCGTACTTAGCCGAGTGACCAAACATTGGATAAAACCCGGTCATCTCATGCAAGGCAAGGTTGCCACGCTAGCCACGTCAGTGATTGACAATCACTCTTGACAGTTTATTGATACTTGCGGCGCCAGTAGTCTTGCTGGTACCATAGAGTGGAGTGTGGCTCATGTTCTCCGCCCTCTTCGTCCACACTGACGAGTGGTCCTTGTCCTGATGGATACACAGGTAACCAGCGTTGATTTGGTCCTTCTCCGAGCGATTCCAGCGTCGTCAGTAGCTCTTCTTGTTGTCGTTGGAGTGTGGATGGAGTATTACCGATACTGTTGATCTTCTGATCCATTAACGCGTCCATTGCGAGTCGCTGGATCTCGACGTCTTCCTCTTCTTTTGCCTCTGCTTCTCGTCGCTGATTTTCCTTGCTAAATAGCGGCTTTGGTGTCCCTGGTGTTCGTGACATGGGGGATCCAGGGATCTCGAAGCGGTCGCTAGGGGAGAACGACGTAGACCGACGGCTGTCATTCGAGTCAAACAACTGCTGGAACTGCGCGTGCAAGATACCCAATTGTGTGTTGAGTTGGTTGACAGTAGAGAAGTCGCTGAAATTGAGGGGGACTGGAGCCGATGGAGCAGTTGGAGGGACTGGAGGTACAGGCGGTGAGGCCCATGGAGGAGAATTGATACCGGTGACTTGACTAGGCATTTGTCGCTGCGTCAGGTACACTCGGATGGTGTGAAGTTGCTCAAGCAAGACCTTGTTATTGTCCTCCAGACGATTCACCTCGCGTTTCAAGAATTCACTTTCGGCTACTGCAGTTTTCAGCTTTTGCTCTGCCCGATCGCAAGCTTCTTGAGCCTGTTGCTGTCGAGCTACCACCTCGTTCCGCTCTTGCAATGCACGCATACTCAGTTCGTCCCGTAGCTTCTTGGCTACAGCTCGACACTTTCTCGTCCATTCGTCACTGGAGCGGGCTACACAGGCCTGCGCTAGCTGGGGAAGCTGCCACTCCACTGCTTGTTGCATTCGCTGAAGCTCCTCAGTGCGTCGGATTTCGTCGCGTTTACGAGCATCGCGTTCGTCACTCAGCTCCCGTTCCAGCTTGCTCATCTTCAGCTCCGTCTGCTGCTTGGACGCACGCAGTTCCTGGATCTCGGCGCTAGTTTCCATCTCAACGTGACGCCCTTGTAGCGCTGTAAGTTGTTCACGGAGCTCCATCAACTGACTATCGCGTTTCTCCACTCGAGCAGCTTCCTTCGCGCGCCAAGCTTCCGCCTTTGCGAACCGTTCTTCAAGTCGTGCAGATTCGTATTCCTTCTGGGTCACCTGGCTTTCAAGCTCACGTACGCGGAAACTCAGCTTGTCGGTGTCGACTCTCTTGTCGTGTTGAGCGGTGAGAAGTTCGTCTTGCAAGGTCGCGAGCTGCTTCTCTGCTGTGTTTTTGGTTGTGGTTAGAGCGTCCATTTGGGACTTTCGCTGCTGCTCACGACGCACCAGCACGTCCACTTCGATCTCCAGTTGATTCGCGCGGTCCGTCTGTCCTGAAAGCTCTAGCTTGGCAGTACGCAGCTCCTTTTCCAGAATCGCGACGCGCTCGGTTAGTCGATCAACGTCGCGCTGTAGTTGGTCTCGTAACTTTTCGAGTGGCTTCACTTGCTGCGCCTGCACACTGGCCAGCTCTCCTTTCAGCTCGATCACCTCGGACTGAAGTCTCGTCTTCGCAGCTGTCTGTTCGTCCAGCTGAGCGTTGAGCTGGGTCTGTAGCCTTTGGATCCTGGATTGCGCCTGCGTTTCGGCATCAGCCGTGGCTCGTTCCCGCTCAAGAGTCAACTGCTGCTGATGTCTCTGTTGATCCAAGCTGCTCTTGCTTGCTCGAAGCTCGTCCTGAGCCTTACGAAGTTCTTCTTGAGCTTTGTACTGTTCATCTTGAGTCCTGTTGAACGCGTTCTGCAGTGTAGAGAGATCTGCTTTCTTGGTCTCCAGATCCTGAGTCAAAGTATCGTGCTTTCTGTTCGACTCGCTGTTTTCTCGTTGAAGACGATCAATCTGAGCCTGCAAGCCACGATTCTTCTCCTCAAGCTCCTGCACCAATCTCTCATGTTTACTTAGCGATTCCTGGACTGTTTTAAGCTGGTCGCACTTTGAAGCTTGTTCATCGGCTGTGCTTTTCAGTGTACGGAGCTCCAGTTGAAGCTGCTCAAGCTGCTCGCACTTTGCGGCTTGCTCACTTGCCGTGTTCTTCAGTGTGCGAAGTTCCTGCTGGAGCTTTTCGAGCTCCTCGCACTTTGCAGCTTGATCACCTGCTACACTCTTCAAGGTGCGGAGTTCCTGCTGCACTTTATCTAGTTGCTCGCTCTTTTCAGCCTGCTCTTCGGCAGTGACTTTTAATGATCGGTGTTGCTGCTCAAGTGTTTCCAGCTGCTTACGGAGACTTGCAACTTCCGAAGCATGTTGGTGGGATGAAGCTTCAGCCGAAGCCTGTTGCTGGATTAATTTCTGCTGAACCTCTGCTTGTGCTTTCTCGTGGGCTTCTAAAGCCACTTTCGCCTGCTGTTCCTGATCTAAAAGTTGCTTCTGAAGACGCTCAAGCTCTGCCTGCTTGCTCTCAAGAGCCTCTCGGTTCTGTTGAGCTTCTTTCTGCTGAGTCTCCATCTGCTGGCTCTGTGTCTGGCTCTGCTGTTTGATAAGGCGCGCGTTTTCAGCCTCCAGCTTTGTGAGTTTGTCTGTGTGCTGCTTCTCACGTGCTACTGACGCGCTCTCCTGTTCTGTGAGCTTCGATTTGAGCTCGTTGACTTTCATCTTGAGGTAATTGCTCTCTTTGGCTTCCTGCTGAGCTGCCTGAAGCTGTTTCGTGGTCTCTGAGTGAGCTGTCCGTTCCCGTGCCAGATCGCTGTTGGCATCTGCCAGACTCTTCTCCAGTTTCTGAATCTTCGCTATTGTAGTAGGAGATGGTGCAGAGGCTGGAACTGGACCCGTAGGCTGAATTGGTGCATCTTGGTAGAACGGTCCTTTGACAGTTGAAGCGAGGCTAGTAGAACGCTTGGGGGTCTCCTCAGTTGGAGTTTGAATGCTTGTCAATGGGGTGACTGGATCTGTAGCTGATGCTCCACTTCGTCTAGAGCTGAATGCTCCTAGACGTGACGGTCCTGTATCAATAGCATCCTGCTTTTGAAGGGAGGTGGACAATGGCGTCGGTTTGATTGGAATGGGGGCCACGTCGTCGTCGTTGTCCAGCAACCAAGACCTGTCACGGCCAAAGCCGAATCCAGTAGCTACTGCCGGAGTAGTTTGAAGTTTCTCGGGAACTACTGGAGTGGAAGTATTATCGGGTTTCTTCAATGGGATGGATACTGTTGGAGTGGTGAAGAGATCACTTATTCTAGACTTGGAAGCTGGCATTAATGAGGTGACAGGTGTTGGGGTTTCTTCATCGCTGACGTCGTCGAAGCTGTACACGTCGACATTGTTGGTAGCTGCTGGTGCACTCGAACCGGTATTTGTGTCGGTCGGAGCTTGTACTGGAGTCGGTTGGGCTGCATGTTCCTCCTTTTTGGTCTGGATGAGTTCTCGATAGTGAGCATCGAGCGGATGCTCCCAGATACTTTCTTCCGTGCTCGAGTTGAAGTAGTAAAGTGTACCATCTTCAGTCTCGCCCTGCTCCCAATCCGGTGGCAATTCAGCGAGTAAAGCTTCCTGTACAAGCGGCAGCAGAAAACTTTCTGCGTCAGGATCTACCCCAAGACTTCTGGCATGATCTCTCAGTGCCTCCTGGAACTCAGGGCCGCTGGTGTCCATGACAAACAGTTAATTCCTACAAGGAAGCTTTCGAGATGTCCATAACTTGGGATGATGTCGATTGAAGCTATAATTGGGAGTTGAAACCTCAAATGCTTGTCAATCGAAGGTATTCCTACCTACTGCCCCTTTACCACTTCGATGATGATCTTGCCACGGGCACGGCTCGACATCTGTACCTTCAGTGCCTCAATGACATTTTCCAGCGGGTGCACTGAGTCGATTACAGTCTTCACCTGACCAGCCTCGATCAGCTTCTTCACCTCCAACAGATACTCCGTGCATGGCGCATTGAAGATCTGGTGGAACGTGGCTCCGATGATCGACTCGATAGGCTTGTCAACCGTCAAAATCGTCACGAAGATACCCGTCTTTTCCTTCAACACCTTCTGGGCCACATCATTCCACGAAGCGGGCTCCATGCCGCAATCGTAGATGAGATCAACCGAGTGCTCCGCCAGCACGTCAGCCCACTTCTCCTTCGTGTAGTCAACGACCTGGTCAGCACCCAGAGACTTCACCAGCTCCACGTTACGAGCACTGCACGTCGTGATCACCTCAGCACCGAGAGCCTTAGCGATCTGAATGGCGAACAGACCCGTACCGCTGCTTCCACCAAGAATCAGCACGCGCTGACCCTTCTGCAGCTTGCCGTACGTCACCAGCGCCTGCCAACTCGTTTGACCAGCCAGAGGAACACCCGCAGCCTCGTTCCACGACATGTTGTTTGGTTTGTGGGCGAGATATTTGGTGTTCACGTTGAAGTATTCGCCAACGCTACCGAAGGAATCAATGAACGGCATCCCGTACACTTCGTCGCCGATTTCATAGTTTTTCACGTCAGGACCAAGCTCGACAACAGCGCCAGCCAGGTCGAAGCCTAGTCTGAATGGGTTCTCGGGTGTCGGATGTGTGGTTAATCCTAGCGACGGACCCTGCTGTACCAGTTTGTAGTCAGCGGGATTCAAGGCAGCGCTGAATATCTTCACTCGCACTTCTCCAGCGTGGAGAGGTGCTTGCACAGCCGTTGGATTCAGCTTAATCTCTTTGAAAGGGTCCTCACCGAAGCTCTCGTACTGGTAAGCCTTGAACGTCGCAGGGATCGTCGACATGGGTTAATTGTAGGTTGCTACGAACTCGGTGTTTTCACAAATGAGCTCAAGCTTTCCAGACCACTTCGGCTGCTTGAAGCATAGCCAAGAAGCAGGCTGCTTCTTGGCTTCCATATTCGTGTAGATGACGTCTTCAGAATAGGTAAACACTGTTTCGATGGAGAAATGATGGTAACTCTGGTGGCTTGACTATCATTTCGACACTGACAAAGTGCAAGGGGGCAAAAGAGTTTCGTCCTTGACTTTGTGTGTCGATGACAGCGACTCGATGCGACAGCTCCAGATTTTGTTTGACTTCCGGTATGATAATTACGCGGTGATATTACAGACGCAAAGCGATAAGTAAGCCATGCGCAACACCAGGAGCTGGTAAGGATGTCAATTTTCAGACATGTCCGCATGGTCGAGCTTTAGATCATCAACTGTACTGTACCAGGAAATCCATGCCTTCTAACAAAGTTCGGGCAATTGGTATTCTGCATTGGTTTTTCGTGCGCCCGCCTCCAGTTGCAAGTTTATTCCTTGGTGCTTTTGAGCCGCAAAAGTCTAACATCGAAGATTTCCAACCATCCAACCACTACAACAACTTCGGGGGATTTTGGCGTACGAAACGATTTTTAATTGTATTTTACTTTGGAATTGTTGACTGCCAATATTTACTCCTTGGCCACCTCGATAATGATCTTACCCTTCGCGCGGTGCGACATACAGATCTTCATGGCCTCCACCAGGTTCTCCAACGGGTGCACCGAGTCGATAATCGTCTTCACCTGACCGGCCTCGATCAACTTCTTCAATTCCAACAGGTACTCCGTGCACGGCGCATTGAAGATCTGGTTCTGCGTGGCACCGATGGGCGACTCCACCGGGTTCTCGATCACGCCGATGGTCACGAAGATGCCGGTCTGCGTCTTCAACACCTTCTGCGCCGCATCGTTCCACGACTGGGACTCCACACCGCAGTCGTAGATGAGGTCCACCGAGTGCTCCGCCACCACGTCAGCCCACTTCTCCGTCGTGTAGTCGATCACCTGGTCGGCACCCAGAGACTTCACCAGCTCCACGTTGCGGTGGCTGCACGTGGCCAATACCTCAGCACCCAGAGCCTTGGCGATCTGGATGGCGAACAGACCCGTACCGCTGCTTCCACCGAGAATCAGCACACGCTGACCCTTCTGCAGCTTGCCGTACGTCACCAGCGCCTGCCAACTCGTTTGACCAGCCAGAGGAACACCCGCAGCCTCGTTGAACGTCATGTTGCTGGGCTTGTGCGCCACGCGCTTCGTGTCCACGTTGATGTACTCGGCGAACGTTCCCGTGGCGTCGAACCACGGCATGGCGTACACCTCGTCGCCCACCTGGTAGTCCTTCACGTCACTGCCGACTTCCACCACCTTACCCGACAGGTCGTGGCCCACGCGGTACGGGTGCTCGGGAGACGCCATGGTGGACAGGATCATGGACGCGTAGAGGCCGATCTTGTAGTCGATAGGGTTGAGCGACGCACTGAAGACCTTGATCTTGACCTCATGGGGCTGCACGGGCTTCTGCTCCGCGTTCGGGTTGAACTTGATCTCTTCGAGGAAGTCACCGAAGTGCTGGTACTCGTAGGCCTTGAAGGTGGAAGGGATGGTGGCCATGATTGGTAGTTGGTTGTGGTTGTTGGACTTGTTGCCGAGAGCGTTTTTTGAAGAATGACAGACAAGGACTGCTAACTGTCTCCGAACGGATATTTTCACGGTAACTACCCGCTTGATGCTAATCATTTGCGCTGTGTAAACGGATGTGGATTGCGTGCACTCTAGCTCGACATTATAGATTCGATGCAGACTGGTATGTTTTCATCATCGTTGAATCTGCAGCACCAGCTAGCGCGACCAGCCCGTATTGAAGGCTGCGTTTCTAGAATTCTGTGGTGGTGTATGATCACACGTGTGGTCATCCCTTCAGCCGGTGCTAAGAATTTTGAGTCTGCACGTTATCTATAGACTATCTAGAATGCCTTGAAATGGCACAGTGTACCAATGCGACGTGATCGATTAGCAGACCGCTTCTGTTTACAACTGCAACGGCCCACGTCACTCCCAAGGTGGTCGCGTCACTCCCAAGATAGGCTAACAGCTCCCTCTCATTCTTCAAAACGATCCCAAGTCCCCAAGTCCAAGAACTCCCCCCATCCAGTCACAATGGCGTCCATCCCTACCACCTTCAAGGCCTACGAGTACTACAAGTACGGCGAGCCCCTGGAGGAGATCAAGTTCAACGCGAATGCCACCCACAAGCCACTCAAGGCGGACGAGCTCCGTGTCAAGATCTTCAGCGCCGCTGTGAACCCCGTGGACTACAAATTGGTCAAGTACGGTCCACACATCCTACCGCACGCTCCCACTGCCGAGAACCCATTCCGTGTGGGCTTCGACATGGCTGGTAAAGTCGTGGAGATCGGCAGTGATGTCAAGGACTACCAGGTGGGCGACGAGATCTTCGCTATGCCTGGCTTCGTTAACTTCGGCACATTCGGCGAATACATTAACATCGAGACCAAGTTCGTGGCGCCCAAGCCCAACAACATGTCGTGGAACGAGGCGGCGGGCGTACCGTTGGCGGGTCAGACGAGCTGGCAGGCGCTGGTGACGTACGGCAAGCTACAGAAGGGTCAGCGCGTGCTCATTCTTGGTGGAAGCAGCGGTACGGGTCTGTTCGCCATTCAGATCGCTAAGGCTCTCGGTGCTGAGGTGATCACGACGTGCAGTGCTCGTAACGTGGAGCTGGTGAAGTCTCTGGGTGCTGACCAGGTCGTTGACTACACGAAGGAGAAGTGGGCTGACGTGCTGGCGGAGCACTCGGTTGATCTCATCTACGATTGCGGCATGGAGCCCGCTTCGTGGAATGATGTGGCCCAGAAGGTGTTGAAGGAAAAGACGGGTATCTTCGTGACGATTTTGACGGTTGACAAGCCTATCGAGTCGACCATCGGAGCCACGTTCCACCAATTTATGAATGCACCATGCACGGAGTATCTGTTGGAGGTGAAGAAGCTGATCGAGGCTGGTCAGGTGAAGACCATTATTGATTCGGTGCACCCGCTGGAAAATGTCATTGAGGCGTTTAAGGTGCAGATGTCGAGTCGTGCCCGTGGCAAGATCGTCATCGAGATCGCCAAGGAGTAAGTGACTCGTAGGTGACGAACTGTATAAGAAGAATGAACTTCCTTTTAACTGTACGAAGCGGTCGCAGCCGAGCACAACACAGGATACTACACAAGGAGAACTACCTGTCTAGATAGGATATTAGTGAACCAATTGAAGAGTCTTCTTGTTGAAGAAGAAGGTCTCCGTCGATCGCCCTTCACTGTTAGAAATGGTAAAAGCCGAACTCCGTCAGCTTGGCTCAGTGTTACATTTAGACAAAGACGCCTATCGGTTGTTGGTGTTGCTTTTTTGACTCTTTACGGAGTTGACACGATGACGTTGCTTATGCGCCACTTATAGGTAGTTTTTGCTGTTCGCAGCTGGTGCTTACGTCAAACGGTTTGATAGAGTTAAAAACCTCCCTAGCAGAATACGTGTCGCTTTTCGTTTACATCATGGTGTGTGGCCGATCATTGCAGCATCACTCACTTCTATCGATCTCATTCTTAAAACTACCATACCAGCAACACCGACCCAACTTCAAACCATGCCGACTATTCCTTCAACGTTCAAGGTCTACCAGTACGAAAGCTTCGGCGAGGATCCTCTCAAACAAATCAAACTGAATCCGAAAGCCGAACAGAAACCTCTACGTCCGAATGAGGTGCGTGTCAAGGTCTTCAGTGCCGCCTTGAACCCGATCGACTACAAGATGATCCAGTACGGACCCGCCCTGGTGTCCACGCACCCGACCCCGGAGAATCCGTTCCGTCTCGGCTTCGATCTGGCCGGTAAGGTCGTCGAGCTTGGCAGCGACGTCAAGGATTACAAGATCAACGACGAGGTGTACGCCATGCCCTGGCTCGACGCTATCGGCAGCTTCGGCGAATACATCAACGTGGACACCAAGTTTCTCGCGCACAAGCCGACCAACATGACGTGGAACGAAGCAGCGGGTGTGCCGTTGGCTGGTCAAACGAGCTGGCAGGCGATCCACACGTACGGGAAGCTCCAGAAGGGCCAGCGCGTGCTGATCACTGGCGGAAGCAGTGGCACCGGCGCGTTTGCCATCCAGATCGCCAAAGCTGCTGGTGCTGAAGTGATCGTGACGTGCAGCGCTCGTAACGTGGAGCTGGTCAAGTCTCTGGGCGCTGACCAAGTCATCGACTACACGAAAGAGAAGTGGAGCGAGGTGCTGGCCGACCACTCCATTGATCTCATTTATGACTGCGGATATGATGCTGCGTCGTGGAACGATGTTGCGCAGAAGAAGCTCAAGGAGCAAACGGGCATCTTCGTGACGATTCTGATGGTGGACAAGCCCATCGAGTCGCCAATTGGCGCTACGCTCCACCAGATCTTTAACGCCCCGTGCACCGAATTCTTGGTGGAATTGAAGAAACTAGCTGAAGCTGGTAAGCTCAAGACGATCATCGACTCGGTCCACCCGCTGGAGGATGTCCCTGAGGCGGTGAAAATCTGTATGTCGCATCGCGCACGCGGCAAAATCATTATTGAGGTGGCGAGGGAGTAGGAAGTGGATCGATGACAGCACTTTAAACTCCAATGACATTGTACTACTTGCTTTGAAGCGATACGCATGTAACTCCAGGTCTTAGCTGGCAAAAAAATTTTACTCCTTCGCAAGTTTTAATCTTGAAAGTCTCACTGGCTGGGACCTAGCGGGCCAGATATGCAGGTACATGTATCAACGCCTCAAGAACTACGATCGTCCCGACGTCATTCATTCACGACATCTCTTCCATAACTTTCAGTCAAGAGTCTTTACTCAAGATTCTTAGACTCTGTAGTGGAACCTAGGCTCTAAAGCTTAGTTCTATCGTGCAACAGACTGCGCACTCCCCAAGCAGACATCACAGACTGTGTCCTACAGCATCAGCTGAGGCAACTTCATGTTCTACATGTTATAATAGGTCAGGCTGTTAGTGGCTGACTTGGTTTGCACTTGGAGCTTGTATGTCTAGCTACATGTATCTTTAGGAATGATTGCTTGGCGAGCAGCAGCTTCGAGGAGTTCTGCCTTCAAGTACTCGTTCTCTCTGAGTGGAGGCTCGTTGCCGAAGGTCACTCTTCGATGTCTGATCAATACACTAGGCTACAGTTCCTGCGGGTTGGCCCCGCACTGTCTAGTGTTAACGACTTTGAATTTCGACCCCGGGAATACTACAGACTCAATAGTTAGGAACAACGCTGAAATCGTGTACAATTCATTGCAAACATCGAAAAACTAATAGATACATGTATTCGTATCACGTTGACTAACTATCCTAACCAGTTACTCCTTGGCCACCTCGATAATGATCTTACCCTTCGCGCGGTGCGACATACAGATCTTCATGGCCTCCACCAGGTTCTCCAACGGGTGCACCGAGTCGATGATCGTCTTCACCTGACCGGCCTCGATCAACTTCTTCAATTCCAACAGGTACTCCGTGCACGGCGCATTGAAGATCTGGTTCTGCGTGGCACCGATGGGCGACTCCACCGGGTTCTCGATCACGCCGATGGTCACGAAGATGCCGGTCTGCGTCTTCAACACCTTCTGCGCCGCATCGTTCCACGACTGGGACTCCACACCGCAGTCGTAGATGAGGTCCACCGAGTGCTCCGCCACCACGTCAGCCCACTTCTCCGTCGTGTAGTCGATCACCTGGTCGGCACCCAGAGACTTCACCAGCTCCACGTTGCGGTGGCTGCACGTGGCCAATACCTCAGCACCCAGAGCCTTGGCGATCTGGATGGCGAACAGACCCGTACCGCTGCTTCCACCGAGAATCAGCACGCGCTGACCCTTCTGCAGCTTGCCGTACGTCACCAGCGCCTGCCAACTCGTTTGACCAGCCAGAGGAACACCCGCAGCCTCGTTGAACGTCATGTTGCTGGGCTTGTGCGCCACGCGCTTCGTGTCCACGTTGATGTACTCGGCGAACGTTCCCGTGGCGTCGAACCACGGCATGGCGTACACCTCGTCGCCCACCTGGTAGTCCTTCACGTCACTGCCGACTTCCACCACTTTACCCGACAGGTCGTGGCCCACGCGGTACGGGTGCTCGGGAGACGCCATGGTGGACAGGATCATGGACGCGTAGAGGCCGATCTTGTAGTCGATAGGGTTGAGCGACGCACTGAAGACCTTGATCTTGACCTCATGGGGCTGCACGGGCTTCTGCTCCGCGTTCGGGTTGAACTTGATCTCTTCGAGGAAGTCACCGAAGTGCTGGTACTCGTAGGCCTTGAAGGTGGAAGGGATGGTGGCCATGATTGGTAGTTGGTTGTGGTTGTTGGACTTGTTGCCGAGAGAGTTTTTTGAAGAATGAGAGAGAGAGACCAAGGCAGTCTGCCGCTGGACGGTTGATCTGCTGCTGCTCACTGTGGACTGACTTGGCGATGGATGCTGTTGATGTGGCTTCCAAGGTACTTTAGGCGTACGCGGTAATCGATTGAGCTTTGTAATCTGATGCTAGAGTTTATGTTCCAAGCTACATTTTTCTCACTTGTAGTTCGTCTTTGTAGCTTGATGCAGACTGGTGTGTTTTCATCATCCTCATCTCGGATACTTAGTTCTCCATGATTACTGCACATGCAGTTAATCTTTGCTAAATGTAAGACGTGACAATTGGAAGAACGGCGCGTTAAACAAGATGAAAAACTAACTATATTTGTGGGGTTACTTCAAATGGTGTACCGTAATTTGATACGTGTTGCTGGTTTTGGAACTAAACATGTACGGACAGTAGACTGCTACTTGCTGTCAGTAAAGTAGACCTCCATCCAGAACGCCGTAGTGTACGGTGATCCTGTACATGTAGTTTTGGGACTAAACATGGTGCAATCTGCAATTTGCAGTGTTACCAATACATGTACACTGTGCCGTAGGTACAGTAGTATGGAGCTTCACATATTAAGCCGGTGCTGTTTTCACCAGCGTCAAGCTTAGCAAGAGTTTACGCTCCCGGAATCCTCTGCAAAATTCAAGCTACAAAGACGAACTACAAGTGAGAAAAATGTAGCTTGGAACATAAACTCTAGCATCAGATTACAAAGCTCAATCGATTACCGCGTACGCCTAAAGTACCTTGGAAGCCACATCAACAGCATCCATCGCCAAGTCAGTCCACAGTGAGCAGCAGCAGATCAACCGTCCAGCGGCAGACTGCCTTGGTCTCTCTCTCTCATTCTTCAAAAAACTCTCTCGGCAACAAGTCCAACAACCACAACCAACTACCAATCATGGCCACCATCCCTTCCACCTTCAAGGCCTACGAGTACCAGCACTTCGGTGACTTCCTCGAAGAGATCAAGTTCAACCCGAACGCGGAGCAGAAGCCCGTGCAGCCCCATGAGGTCAAGATCAAGGTCTTCAGTGCGTCGCTCAACCCTATCGACTACAAGATCGGCCTCTACGCGTCCATGATCCTGTCCACCATGGCGTCTCCCGAGCACCCGTACCGCGTGGGCCACGACCTGTCGGGTAAAGTGGTGGAAGTCGGCAGTGACGTGAAGGACTACCAGGTGGGCGACGAGGTGTACGCCATGCCGTGGTTCGACGCCACGGGAACGTTCGCCGAGTACATCAACGTGGACACGAAGCGCGTGGCGCACAAGCCCAGCAACATGACGTTCAACGAGGCTGCGGGTGTTCCTCTGGCTGGTCAAACGAGTTGGCAGGCGCTGGTGACGTACGGCAAGCTGCAGAAGGGTCAGCGCGTGCTGATTCTCGGTGGAAGCAGCGGTACGGGTCTGTTCGCCATCCAGATCGCCAAGGCTCTGGGTGCTGAGGTATTGGCCACGTGCAGCCACCGCAACGTGGAGCTGGTGAAGTCTCTGGGTGCCGACCAGGTGATCGACTACACGACGGAGAAGTGGGCTGACGTGGTGGCGGAGCACTCGGTGGACCTCATCTACGACTGCGGTGTGGAGTCCCAGTCGTGGAACGATGCGGCGCAGAAGGTGTTGAAGACGCAGACCGGCATCTTCGTGACCATCGGCGTGATCGAGAACCCGGTGGAGTCGCCCATCGGTGCCACGCAGAACCAGATCTTCAATGCGCCGTGCACGGAGTACCTGTTGGAATTGAAGAAGTTGATCGAGGCCGGTCAGGTGAAGACGATCATCGACTCGGTGCACCCGTTGGAGAACCTGGTGGAGGCCATGAAGATCTGTATGTCGCACCGCGCGAAGGGTAAGATCATTATCGAGGTGGCCAAGGAGTAACTGGTTAGGATAGTTAGTCAACGTGATACGAATACATGTATCTATTAGTTTTTCGATGTTTGCAATGAATTGTACACGATTTCAGCGTTGTTCCTAACTATTGAGTCTGTAGTATTCCCGGGGTCGAAATTCAAAGTCGTTAACACTAGACAGTGCGGGGCCAACCCGCAGGAACTGTAGCCTAGTGTATTGATCAGACATCGAAGAGTGACCTTCGGCAACGAGCCTCCACTCAGAGAGAACGAGTACTTGAAGGCAGAACTCCTCGAAGCTGCTGCTCGCCAAGCAATCATTCCTAAAGATACATGTAGCTAGACATACAAGCTCCAAGTGCAAACCAAGTCAGCCACTAACAGCCTGACCTATTATAACATGTAGAACATGAAGTTGCCTCAGCTGATGCTGTAGGACACAGTCTGTGATGTCTGCTTGGGGAGTGCGCAGTCTGTTGCACGATAGAACTAAGCTTTAGAGCCTAGGTTCCACTACAGAGTCTAAGAATCTTGAGTAAAGACTCTTGACTGAAAGTTATGGAAGAGATGTCGTGAATGAATGACGTCGGGACGATCGTAGTTCTTGAGGCGTTGATACATGTACCTGCATATCTGGCCCGCTAGGTCCCAGCCAGTGAGACTTTCAAGATTAAAACTTGCGAAGGAGTAAAATTTTTTTGCCAGCTAAGACCTGGAGTTACATGCGTATCGCTTCAAAGCAAGTAGTACAATGTCATTGGAGTTTAAAGTGCTGTCATCGATCCACTTCCTACTCCCTCGCCACCTCAATAATGATTTTGCCGCGTGCGCGATGCGACATACAGATTTTCACCGCCTCAGGGACATCCTCCAGCGGGTGGACCGAGTCGATGATCGTCTTGAGCTTACCAGCTTCAGCTAGTTTCTTCAATTCCACCAAGAATTCGGTGCACGGGGCGTTAAAGATCTGGTGGAGCGTAGCGCCAATTGGCGACTCGATGGGCTTGTCCACCATCAGAATCGTCACGAAGATGCCCGTTTGCTCCTTGAGCTTCTTCTGCGCAACATCGTTCCACGACGCAGCATCATATCCGCAGTCATAAATGAGATCAATGGAGTGGTCGGCCAGCACCTCGCTCCACTTCTCTTTCGTGTAGTCGATGACTTGGTCAGCGCCCAGAGACTTGACCAGCTCCACGTTACGAGCGCTGCACGTCACGATCACTTCAGCACCAGCAGCTTTGGCGATCTGGATGGCAAACGCGCCGGTGCCACTGCTTCCGCCAGTGATCAGCACGCGCTGGCCCTTCTGGAGCTTCCCGTACGTGTGGATCGCCTGCCAGCTCGTTTGACCAGCCAACGGCACACCCGCTGCTTCGTTCCACGTCATGTTGGTCGGCTTGTGCGCGAGAAACTTGGTGTCCACGTTGATGTATTCGCCGAAGCTGCCGATAGCGTCGAGCCAGGGCATGGCGTACACCTCGTCGTTGATCTTGTAATCCTTGACGTCGCTGCCAAGCTCGACGACCTTACCGGCCAGATCGAAGCCGAGACGGAACGGATTCTCCGGGGTCGGGTGCGTGGACACCAGGGCGGGTCCGTACTGGATCATCTTGTAGTCGATCGGGTTCAAGGCGGCACTGAAGACCTTGACACGCACCTCATTCGGACGTAGAGGTTTCTGTTCGGCTTTCGGATTCAGTTTGATTTGTTTGAGAGGATCCTCGCCGAAGCTTTCGTACTGGTAGACCTTGAACGTTGAAGGAATAGTCGGCATGGTTTGAAGTTGGGTCGGTGTTGCTGGTATGGTAGTTTTAAGAATGAGATCGATAGAAGTGAGTGATGCTGCAATGATCGGCCACACACCATGATGTAAACGAAAAGCGACACGTATTCTGCTAGGGAGGTTTTTAACTCTATCAAACCGTTTGACGTAAGCACCAGCTGCGAACAGCAAAAACTACCTATAAGTGGCGCATAAGCAACGTCATCGTGTCAACTCCGTAAAGAGTCAAAAAAGCAACACCAACAACCGATAGGCGTCTTTGTCTAAATGTAACACTGAGCCAAGCTGACGGAGTTCGGCTTTTACCATTTCTAACAGTGAAGGGCGATCGACGGAGACCTTCTTCTTCAACAAGAAGACTCTTCAATTGGTTCACTAATATCCTATCTAGACAGGTAGTTCTCCTTGTGTAGTATCCTGTGTTGTGCTCGGCTGCGACCGCTTCGTACAGTTAAAAGGAAGTTCATTCTTCTTATACAGTTCGTCACCTACGAGTCACTTACTCCTTGGCGATCTCGATGACGATCTTGCCACGGGCACGACTCGACATCTGCACCTTAAACGCCTCAATGACATTTTCCAGCGGGTGCACCGAATCAATAATGGTCTTCACCTGACCAGCCTCGATCAGCTTCTTCACCTCCAACAGATACTCCGTGCATGGTGCATTCATAAATTGGTGGAACGTGGCTCCGATGGTCGACTCGATAGGCTTGTCAACCGTCAAAATCGTCACGAAGATACCCGTCTTTTCCTTCAACACCTTCTGGGCCACATCATTCCACGAAGCGGGCTCCATGCCGCAATCGTAGATGAGATCAACCGAGTGCTCCGCCAGCACGTCAGCCCACTTCTCCTTCGTGTAGTCAACGACCTGGTCAGCACCCAGAGACTTCACCAGCTCCACGTTACGAGCACTGCACGTCGTGATCACCTCAGCACCGAGAGCCTTAGCGATCTGAATGGCGAACAGACCCGTACCGCTGCTTCCACCAAGAATGAGCACGCGCTGACCCTTCTGTAGCTTGCCGTACGTCACCAGCGCCTGCCAGCTCGTCTGACCCGCCAACGGTACGCCCGCCGCCTCGTTCCACGACATGTTGTTGGGCTTGGGCGCCACGAACTTAGTCTCGATGTTAATGTATTCGCCGAATGTGCCGAAGTTAACGAAGCCAGGCATAGCGAAGATCTCGTCGCCCACCTGGTAGTCCTTGACATCACTGCCGATCTCCACGACTTTACCAGCCATGTCGAAGCCCACACGGAATGGGTTCTCGGCAGTGGGAGCGTGCGGTAGGATGTGTGGACCGTACTTGACCAATTTGTAGTCCACGGGGTTCACAGCGGCGCTGAAGATCTTGACACGGAGCTCGTCCGCCTTGAGTGGCTTGTGGGTGGCATTCGCGTTGAACTTGATCTCCTCCAGGGGCTCGCCGTACTTGTAGTACTCGTAGGCCTTGAAGGTGGTAGGGATGGACGCCATTGTGACTGGATGGGGGGAGTTCTTGGACTTGGGGACTTGGGATCGTTTTGAAGAATGAGAGGGAGCTGTTAGCCTATCTTGGGAGTGACGCGACCACCTTGGGAGTGACGTGGGCCGTTGCAGTTGTAAACAGAAGCGGTCTGCTAATCGATCACGTCGCATTGGTACACTGTGCCATTTCAAGGCATTCTAGATAGTCTTTAGATAACGTGCAGACTCAAAATTCTTAGCACCGGCTGAAGGGATGACCACACGTGTGATCATACACCACCACAGAATTCTAGAAACGCAGCCTTCAATACGGGCTGGTCGCGCTAGCTGGTGCTGCAGATTCAACGATGATGAAAACATACCAGTCTGCATCGAATCTATAATGTCGAGCTAGAGTGCACGCAATCCACATCCAAGTTTACACAGCGCAAATGATTAGCATCAAGCGGGTAGTTACCGTGAAAATATCCGTTCGGAGACAGTTAGCAGTCCTTGTCTGTCATTCTTCAAAAAACGCTCTCGGCAACAAGTCCAACAACCACAACCAACTACCAATCATGGCCACCATCCCTTCCACCTTCAAGGCCTACGAGTACCAGCACTTCGGTGACTTCCTCGAAGAGATCAAGTTCAACCCGAACGCGGAGCAGAAGCCCGTGCAGCCCCATGAGGTCAAGATCAAGGTCTTCAGTGCGTCGCTCAACCCTATCGACTACAAGATCGGCCTCTACGCGTCCATGATCCTGTCCACCATGGCGTCTCCCGAGCACCCGTATCGCGTGGGCCACGACCTGTCGGGTAAAGTGGTGGAAGTCGGCAGTGACGTGAAGGACTACCAGGTGGGCGACGAGGTGTACGCCATGCCGTGGTTCGACGCCACGGGAACGTTCGCCGAGTACATCAACGTGGACACGAAGCGCGTGGCGCACAAGCCCAGCAACATGACGTTCAACGAGGCTGCGGGTGTTCCTCTGGCTGGTCAAACGAGTTGGCAGGCGCTGGTGACGTACGGCAAGCTGCAGAAGGGTCAGCGCGTGCTGATTCTCGGTGGAAGCAGCGGTACGGGTCTGTTCGCCATCCAGATCGCCAAGGCTCTGGGTGCTGAGGTATTGGCCACGTGCAGCCACCGCAACGTGGAGCTGGTGAAGTCTCTGGGTGCCGACCAGGTGATCGACTACACGACGGAGAAGTGGGCTGACGTGGTGGCGGAGCACTCGGTGGACCTCATCTACGACTGCGGTGTGGAGTCCCAGTCGTGGAACGATGCGGCGCAGAAGGTGTTGAAGACGCAGACCGGCATCTTCGTGACCATCGGCGTGATCGAGAACCCGGTGGAGTCGCCCATCGGTGCCACGCAGAACCAGATCTTCAATGCGCCGTGCACGGAGTACCTGTTGGAATTGAAGAAGTTGATCGAGGCCGGTCAGGTGAAGACGATCATCGACTCGGTGCACCCGTTGGAGAACCTGGTGGAGGCCATGAAGATCTGTATGTCGCACCGCGCGAAGGGTAAGATCATTATCGAGGTGGCCAAGGAGTAACTGGTTAGGATAGCTAGACAACATGCTGGAATACTTATGGCATTTCAAATTGAAAAAGGAATACCATGTGTACTTTATTCTACGTATATTGCAAAGGTAAATATGCAGTCACCGGGATGAATCGGAAACAGTCTAATGAGTGATGTTGAGCACAATCTTGCCGCAAACTTTTCTCATCTTGAGTTTCTCTAACGCCAGCAGCAGCTGGTCAAACGAATACACCGAGTCGATCACAGGCTTCAGCGCACCCGACGACACGAACCGGGACAGTTCCTTCAGCTGCGCTCCACTGGCGTGCACCATGATCTCGCCAATGCACTTGGCACCGAACTTGGCTGGACGCGGTTGCATCATGGGGTTGATGGTCACGAATCGACCCGTGTCCTTCTTGAGCACGGTCTGCGCGTCGCGGTTCCACGCCTTGCGCTCCACGCCGCAGTCGTACACAACGTCGACCGAGTGTTCGTCCACGACATCAACCCAGCTCTGCTTAGACGCGTCGATGACCTTGTCGACACCGAGCGACTGGACAAGAAGGTAGTCCTGGCAGCCTCGGACCGTGGTGATCACATAAACTCCCATGGCTCGGGCCAATTGGATGGCTGCGATGCCCGTCGCGGTGGATCCGCCCAAGACGAGCACGCGCTCGCCAGCCTTGAGATTGGCGTGTTCACACAGCGCCTGGTAGCTGGTTAGCGCGGCGTATGGGATGCTGGCGGCTTCCTCGAAGGTGACGTTGGCAGGTTTGAGCGCCACGAACTGCTCGTCGATGGCGACGAACTCTGCGAAAGTGCCGAAGTTGGAGTACGGCGCCATGGCGAAGACGGCGTCGCCCACCTTGAACTGGTTCGCGTTGTTGCCGGTCTCGACGACGGTACCGGCGACGTCGAATCCCATGCCGAAGGGTTTGTCAGCAGAGGGTTGGCGTCCAGTGACGGCGAGTCCGAAGTCTTGCATGACCTTTTGGTCTGCGGGGTTGAGTGCAGCGCTGTGTACTTTGACACGGAGTTGTGTGGGTTCAAGTGGAATCACGCGCACGTCTTTTTGAAGATTGAGTTCTACATCTGGGGACCCGTATTTGCTGTACTGGTAGGCTCGATAATTTGCAGGCAAGTTGGTGATCTTTCCCGCAGCTTTGGTGGTACTGGCTGTAGCGGCGATTACCGCGTTGTTGACGACTTGGACAACAGCCATCGAGTTGCGTTTGCTGTGCGAGCTGCAGAGTATTTTGTGGAATGAGTCCTTGATGGCGACGAGCTTTGCTTTCAATAGCCTGGCCATCCATTCAGATCGTCGTCGAATCTCGTCCTCCTAGCAATCGACGGTGTTTTGGCGCGTGCTGCATAGATCAGCTGCATGTCTACTATCGGCGTGGCTCACAAACCCATCGCCACCGCCACCTACTCGAGTTACGACAATATGCTCGTTGTAAATCCAGCGAGGTGATGTGGCGTGCTGGTTATTCTTACCCTTGCTGCTATAGCTCACAAGCTCAGGTCCCCGTAGCAGTCGAGTTGGTGGCGCTGATGACAGTCAAAACTGAAGTTTTTCTGCTTGGTGCAGCCGCGAGATGGGGGCCCAAGGTGACTTTGAGAGACGCCGAGCCGAGTTGAAATTACGCAAAGCCGTCGGTGACCAGGCCGACGGCTTTAGAGACGCGCGCGCAACAGTTGTCAGGATTCCTGCTAGGATGACTAGGATTGAACTGAAATTAAGGCTATGGTGCAGATTGGCCGGTGGTTGCTTGTCTGAGCATGCAACTCGGCAAATCACAGCAGACTGAAAGGAGCCTTTCACTATACTGCAAGACCAATGCTGGCTGGTTGTCTACACTACCCCAGTTGACTCATGCGTGTGCAGCCTTTCTGGTTTTATTTTCGGCGGTCATGGAAGCGCACCATGACACAGCTACGGAATGCATCTCGATAATCATATTCGCGGCAGTAGAGACCCTGTGGATATTGGTCAGCGCCCTCCCACCGAAGGTATCGGCGCGCTGCACAACTGTACATTTAAATACGGAGACCAGTTCCAGCGGCAGCACTACTGTACGTGTATATGTAAGTAGAAGACTGCCAGGACCACTCCATGGTGCACGCAGGTGTCATCACCTTACTAGCGTCGGTTCGCTTGGAGCATCAGCTCCATCTCGTCGCCTTTGCATCAAGTGAGGTTCGAACACGCACGACAGCATGATCCATAAGACGCGCTTCCATTCTGTAGACAGCTGCGTATTGGCGGCGTGCATGCGCACACTTCCTAGGATTCCTCTTCGAGTCCGACGTTATTTTTCTGTTTCGTGCAGGATCCTTTTTGGTAGTCGTTCGTGTCTCTTGTGGCGACCGGTCCTGTCACATTTATCCTTTAAACCTTTTTATCCTCTGGAAATCGATTAACTGGTTTCATCATCCATTCGATGCCTTACGACGCCGTCCACCGCATGCAGCTTCCTCGGATTTGGCAAACTTAAACACATAGTTCACCAACTTCCTAAGGCCACCGAATCTCCATACCAATATGTTCGCGAAGGCAATTGCTGAGACGTCGCAGTAGATATTCAGTGACTAAAAGTGCGGGGCCGTAGACATGCGCCTGCCTCTTGACGATCGCTGACCTCCTGTCCGATTGCTCAGATGGTGCCTTGCGCTCGATCTGGAGCTCCAGCATCGTTCATTCCCAAACAAACCTGCAGGTGAACAACCCACTACAACCACCAAGTGACTCACCAACCATGACTGTTCTCGCTACGTCTCAAAGCTTCTCCATCGCCAAGCCGACTGCAGTTCCCGCCGCCTATCGCGCCTACCAGTACAACGACTTCGGTACGCCAATCGCCGAGCTTCACCTCCGCAAGGACGTGCCCACGACTCCACTTGAACCCACACAACTCCGTGTCAAAGTACACAGCGCTGCACTCAACCCCGCAGACCAAAAGGTCATGCAAGACTTCGGACTCGCCGTCACTGGACGCCAACCCTCTGCTGACAAACCCTTCGGCATGGGATTCGACGTCGCCGGTACCGTCGTCGAGACCGGCAACAACGCGAACCAGTTCAAGGTGGGCGACGCCGTCTTCGCCATGGCGCCGTACTCCAACTTCGGCACTTTCGCAGAGTTCGTCGCCATCGACGAGCAGTTCGTGGCGCTCAAACCTGCCAACGTCACCTTCGAGGAAGCCGCCAGCATCCCATACGCCGCGCTAACCAGCTACCAGGCGCTGTGTGAACACGCCAATCTCAAGGCTGGCGAGCGCGTGCTCGTCTTGGGCGGATCCACCGCGACGGGCATCGCAGCCATCCAATTGGCCCGAGCCATGGGAGTTTATGTGATCACCACGGTCCGAGGCTGCCAGGACTACCTTCTTGTCCAGTCGCTCGGTGTCGACAAGGTCATCGACGCGTCTAAGCAGAGCTGGGTTGATGTCGTGGACGAACACTCGGTCGACGTTGTGTACGACTGCGGCGTGGAGCGCAAGGCGTGGAACCGCGACGCGCAGACCGTGCTCAAGAAGGACACGGGTCGATTCGTGACCATCAACCCCATGATGCAACCGCGTCCAGCCAAGTTCGGTGCCAAGTGCATTGGCGAGATCATGGTGCACGCCAGTGGAGCGCAGCTGAAGGAACTGTCCCGGTTCGTGTCGTCGGGTGCGCTGAAGCCTGTGATCGACTCGGTGTATTCGTTTGACCAGCTGCTGCTGGCGTTGGAGAAGCTAGAGTCGAAGAGCGCACGTGGCAAGGTGGTGTTGCGTGCCGTGTATTAATTTTCCTATTCACACGATGAGCAGTATACCAACTCGCCCAAACACTTAGCGAAGTCTAACATGTATCAAAGTACTTTTTCAACTATCTATTATGTCCGTACGTGTACAGCATTTCCGTTGTAAGCACCACTCGTCTACATGTTGAAGCAGATAGAATTTCGGCTTTTGACACGTTTGTTGAGCAATTTGAAAAGCAAACGGCGACGGTGAACCACATCGCGTTCAGCTTAAGGTTTATAAGTGATAGAAATGAGCAGGGGCAAAGACCCGTTAAAAGGCACGCTCGTGCATCTGTAGAGCAGGAAATGACTCTGCCACCTTCACCCAAGCAGGTGGTTCAGCGACTGTGTCGAACAACGAGCCACCGCATAGCTATCGACAATAGCTTATCGTAGCATGAAGGACCGGCTGGATGCGAAGCAATCTCTCTCTTTTGGTCTGCGATGCGCTGCGGTTCCTTCGCACCAAAGGACGCACAACAGCATAAAGCAGGCAGAGTCAAGTTCTAGCCCCATCGTTGTTTCCAGGCAACCGAGAGAGCTCGTGCTCAAACTTAGAGCCTAAAAGTGGGCACTTAACTGAAAGAGTGATAAGCGGTGCCGACGATGCTCGCAAGCAATGTTCACGGACCAAGATCTACACAGATCTCCCTCCTTTATGGATAATACATGTATGACAATGGTAATCTTGCAATTCGTTTGCCATAATCCACGAAGTATTCGGGATGGGCGTGAAGCCGAGGTGTTCTGGTCGCGGGATGATTGACCTGTCAAGTTAACTAGGTCAACAGTGTTGACAACACAATGGTCTGATCGATGACCCGGTTGCCACACTTGAGTTTCCGCTGTAGCAGACGGTCTCAGCATCTGCCGTTGTCGACGATAACTACGAGTGCTTTGACGATCACGGGCATACAAACTCCTACTGTTTGAGCACGGACACCAAAGACACGAGCTTTTTTGACATCGCAGCGCAGCACGGGCGTCGGTTTGACTGGCGCTGTGGTGCAGCCCTATAATCCCTTCTCCTTCGCTTTGCGGCGCTCAATTCCTCTACGAGCAGCTCATTCTCCATTTCGCCGCGCATCGCACAGCTTGTCTACTCCGCCAATGATGGTCAAGATCATGCGTTCGGCCGTTGTGGCTGCGCTTGCCTTAAGCATGTCCGCGATCAATGTCGCGCAAAGCGAAGAGCTTTGCTCTATCACTCCTACGTCGTACGCCACAGCTAAAACTGACTATCCGGACCTCGCGTTTGCGCTCAGCACCGTTGAAGACTACTCCATTGCTGCTTGGTACACCGATCGCCTCTCGACAACCGACAGAGCCACAATGCTCAAAGACATCACGTCCAAGTGCTCCGAAGACTCCCGAATGACAATCGTCGTGTACGGAATCCCCAACAAGGACTGCAACGCCGGATATTCGTCCGGCGGAACTGTGTCGAACACAGCGGACTATAAGACGTTCCTTTCGGACCTGACTACCGCAGTCGGCGACCGTAAGGTGCTGTACGTTGTCGAACCTGATGCCGTTGGTCTTCTCGCAGAGGATGGAGGTTGCGGTTCTTCAGCTGGGTACCTCGACAACCTCAAGGTTGCCGTCAAGGCTCTTTCTGCCAACGCCAATGCTGAACTGTACGTGGATGTTGGATACTGGACGCTCGAGTACGATTCGCAGCGCTCGAAGGTGGTGACCACCATGAAGGAGCTGGCCACGTCCGGCACTCTCAAGGGAGTCGCCATCAACACGTCCAACTACCGTTCAACATCGCAGCTCTCCGAGTTGTGTACCAACTTCCAGACTGCAATGGGGTCGAAAACCATGTCCTGTATCGCGGACACGAGTCGCAACTATGTGGCACCTACGACAACCGACTGGTGCAACGTTCTCACTGCAGGTATCGGTGCGCCTCCGACGTCGGAGACGAATGTGAGCAACCTTGACTACTTCATGTGGATTAAACCGCCTGGAGAGAGCGACGGCACGTGCAACGGCGGACCGGCAGCCGGTTCGTTCTTCGAAACGGGCTTTCAGAAGCTCTGGGACCAGGGCTACTTCGTCAACAAGCTCGGCAAGAACACAATCGCGGAGGGTGGCTCCGACACCTCAGCTTCTCAGACGTCATCTCAGTCGAAGGGCAGCAGTGCTCAGACCACTTCGACTCCGGCGACGGATGACAGCGCGTCCAAGAGCAAGCCGACGGATGACAGCGCATCGCAGACTCAACAAACGAAGGACGACAGCGCCTCTCAGACCACGCAGCAGACATCGGATAGCACTGCGGGTGAGGCGGACACCGGTTCCTCCCAGTTAACTGAGACCAGCGCCTCCGAGAGCGTCGCAAGCAGTGCGTCTCAGACTACGGACACAAGTGCATCGGAAAGCAGTGCGTCCCAGACTACTGAGACTACGGACACAAGTGCATCGGAAAGCAGTGCGTCCCAGACTACTGAGACTACGGCCCCAACAGCGACAACTACGGCCCCAACGGCGACTACCGCGGCACCTTCAGCTATGACCACCGAGGCTCCTGCATCGCAGACCAGCAACTGCAAGGTGAAACGTTTCCGCAAGCTTTAAGCAGTTTTGGTTCGTACATGTAGTCAAAATATCGTCTAGTATGTTTGTACAGCACGGGGTGACTCTAGAATGCGTGAGTAGTGTTGCTAGGACAACTCCATAGATTTGCCTCCTTTTTTCGTGAGTAAAATCTCCACTTGTAAATTTTCCTTGTACACTGAACCAGTTGAAGGCAAAATCAACTATACCACAACTGGTAACGCAGATGGGAGCGGTGTATTTCAACACATAACCTAACACGAGTGCTGACACTGGTAAAAGCCGGAAAACCACAGCCAAATCGAGAACCGACTTGAGTGGCGTCACCAATGTGTTTTAATACGAACGAATTAAACTGCCTCTGCATGTACAACGTACGAATCGTACGGTGCTACACGCGGACCAATCGAGCTTTTACAGCCTGGGCGGACAAGTCCTGCGCCAGAACTCCTGCAACTGCGTAGCGCAGTTAAGCAATTTCTTTGCGCGACAACAAGAGCAGACACTGGTGCCTTCATATGTTGCTCGCTTGATTCAGCAGTTGAGTTGTAAACAGGAGGTAGCTGTCGTGACTCGACACAGAAGCCATCTGCATTCATACAATTCCTGTACAATGTGGTCTTATCCCGCACTCGTATGGCCAAATACAGGGTTTTTCTCTGTTGAACAGGAAGCAAACGAACTATCCATAGCTGATACCTTTGGTAGAGGGCTACAGCATTCCAACCGCAGTCTGCTTGTTCGAACACCAAGACGCAAACGATGAATCATTGTGCAATTTGCCTGGCGTCTCCAACTACGAACTGCAGCTCGTCGACGCTCTAATCTACACAAATGGTGTCCGGTTCTTCGTTCTCGCGCTTGGTTCTCGCTGCCACAGCACTGGCGTTGACGTCAAGCCTCGTCCAAGCTGAGGACTTGTGCTCCATTGCACCGAACTCGTACTCCAAAGCTAAGACGGATCACCCTGAGCTGTCAAAAGCTCTAGAAGCTCTCGAACAACACGCCATCGCGTCTTGGTTCACGGACCGGATGACAACCGACGAGCGATCCACCATGATCTCCAGTATGCTAAGCCAGTGCTCTGAGGACACTCGCCTTAGTATTGTCGTGTACGGAATTCCCAACAAAGACTGTGACGCTGGTTACTCCTCGGGAGGAAACGTCAAGAGCACAGACGACTACAAGGCCTTCTTGAAGGAACTCACGGATGCTGTCGGTGACCGCAAGGTGCTCTACGTCGTCGAACCGGATGCAGTCGGCCTACTTGCTAAAGAGGGCAGTTGCGGCGCATCGGCAGGGTATCTTGATAACCTCAAGGTCGCTGTAACAGCGCTGTCTGCCAACGCCAACGCCGAGTTATACATTGATGTCGGCTATTGGATGCTCGCGGACTCGGCGAACGCGGCCAAGATCGCACCGATCATGCAGGAGCTCGGGTCGCGTGGAAAAGTCAAGGGCGTGACCATCAACACATCCAATTACCGCTCCAACGACGAGTGTGCCACGTACTGCACCAACTTCCAGACAGCTATGGGCAAGAGCGACATGTCCTGCGTTGTCGACACTAGTCGTAACTATGCTGGAAACCCTACAAGTGACTGGTGCAACGTGGTTACTGCTGGTATAGGCAAGCCGCCGTCATCAGATACTGGAGTCTCGAACCTGGACTACTTCATGTGGATAAAGCCGCCCGGAGAGAGCGACGGTGAGTGTTCGGGTGGAACTGCTGCTGGTTCGTTCTACGCTGAAGGCTTCACTAAGCTTTGGGATCAAGGGTACTTTGTGAGCGAAGGAGGTATGAAGATGATCAAGGATGGCACAGGCGATGTGACGCAGCAAAACGATCAGAATGGTCAAACGGCTGGAGGCAACAGTGTGGATCAAACGTCCTATGTGGGTCAGCAAAGTCAGGCTGGCAACAGTGTGGAACAGACGTCCTCAATCGGCCAAGACTACGACAGTTCTAGTGAGTCTGGTGCCGGCACGGTTGCCCCTCCAGCCACGGGTTCGCCGCAAACCCCGTCACCGACGCCGGCCCCAGTCGACACAGGTGCTAGTCAGACGCCTGTGAGTAGTAATACTCCTTCTCCAACTGATACTCCGACCCAAGCTCCGACTGCAGACGGCGCAAAATGCAAGGCGAAGCTCCGTAGACGTAACCTGTAAGCGATCGATTGCGTTGATGTAGTATAAAAGTTGCCTGTGAATAATGACCCAACACCTTGCATACCATTCCCTCTCCACCAGTAAACTCTACTGGACACCTAGGTACATGTGCATGCGCTTGGGAGTGTGCAAACCGTAAAAGCTGAGCTTGCTAGTCGATGGCGAGCCACCCCCGTACGTGTGGAAGTGTGCAATCGGATCTGCCGTCGCGTCGTCGAGTCAAGTGGTGGACCACCCCTGTCCAACAGTTTGAAGTGCCTGTCAACGAAATGCAGGACGATCTTTATGATCCGTCTCAAAGCTCTGCACAACAGTTCAGCATTTTGCCTTTCACCACCAGCGCCACGCCGTCTGAATGGATATAAACCACTGGAGATAAACCACTGGCTTTCGATAGCATCAGAGCCGAGGCCAGACACACTCCGAAGCTAGAGGCAAGACGCGCTTCTTATCGCCAGCCCACTGATCACCATCTGTCTCGGCACGTGGCGCCGAGAGCTTTGATGTTCGTCAAGCTGGCATTTTGTCGAGTCAAGTGAGACTGGTCCGACAGCGTCGGCTGTCCTGTACGACGGCGCGAAATCAGAACTCCAGCACATCTTGGTGGCGTTGGCCCGGACGATAGCAATGCCATTCCCACTCGCAGTCTTTCAGCTGGCGCTTGCGTCAATGCGTATCATGTACCACGATAGCTGCAGAGCTATCGCCGTCAAGACCATCAATCCCCACATCTCGGTGCATAAGACTCTTGCCGCTCGCTGCAGTTGTCCATTGTTCAATTTGCCTCAAGCTACTCAATATGGTCAAGATCCTCCACCTGCCGCTCGCCATGGCTGCGTTGGCCTGGTCTACCGTCTCCTCCGCTGAAGATTTGTGCTCCATCACGCCGTCGTCGTACTCCGGTGCTAAGACGACTTACCCGCAGCTTGCAACGGCATTGGAGACAATGGAGCAGTACTCAATTGCGGCCTGGTACACGGATCGACTGTCTGACTCGGACAGGTCCACCATGTTGTCTAGCCTAACGTCCGAGTGCAGTGAAGACACTCGCATGACGATCGCGGTCTACGGCATCCCGGACAAGGACTGCAACGCCGGACTGTCTTCTTCTGGAACCGTTCAAAGCACCAGTGACTACCAGTCATTCCTCTCGCAGTTGACGACTGCCGTGGGGAATCGGAAGGTGCTGTACATTGTTGAGCCAGACGCCGTCGGTCTCCTCGCCAACGGTGGCTGTGGAGAATCCGCTGGTTACCTGGACAACTTGAAAATCGCAGTGGCAGCTCTGTCAGCGAACTCGAACGCTGAGCTGTATGTGGATGTTGGCTATTGGCTGCTCGCGGACTCGACGAACGCTGCTGCGGTGGCGACGATCATCAACGAGCTAAGTGCGTCTGGGACTCTTAAGGGCGTCACTATCAACACGTCGAACTACCGTTCAAATGACGAGTGCTCCACGTACTGCAACAACTTCCAGACCGCGATGGGGTCGACCTCGATGACGTGCATTATCGATACGTCGAGGAACTACAATGGTTCTCCCTCAAGTGACTGGTGCAACGTCAAGACTGCTGGTATCGGTAAGCCGCCTACATCGGAGACAGGTATCAGCAATATCGACTATTTCATGTGGGTCAAACCACCTGGAGAGAGCGACGGCATTTGCACGGACACGTCGTACTCGGGCGAGTCCCTTACTGGAGTGACGGCTGGCACGTTTTACGAAGAGGGATTCCAGGTGCTTTGGGACCAAGGCTACTTCGTCAGTGAGAAGGGTATGTCTACGATCTCTGGTACCAGTAGTAACAGCACGAGTCAAACCAGTCAGAGCCAGACCAGTAGCCAAACAGGCACTCAAACGAGCAGTCAAGCGGGTACCCAGACGGCAGGCAGCGGTGTAGACCAAACCTCTTCGGTTGCTCAGGACTACGATAGTTCTACTAAGGCTACAGCGGGGACAGTTGCTCCAGCAGACACTGAATCGTCCCAAAGCACCACTACAGCTCCACCTACCACTACAGCATCGCCTACTGCTGCAACGTCCACGCCTATTGCTACAACCACGGCGCCTACCGCGACTCCGACTGCGACTGGATCGAGTACTTCGCAGACCAGCGCCTCGTGCAAGGCCAAGAAGCGTCTGCGCAAGTTGTAGAGGAATGTTGAAGTGTTTGTTTTGTCTGTATAACGTGACGTAGAATCTTTACGTGCTCTCGTGGTTGTACGCATAAAATACAACATTTGTTACACATAAGTTGAAATTGAAGTGAGAAGACTTTAGCACACATCTTGGTAAGAACTACATAAGCAATATTTACCATACCAGAGCAAATTCTTATGAAAGCTCCTCAAGTGGCTATCCCAAGCCCAGTGACCTCACCACACTAGTTCGTTTTTGATGTTCAGGAGCAAGGTTACGATCATCTGGTTTCGGCGCTGTGGCTCTCTAATGCGTCTTCTCTGAGTGCAGCACAAGTCACTGCTTGAAACGGTCTCTGGAATGCGATGCGTCCAGTCACGTGTGCCCTCTTTCAAGCGAACACAGTGCATTTGTGGCGCTCACGTCAGGACAGGCAGCAGCAAGACAAAAACATTCGAGGATCCGTCAAGTGTCGCCGAACTTGAGCGCATGATCGCGCATGCCTCAGATAATTTTTCGCGTTTCGGCGCGTTCTACTCGAGCAGCTGGCGCAACGAACAACAAAAGCCTCAACTCAAATCGCCTGAGCTTCGTGGTGAGGCGTTGGATGATGCAAGAAGGAGCGGCGGTCGAGCTTTATCCAGTCCAGAAAACTAAGAGCAAAACTTGACTCTTTTCCCCGTGAAACGACCACTTTTGCATGATAGTCACTGCGAATGCTCGGACAACGCACGCATGGTCGTAGCCTTTGACTGCCGCCAATAGATCATTCTGCAATTTGCCAAGCACTACACAACATCTTACAAAGTAATCGATGCTCGGTAACATGCTGCATTCTCCTTTAGCGGCTACGGCTGTGTCCTGCATGGCTCTCGCTTTATCCAGCCTCGTCAGCGCTGAAGACCTGTGCTCCATTACGCCGGCCTCGTACACGGGGGCAAAGGCGGATCACCCCGAGCTTATGACGGCCATTGAGACGCTCGAAAACTACGCAATCGCTTCGTGGTTCACCGACCGACAGACTACCCAAGAACACACGGATATGATGTCTGGCTTGCTGAGTCAATGTTCCGAGGAAACTAGGCTCAGTATTGTCGTGTATGGCATTCCGAACAAGGACTGTGCTGCTGGTTTGTCGTCCGATGGAAGTGTCAAGAACACAGACGACTACAAGGCCTTCTTGAAGGAGCTTACGGATGCCGTTGGTGATCGAAAGGTGCTCTACGTCGTGGAACCGGACGCACTGGGTCTACTGACGCAGGACGGAAGCTGCGGCGCATCGGCTGGGTACCTTGATAATCTCAAAGTTGCCGTGGAAGCACTGTCCGCCAACCCCAATGCTGAGTTGTATTTAGATATTGGCTACTGGATGTTGGAATACGGTACCAGCGCAGGCAACGTCGCTACGGCTATGAAGGATATCAGCACTTGTGGTCGAGTGAAGGGCGTGACAATCAACACGTCTAACTACCGCTCCAACGATGAATGCACCACGTACTGTACGAACTTCCAGAGCGCCATGGACTCCAGTGACATGAGGTGTATCGTGGATACGAGCCGCAATTACAATGGAAACCCTACGACCGATTGGTGCAACGTCCCCACTGCTGGTATCGGCAAGCCCCCTACATCAGAGACCGACGTCTCGAACATCGACTACTTCATGTGGATCAAGCCACCTGGAGAGAGTGACGGGGAGTGCGCTACTACTGGCGGTCCTTCGGCCGGTTCTTTTTACCTGGAGGGTTTCAAGCAGCTCTGGGACCAAGGATATTTCGTGAAGGAACAGGGGATGCCCAAGATCGGCGATACTTCAAGTACTGCCACTCAATCGCCCCCAAGCTCAAGTGCTGGTAGCGTAAACCAGAACCAGGACGAGGAAACTTCAACACCCACCTCCACTCCGGTTGCTGGTAGCTCAAGTTGGAATCAGGAACAAAGTGTGGGGACTGTTGCTCCAGCAGACACCATCTCGACTGAAGCTCCTACCAGCACGACGACCATTCCATACACATCGACACCAGAAACAACAAGCCCATCCACAATGGCGCCTGTAACGGAGACTTCGGCTCCTTACATTCTCACCACGCCTCCTATTACTAGTTCACCGTCTACAACAGCCCCGACCGAAGAGGCTACTACCACGGAGCAGACCGGTCCTATCCAATCACGCAGCTCCTGCAAGGCCAAGAAGTCCAAGAAGCGTTTGCGTTCGTTGTAATGGCTGTACATTGTAGCGTACATGTAGTTTTAACTGTCGTAGATTCCTGTGAAAATGTTGAACATCGTTCTAACCGTGCAAACCTTCTCCGTTTACGTCAGCCCCGTTGGGCGACGTAGGAATTCTGTCAACTTGAACGAATACGTCATGAGATTTAGCTGCATTAAACCAAGCGTACTTCGTCCGTGCACCACTGCATTTATCAAAACACCAACTTCAAACCATGTCGACTATTCCTTCAACGTTCAAGGTCTACCAGTACGAAAGCTTCGGCGAGGATCCTCTCAAACAAATCAAACTGAATCCGAAAGCCGAACAGAAACCTCTACGTCCGAATGAGGTGCGTGTCAAGGTCTTCAGTGCCGCCTTGAACCCGATCGACTACAAGATGATCCAGTACGGACCCGCCCTGGTGTCCACGCACCCGACCCCGGAGAATCCGTTCCGTCTCGGCTTCGATCTGGCCGGTAAGGTCGTCGAGCTTGGCAGCGACGTCAAGGATTACAAGATCAACGACGAGGTGTACGCCATGCCCTGGCTCGACGCTATCGGCAGCTTCGGCGAATACATCAACGTGGACACCAAGTTTCTCGCGCACAAGCCGACCAACATGACGTGGAACGAAGCAGCGGGTGTGCCGTTGGCTGGTCAAACGAGCTGGCAGGCGATCCACACGTACGGGAAGCTCCAGAAGGGCCAGCGCGTGCTGATCATTGGCGGAAGCAGTGGCACCGGCGCGTTTGCCATCCAGATCGCCAAAGCTGCTGGTGCTGAAGTGATCGTGACGTGCAGCGCTCGTAACGTGGAGCTGGTCAAGTCTCTGGGCGCTGACCAAGTCATCGACTACACGAAAGAGAAGTGGAGCGAGGTGCTGGCCGACCACTCCATTGATCTCATTTATGACTGCGGATATGATGCTGCGTCGTGGAACGATGTTGCGCAGAAGAAGCTCAAGGAGCAAACGGGCATCTTCGTGACGATTCTGACGGTGGACAAGCCCATCGAGTCGCCAATTGGCGCTACGCTCCACCAGATCTTTAACGCCCCGTGCACTGAATTCTTGGTGGAATTGAAGAAACTAGCTGAAGCTGGTAAGCTCAAGACGATCATCGACTCGGTCCACCCGCTGGAAAATGTCATCGACGCAATGAAGGTCTGCCTGTCACACCATGCCAAGGGCAAGATCATCGTCGAGGTGGCCAAACAATAATGGTAAGTGCAAAACTTCCCAATCGCTCGATGCATTTGCTTGCATTGAGTAGCTTTGGGGCTCTGTCATTGCCAATATCAATTGTACACACCCAGGATGTGCACTTCGATTCCGTTAAAACGTACGCAACACATAACTCCCCACCTCCTCTTACGCCTGGGTTTCGGGGTTCACCTTGATCACGAGTTTCCCACGCGAGTGTCTCCCCTTGAGCTTTGTCAAGGCCGCGTGGAGCTTCTCAAACTCGTACAGCGTGTCGATGATAGGGACAATCGTACCTTTTTCCAGGTACGTCGTGATCTCATCGAGACCCTTTGCCGTCGGGTACACGAGCACATTTCCACAATTCTTGGCTCCGAACTTCGCAGGTTGCACCGGTTCCGTCAGTGGCAGCAGCGACACAAAACGTCCAGTGTTCTGTTTCAGAATCGACTGCGCATCAGTGTTCCAAGCGTCGGCCTCCATGCCACAGTCGTAAATCACATCCACCGAGTGGGGTTCCAGTTCTTCCCCCCACTTTTGCGTGTGGTAATTAATGACTTGATCCGCGCCAAGGCCCTGGATAAACTCTGCATTCTTAGCGCTCGTAGTGGTGGCCACACGAGCTCCCATCGTGTGCGCCAATTGGATAGCGAACATGCCGACAGCACTGCTACCACCAAGAACGAGCACCTTCTCATCCTTCTGGAGCTTCGCGTGTTCCACAAGAGCTTGATAGCTCGTAAGACCAATCAAGGGAATACTTGCAGCCTGATCGAACGTCAAGTTCTTGGGCTTTAACGCTACGAGGTCCTCCTTGAAGATCGCGTAGTCAGCCACAGTGCCGCAGTCCGTGAACGGCGTCATGGCGTACACTTGGTCGCCCACTTTAAGGCGATTCGTCTCACTGCCCACCTCGACAACAGTGCCAGAAGCGTCGAAGCCGATGCCGAATGGCTTCTCAGGAGTTGGCACTTTGCCCGTGAAGGCTTCACCTGCCACTTCAAGGAGGATGTAGTCGATGGGGTTGATGGCGGCGCTAGCCACTTTAATGCGAACCTCATTGGGTCCGAGCTCTGGACGCTTCACGGAAAGACGCAGCTTCAGCTCCTCGGCCTGGGGGCCGTAGTTGTCGTACTGGTACGCGCGATAGGTCTGCGGAATTGGCATCGTTCTTCTTTTTGCTGAAGATCTTGCAAATCGGAGAATAACTTTATTGTGGTAAGGGTTAATTGTGGCAGAATAATTCCTTCATCGTCAAAAACCTGCCGTTTCCTTGTGCTTATATCGCGGTGGTGCGATCGCTACACGCGCTCCTCCGCTCGTACCACCAGGCAGGTATGTTCATGAGCATGCCTTCTATCTGTATGCCAAGTTTCGCCGCTAATTTCGCAGTATTGGGCGCGCTGTGTGCTTGGGGAATTTCCCCCAAGTATCACTGGAGTCAAACTTTATATATACACTGCGCGACAGATTAGGTCGGACACCTTCTAAAGTTGCTGTAGCTGCGTCAATTTTTCGAGTTGAGCCATTCTATTTAGATATATGCGGGGTACAGCCATGAGAAAGACGTGGCTGGTGCTAACGAACGCGAATTTGATCTCTCTAAACTCTTTAGCTCATGATTGACCACAAATTTCTATCGGATTTAAATCCGGTGACTTAGATGGCCAGTCGAGCACCGTGACTTCTTAGTCAGCAAAGAAGTCCTTTGTGCGGGCTGAGGTGTGAATACTGACATTATATTGCTGAAAGATAAAATCTGTACCGTAGTTTAGAGGAGCAAATGGAAGCAGAAACTCGGACAATGTGTACACGTAATCACCCGAGTTCTGCTTGCCAGTCAATACCAGAAGTTGTGACTTACCACGTGCGCTAAATGCAGCCCAGACCATAACCGAACCACCGCCTGCCTGCTTTCGTTTCGTAGTACGTGGTGGTCGTCGCAGATCCCACCAATAGTTTTGAAAGCCATCGGGCCCGTCAAGATTCCATTTCTTCTCGTCTGAGAAGATAATGGAATCCTAAAAGGCCCCGCTATCCTTGAGCAGAAGCTTCTCTCGAGCCCACGCTCTGCGTTTGGCTTTGTCCTCCGGCTTGAGTGGTAGTGTGTTGATCGGTTTCGTGAACACTAGCTAGTCCACCTTTGCTAGGATATGTTGTATAGTCCTCACGTGAGCATTGAGCGTCCATTCGAGCTTTTGGGGAGGCTGAGGGACCAACGCGCGGCAAATGGTGTTGGGGCTTCTGTTTAGACTACGAGCGATACTGTGCTTGCTCTTTCCGGCTTCAAACATTCCGTCGATCTTCCCTCTTTCTCGTTCGGTTAGGCGGGGCTTCTGGGGGTGAAGCATCTTGTATAATGTGTGGCAACTGAAGCTTAACCATCGCACGAGGGTCTACATTCACCATCAATTTCTATTGACATACATTATAATTATACTTGATATTTGTAAAGGTGTTTTTGTCCGATTTAATTTGTCGCAGTGCGTTCGTTATCACCTGCCACGTCTTTCTCATGGATGTACCCCGCATATATCTAAATAGTATGGTTCAACTCGAAAATTGACGCAGCTACAGCAACTTTAGATGGTATCCGATCTAATCTGTCGCGCAGTGTAAAGACGTGAAGATAAATCATCGACAATTGCAGTGAATCCATCTACCTACATGTTGCCCTCCTCCCCTTAGGCGCGTTCTCAACCGGAGTGTCAAGTGGCCGCGCGTTACGTGCGTACCCTAACCTCACTCCCCGGTTGAGAATGAAAATACTGTACTGTAATTGGGTAAAGCGTCTAAAAAATATCCAATCATTTACACCCCCTTTCTGAAGCTGCGAAGGCCAGTTCACCACGCAGCGTGTAGGAGCAATGGCTATGCACAAACCAAGTATCATTTCAACCCCCTGTGGTGCGCAACCTTTCTCAAGAACTCGTCGATGTTGCAGCACAGCATGCATCTTTCGCAGCTCAAGTCCACCAAGCTTTTCAGTGCCCTGACACGACTGAGGGTGGTCATTTAGATATACCTGAAGGTGGAAGTGTTAGTGGTTCGACACCTTTTGACCGTAGTGGCACAGTTACTGAAGGTCACTTTGCGTGTGAGCCCTACGAAAGTAAAACGCAGGATCTGATCCGAAAAGAATGCAGCCTCCGTGAAATCAAGCTGCACACGCGAGCCAACAAAGCTGATCGTATCAAGTGTATTTGTCGCTACGATGGTCTCGTAAACCAAGACGAGCACACATCTGAAGCTTCTACGCTGACTACTGGTAGCACCCGGTGCACCAAGCACTGTGGTTTCCGCCTTATCAATATTCTGATGTCAAACTATTTCGTTATGAGACTCATCGAGGTGACGGGTAAGTATTAAGCTTTGATTCTTTGTTTGCTATAGTTCATTTTCCTGATTCTCTACCTAGGCAAAAACTTTGACCGACAGGATTTAGACGATGTCCATGCTTCTCGAAAAACTCAATTTTGGAAGGATGTTGAGACCAAGTTTTACAGTAACGACAAAGATTGTAACGGGCTAATTGAAGACGACGTTGCATTTGAGGGAATTAACCCCTCCATTGTCGTGAAACATAACGCTGCAAAGTTAGAAGCGCTTTGGGCGGAGGTGCGATTGTTTTTCAGCACTTATGAAGAAAACTTCCGAATGTCTGGAACTCACTCGCGACATTTCAAGAAATTTATGCGAGGGCAAGCCGACGTTCTGTATTTATGGTATTGACTGAAGGTAATTACGTTTATGGGATCTGTAATAGATGAATGATAACTCACCACTCACTATGTGTTTCTTTTTGCTGCGCCCTGACGCGCTGGGCAACGTCTGTGGGGGCTTATACGTAGAGGATGAATTCGATACAATGGCGGCACCCGAGACTCCAACATGCGAAGTTCGGAGCCCCTACAACTCAGCTCCTACTGGACCAGGCACTTACAAGAAACGAGCAGGACCCTGCATTCCGCGCACCAATAATCCGAACAAGAAGACGAAGTCGGAGTCCGGTTCGATGGAGGTACTTCTTACGATGGTCGGACGAATTGCTGCGGCTCGTGAAGCGGAAGTTGTACAAGCTATGGAACTAGACCATGAAGCAGCTGCAAGAACTCGTGCGGAGCACTACAAAATGCTAGATGACATTCGCAATCGCATCAGTACTATTGAAAGCGATATGAGCTCGGCAGCTAGCCCGATCAAACTTCGCTAACAAAGGAAATCTGGATTTTTTCTTGAAGAGCGAAAACGTATCATGGATAGTGTTCGATCGCAAGAAGTCTAGCTTGAAGGCGGCCTCCGACCCGCGGAAAGATGAGTTGTGATGATCCATATTCGCCGATATTAGAGCCATATTAGGGATGTAGCAGCCACTAAACCACCTGGTAATATTTCTAACACCTTTCACAAGCAACAGCGTTGTTTTGTGTTTTTTTTGCGTTTTGATACGAGCAAGCCACGTGACCGTGGTGGTTCGTACCCACACCAGCGATGGTGTTTAGCCAGAAAACAACAATAGCCACCGCTCCTGTAATGACGACTCCAAACACCGACGGATTCTAGAAACAGGAAGTCTCTGCGGCGAACAAATGGCCTAAAGTTGGCAGTTGCCAATTTGATCACAACAGACCGGAACGGATCACACTTGCTTGGCGACCGCGTTGCAAGCAGCATGTGGTCATCGAACACGTCCTTCTTCGCGTACGAATAGCGGATGAGCCACGTGCACTTAGTATTCGCGACGGTACTGAACGCGATGTCTTCAATCGTTTCGTCAATGGAGCCTGTGGCTACTACAAACAGGCTGGTCTGGAAAGGAAAAGGAGCCGCGCCACTAATGGAACTGTGCGTAATCGTGCTGGTCTCCTGTTCTGAATGGGATCGTCGTTGTCTAGAATAACTGGCCAGATGCCGCAGCCTGTTCCATTGTGGACGCCGACAACAGTCGGTGTCAACTTGGATACTTCCTGTTGTGTGACTAATTGTGTAGTTTACCGGCCTTACCTCGATGGGAACGGAAGAACGACATCTTCCCCTTGGTCATGACATTCTTCCATTGATTGTGCGGTAATTTGACGTCGGTTGCTGATGAACAACTCGTACATCTGCAACGTCTTGCCGATGATGCCAAGTTCTTCTACGTGACCTCCTTGGACACGTCCACCATGCGTTTCTTCCTACATTTTGCACTTGCTGCACGTCACATGGCGACAGATTAGACTTCGGATGGTGCTTCAGAGTGCCTAGGTAGTTCTTCCGTGTCTTGTTACACACACCGCACGTGCTTCCCGGCGCAATACCCAACGCGCCGCTGCGACGGCGTTGAGCATCTAAGCTTCTTCAGGAGGACGTCACATTCTGGCTGAAGATGGCGATACCGTTTCTCTCCATCATCTCCCCACGAGGATCGACAAACCCGCGACCAAAGAGCTCCACGGTCTCGTGATTTAGTTGCGTGGCTTGATCGGCCATCTGCGCTCACTTCTCATTGAACCAATGTTCTGTCTACAGAAACCTCGAAGCATGTCGAGGCAAAGCCTTTTACCCAATCAGTTTAAAAGCTTACGTCTGCACGGAAGCATCTTTGCGCGGCCAAATAAATACACAACACTGGACAGCTCAGTGTTGTTGTACAACTCGCTCAGGGAATTGATATCGCTCGAGTCATCTCAGTTCATACTTTTGAAACGAATTAGCATCTGAATATGTATGAGTCTCGTTGCGGTACGTCAGCAGATGCGTATGACACTCCAATGTCTCGCTCAAATTCAATCGTTCTATCATCTTTCTCCTCATCATCACCTTTACCTGCCTCCCTTCGTTCTTTTTGCCGCCTCAACAGGTTCCGTTCTGGGCGATGCAGGTTTCTGCTAGCAATTCGAGCGACAAGATCAGAACGAAGGTTTTCGTCTAGCAAATTCACTCGAGACCCATCATCGAGTTCAACCACTAATGGATCCACGTGTGACTCAATTTGATCTTCTTCAAAACAGTTTACATCCACGTCCGATGCGTCATAATTCGAAGGGTCTTGGTTGTTCCATAATCGTACATCTCTTGCCATTGACTGCAGCATTTATTGTGGAGAAGTGTTGGCTGCGCCTTTGAGTGATGAAGAAATTATGCAGACGCATGCACGCAGATATCACAATCCGACAGTGACGAAGTCTGACGAACAGAGGCTGCTTCAGGATTCTCCACTTGTTGACAAGAAGTCCGAATGCCATTTCAATCCTTATTCTGAGTTGGCTGACGTGGAAATTGTAGCTATGACGATCAGGGCGGTCCACCAGCTCCGCCTTATTAAATGATGTCATCACTCTTCTGCTCGGAACATAAGCATTATCTCCGATCACAAAATACGGCCCTGAAATTTCACGAAGGGCTTTGCTCAGTTGCCAACACTGAAATGCATAGGAATCGTTCATTCCTCCAGGTGAGCTAATCGAAAACGCCGTAAATCGCGAGAGGTGATACGAGCAGGCTTGAACATTTAATCCATACTTCTGATAGTGTCCAGAAAAGAAAGATAATACTCGTCCACACTCATCGGGGAACACGTACTGGGCAAAGCCAACCATCGATAACACCAATACAGTTCTTTTTGACGCCATGACTACGACAGGATCGAAAAAGCAGCGGCCGAAGCGCTCAATTCTTGTGAAGTTGACGGGAACCGTGGGGCTAGCTTGTCGGAATCGTTGATCGCGAACATAACACGATACACGATACGATAAAATGTGGCAGTGCTGACTCACGTGATCACACGAATGTGATGATAAATGCCTCCAGCGAGCCAGGACAGTGCACACTGCAACAGTTTTGCTGGGGAAGGCGGAGGGATCCCTCGAGAACGCCGGAGAGACTGGTAGTAGTCAACTACCAAGTAGGGACCCACAATACACAAAAGCTCTTGAAAGGTTGAAAAGCTCATACGGTAGTACCTATTGAATGCCTTCACTTTCAACAACGTAGATGCATGGACTCTCCAGGATAGCCGTTCTCGCACCGCCGGATCCGTTTTCTTTGCTCCTTGAAGTCTCTTAAACGCGACCAAGCAAATAATGAGGCTGCACAATTCATCGTCTGCTTTCAAACACCGCCCTTGACGTGCTGCGGAGATACACCTGCGTGAATTCGGTTGCTTGGCTTGGGGGGGGGGGAGACCACCGTCATATCCTCTTTTGGGCTCAGTTGAACTTACTGGAATATTATTGGGTAAAATAAAAACACTTGGCAATGCACACGTCATATCCTACAACTGTCGTACTGTTTATGGTGGACAGAATTGTCCAACGAGAACGCAAAGTGTTCATTTAGCACGCACGCGTGAGATTTACGTCTCTGTTGAGAACGCGCCTCAACGGCCCTATCTAGAATTTAAATGGATAAGGATAACCAGTTTGAACCGAATATGATTCGAATGTCAACCGGTTAGAACCGGTCTTGAAAATATCCGAATCTAAACCGAAGTAGAACCGGTTCAATCCGGTTAAACCAAAGCGCAATTGGACAGAATTTGAGCGAATCAAATCACGAAAGAACTCTGTAAAATTTTCCGACTCTGTTTGATGTGATGCAGTATTATAATTTTCAAATAGATGAATATCACTAAGATCAGACAACAGTACTGTAATTCAGTCTCACCCTTGAAAACTGGCGTAGTCGCGGCTCGCTGAGAGCTAAGTGCTAGGAGTAGACTACTCCTTTCCTAACGCCCCCCCCCCCCTTCACTCCGCTGAAGTGTTCCAGCCTGGTACCTCTGACAGAAACTCCATCAGCTCTTGAGGGTGCGGTTGAACTGGAGTCCGTAGCTGGCGAGGAAGGCCCTGCTCGTACAACGGAGTTCTCGTGGTCGGGGACTATTCTGTCGATCGGCGGCTCATAGACATAGCGTATCCCGCAGACTACGTCGTGAATCAACGGAAGAGTCTTCTCATTGAAGGAGAAGGTCTCCGTCGATCGCCCTTTATTGTTATAAACAGTAATGCGAGAAAAGCCGAACTCCGTCAGCATGACCTTGAGCAAAGACTCCGCAGGGATTCGATCGCACTTGTCTATCTCCATTCCAAACAGGAATCCCACCTCGCCGTGTATGTGTAGATTTGAACTAGTTTGTTGGTGCTCGTGAAGTCGACGGAGGATGTCTTTGGAATGCCCAACCTTCAGGATGAAATTGGGGTCAGCAGTCGTGTTATGGTTGAATGCTGACGTTGATCTACAGTGTAGAACGTAGATTCCTCTTGCTCCATGACGATGTGGAGGATCGTAGAATACCCCAGTCACATGCGGCCTATGATGCACCGCATAGGCTCGGTCTGGGTTGCTCGTGACCTCTGCAAGGAGGGTCCCATTCTCCCAGTCGTGGTGAAGGCTACTGGTGGCGCGGTACAGGCGATCTTCCTGCAGAACGTCCTCGAGTTTCAGGAAGATGTGGTTGCCCTCACCATAGATGTTTGCGTGTGACATAGTCCTTGAACTGTTGTCAACGTTCGCCTCCGAAATGATCTCGAAACCGATCCCAACCACGTGGTGTGCCAACCTTCGCTTGTAAAGCTCTCCAAGGGACGAATGGAGTGCCTTCAAAGTAAACCAGCTCGGGGAAACCTTTCTCAAAGTACCGGAGATAAGTCGCAGACGATCTAGCAACTTCTGGGCAATACGCAGAATTAAATCCGCTGAGTCAACCAGTCTACCTTGACTCAAGAGTTCTATGCGTCACTGGCAGCGGAGGTGCTTTTTTATTAGAGGATGTTGGGGTTATTCGCCAGGGTCGTTCTATGCGGGCGGAAATCCACGATCGTCGTTGGCAACGGGGCCAACGCAGACAACTCTGGAGTCTTTGCTGCGTTCACCATCTTCTTCTGCCGGTGGCGGATACTTACAATGGCGGCTAGAGCCACCACTGCAGCAGCCACCAGAGCAATCAGAACGATGACCCCCGCCCCCATCGTCGTAGTGTTTGAGCTCTCGGTTGAGATCTGCTGGCTATCGGCCGCCTTCGACACGGGGGTCGGCGTTGAAGTTATCGTTGGTGCTGGTGCTGAGTCTCCTCCAGCCTGTAGATTAGTTTGAGCTCCAGCCGACTTGTAGATGGTCTGATCGGCAGGAGTCGAAGTAGCCGTAGAAGGTGTTGTCGTTGGAGCTGATGCATTGTAGGTAGCAACCCCCTGGCCCTTGTTTTGATTTTGGTTCTGGCTCTGTTGTTGATCAGTTGATGAACCTGTTGAGCTGCGAACCGTACCGTCAATGGCTGGAAACCCCTTCTCAGTAACCATGATTCCCTGGTTCCAGAGTGACTGGAACAAGTCGTTAAAGAAGACTCCAGCACCAGGTCCCTGCATGGAATCCGACGTCCGACCGTCACAAGTGCCGTCACTGTCTCCTGGTGGCTTGGCCCAAATGAAGTAGTCGACGTTGCTGATTCCAGTCTCACTGGACGGTAGACTTCCAATTCCTGCTGACTTGACGTTGCACCATTCATTAGAAGAAGGTCCGCCTGTTGACAGTCAAGAACAAGGTTAGTCGATGTTTCCAACAACATCTTCGCACCACTCACCATGATAATTCCTTGACGTGTCGAAGATACAATGGAGATCCGTCGAGCCAACCGCAGTCTGGAAATTACTGCAGAGCGTTGATAACTTAGCGGTGGACTGATAGTTCGACGTGTTTAGCATAATCCCCTTGACCTTCGAACCAGCAGACACAAGCTGTTTCACAACGCTCGCTACCGCTGTACATGTAGCAGGGTATTCCAGGGTCCAGTATCCCACATCCAAGTAAATGTCGGCGTTCGCATTCTGGGACAACAAACCGATAGCAGTCTGCAGATTCGCCAAATACCCCGCACCTTGACCGCAACCGGTCGTGTCGGCGAGCAGTCCAATTGCATCCGGTTCGAGGATGTAGAGCACCTTTCTGTTACCAATAGCCGTCGTCAGGGTGTTCAGGAACGACACGTAGTCCGAAGCGGACTGCACGGTACTACCCACCGCCGATTCCTTGGCTGCGCAGTCCTTGTTGGGCAGCCCGTAGACTACAACACTGATTCGTGAGTCTTCGGAGCAGGACGCCACGAGGTCGGCAGCAGTCTGAGCGTAGTCTCCATTCTCAGTACGATCCGAGTACCAGGTCGCGATACCGTATTTCTCCAAAGCCTCAATGGCATATGCTGATGCTGGGTATGCTTTCTTGGCCTTCGCGTACGTCACTGGAGGTAACGAACACAAAGTGTCTGCTTGGACAAGTTCCGTTCCAGCCACTGCCAGCAAGAACGAAGCTGCTACAGCCGAACGAAAAGAACGCAGCATGATCTAAACTTGCGCGCTCACACCACTAGACTGTTCAAACCTCACAGACAGCAAGTTGGCGAGTGCTACTGCAGCAAGGGTACAAGAAGCGCGGTGGAAGAACGTTGCCACCATCGCGAAATACTATCCTAGCCAATCCATGGAGGCCCAACATGACCCGCGCCCAGATGGAAGTCGCCGTGTCCGCAGCTGGCTCCAGCAGCTTGTGGCTTTGGAACTGTACAACAAGACATGTTCACGTTTCCAAAGTGGTGGCATCGGTACTTCAGACTCAAACACAAGAGCTCAAACTTTTCGATGCACTGCAGTGGTCCGCCCCGTGTGCTACGGTTCGCTTTGCTCTATGGCGAGCCCAGCCTGAAGTTGTGCTGAAGCCAGACAGTCAGTAGTGGTACAAATGCCTGTTTGAACGGAATTAAGAGCCAAAACCATGCATTGGAATGCAGTCTACCTCGCAGTCCTCATTCAATGCGTTCAAAACTTGCTGGGGAGAAGCTACATAAGGAGAAAGCTAACCTTATCCACTTGGGTTAGCCTAGACAACAATCCTCATATACAAAGAGGGAGATACGACGCCTTACAGGATCGTGCTGCCGCCGGCAGGCGTACGCTTAATCTCAATGTGGATGTTCTCGCTGTCACCCGGGGTCGCGAGAGCAGCATCGGCGTCACGAGCCTTCTTCATACGCGAAGCGACGGTACCGACCGCGGCCACAGCAGCCACCGTGGCGACAAGGGCGACGGCAATGGTGCCGCCGTTGCCACCGTTCTTGGAGCTATTGTCACCGGATTTAGTGTTAGTCTGCTGGGCGGTCTGTTCGATGTTGTCGCTGCCGGATTCCTCGGTGGTCGAGGCTGATTCAGCCTTCGAAGCCGAGCTGTCCACGCTGGTCGACGTGGTGGTGGCAGGGGTAACCACAGGCGCCTTCGTGGACGGGGTTGTGGCAGCAGGGGTCACGGCAGGGGTTGACGTCGTAACGGCCGGGGTAGCGGAAGGAGCCTCCGTCTCCTCAGTGGGGAAGTTCGGGTTGCAGTCCGAAGTGTGCGAGCCCTGCTCACCCGTAGGGGTCGTTGGGGTCGAGGCAGCGGGGGTAGCGACCGGAGCCTTGGTGCCGGTCGATCCCTCCTCATCCGTCGGCGTGGTAGCAGCCGGCGTCACCACAGGCGCTTTAGTGCCGGTCGTAGGCACCGAAGGGGTGGTGATAGCAGGGGTAGTCGAAGGCGTCGTGGTCGTAGCAGCCGGCGTTGCAACGGGCGCCTTGGTGCCGGTCGTGGGGATCGACGGCGTCGTGATAGCGGGGGTAGTCGACGGAGTCGTGGTCGTAGCGGCAGGGGTAGCAACCGGGGCTTCCGTTTCCGGAGCAGGCGTAGTAGCCGCGGGGGTAGCGACCGGGGACTCCGTCTCCGGAGCGGGTGTCGTAGCCGCAGGGGTTGCGACCGGAGCCGGCGTAGTAGCCACAGGGGTAACCGGAGCAGGCGTCGTCGCGGCAGGAGTGACAGCCGGAGCGGTGGTGGCCGGCACCGTCGTGGTGGGGGTCTGCGTGGTCACAACGGGCGCCTTGGTGCCCGTCGTAGTGTACGAGTCGTCCTGGTTGCCGCCGGTCGTCGGGGTGAACGATCCGCCCTGCTGCAGGGCCAACGCTTCGTTGGAGAGTACGGCCACCAGCACGGCCGTGCAGACAGCTAACTTACGGAACATCTTTGCTGTCGAGGTCTTTTTCGAGTCTGCCGCCGGAGCTGTTTCCCGGCATCGCCGTAGGGAGCGGCACCGATCAGCCGAGCCGTGTCAATTGCGTGGTCTGCAGAGGCGGGTTCGGTAAAAGTGCGGGAAGCCCAGTCTTTATTGCGTTATGCACCTTCTTAGATCGACTCAACGCTGCGACGGTCGCCGTTCGTAATTGACATGTGGAGGAGATCCGGCTAAAGACGCCCACATCTCGAGCTCTGCACGCTGCGGCAACGTATTGCTCCCGTGTTTTTATTCCTTGAGCCGCTGCGTTGGCAATGTCATTGCTGCCAGCAATGCTTCAATGCGAAGCATGAGACGTTGCCCGCGTACCAGCGAACTGGCTGAATTTCAGCGCCAACATCGCCCATGTGGTGCTGCCGTGCGTCCACCTTGCCATTATGAAATCTGCGCATGCAAGTCCACACTCGAGGCTTGAACTTCCGGCGTCTTGGCCTGCACGACTTGGTCCCTCTGCACAGGCGTACGTTCGCTAGCACCTCACTTCGAACAGCGTAGCATCATACTACGTTCTCTAGCTCGAACGTCGAAGCCGCACCCGGATAGCGTGCGAGCTGTCATACTTCTAGCTCGCACAGGTTTGTCTCGAAACGAAAAGCATTCTGTACCCAACACTGTCGTCCTCCGCATTCGATCCTTCTCAACGAGCTCACGACCATGGATCATTTTGTTGTCGGTTTTCACCGAGAAACTGTGCTGTCTGTCGTCACTGCATTTGGTTCTCTGCGAAAACCATTAGCATGCCGGAAGTACTTACCTACCGGTAAGAGTATGTTGAGGAGAAAGGAATGAGTGCATCCACGTACAGACGGGCGCAAATCGCGTCTCGCCATTGCAGTTCAAGTCACTTTTACAGCGCTGTGCTCGCAGTCGGCATGCAGGTCGGAATGAGCAGGAACACCCACCAGCAGCTCCTTCTCGAATGAGTCAGGACTTGACGCTTGTTGCTCATTCATAAGATCGCTATCTTTACAGTATCTTGGCGGCTGTCTAAACGGAAGCTAAACAAATTTGATACACCGACACTGATAAGATTCAATGCGATATATTGTCAGTACCCGCTGATCAGCAGGTCAATGTACGTGGCAGGATTACCATATCTGTCAGCTCCAGCTAACGTATGACCAGGCAAAGCGTACTGAGCACAGTAATAACCCATGCAATTGATGCCTGCCCAGCAGTTCCAGAAGTCTCAGCGTTCGGGTCGTAAATAGTCGCCATACTCTGCGTGTTGACAAAGTATCCTTGGTTCCAAAGTTTAATGAAATGGTCGTTGAAGAACTCACCGGCCGGAGGTCCACGCATCGCGTCTGCTGATTGATCTACGCACGTTCCATCACTATCTCCTGGAGGCTTCACGTACAGCCAGTAGTCAATGTTGCCCAGGTCGGTGATGTTCGTAGGCGGCGCCCCAATTCCTGCTTTCCTCACGTTGCACCACTCTGGGCTTGATGCATTGGCGAACTCTTGGAAATTCCTCGAGCTATCGATCACGCAGTGCATGTCTGTAGATTGCACGGCTGTCTGGAAATTCGTACAGAGGTCAGCGATCTGTGTGGTGGAGCGATAGTTCGACGTGTTGAGTGCGATCCCCTTCACACGGCCACTTTGAGCGAGTTCCTTGACAATCCGAGCCACGATATCCGCCGAATCCGAGCGCTCCAACGTCCAAAAGCCAACGTCAAGGTATATTTCAGCGTTCGGGTTCTCCGACAACAGTGAGATCGCAGTGGTCAGATTGCTCTGGTATCCGAATTCCACTGCGCAGCCTTCGTTGGCGAGCAACCCCACAGCATCCGGCTCCAATACGTAGAGAACCTTGCGTTCCCCTACTAGAGCTGTCAAATTAGTGATGAACTCTTCGTAGTCTTCTCCCGTCTTCACCGTGCTATTCCCGTTGGAGTACCCTGCACTACAGTCCTTATTGGGCAATCCGTAGACCACCACACTCAATCTCGAGGACTCTGGACACGCTGCGAGGAGATCCACTGCTGTCTGCGTTGCGTTACCGTTGACGTCACGATCCGAGTACCAAGTGGCGATACCCAATGTCTCGAGATGGTTTAGCGCGAACGCAGAGTCCGGGTAAGCCACTTTTGCGTCGGCGTACGTGACGGGTGGAAGTGAGCAGAGAGTATCGGCGCCGCGCGTTATGCTGCATACCAAACCAAATAGGACCAGGAAGAACAGCTTCGACATGGTCGCGTCAAACATGTAGGGGAGCACGGAAGAGCTCTGGCGCTGCTTGGGAACTGGCCAACGGAGACGATTGATGACAGCGACTGCATCGCTGGCTGACGATGTGCCGACAATTCGTCAATGCACACCCTATGACAACCTAGAATGTAGCCATGTCAACGACGATCAGATCGATCCGCTGCTCGAAAGCTGAAGCAAGTTGTAGTGGCTACAACTAGAGTTGCAGATATAGTGCCTGTACTCAACATGCGGAAAGTTAAGGATCGCCAGTAACAAAACAGACAATCTGAGGTAGTTTGCCAGTCGGACAACTGACAGTACCTCGTTCTGTTCGCGCTCTCCACTTATGCAGAAATTACGAGCTCTACTGCGTAGTGTATAGTTTGATACACGGGGGCATTTTATAAAAATATGTACCTTCACTTTAGTTTGCTGCCGGTAATTACTTTTTGTAAAGGGTTTCTGACACGAAAACTTGGATATCCTCAGCTGAAAACTTATTTAGAGGCCCAAAAAGCTATCCTAGAAAACATGAACAGATACAGTACTATCAAGTTTGTTCCTGCTCACGCTGTCTCAAACCGAACTCGTTTACCACTCCGTTTTGTGCCGCGTGCTCGTCGCTTACCGCTCGATTTCGCAGCTATTGGTTCGGGCTGGGGCGATTTTGGTTCATCTGTAGCGAAGTATACGCGAACAGGTTCCATGCTATCAGCAATTTTCAGTGACGCCTGCAAATTGTCCAGGTCTACGGGATCCCAAGGATGTTGGTGTTTCGGCGGTAATGGCAGGGATAGATACGCGATCACGTCCCAATGAAGGCGCTTTCTAAATACGAGTCGTTTGACTTCTTCTGAATAACTGCCCCATACTTTCCGCAACAAATTCGACCGCGACCGCCGCTCCGTGACATATTTCTTCAATTATTATTGTTGGGATGAATCGTATGCGTTCGCTCCCAGGCGGTGGCCAGCATCTTCGGTGTGCGGAGCTTTTCGTAGAGCATGCGGAAACGAGCGTATTTGGGATCATGAACTATTTTCTCAAGCGAAAAAGCGGTTGGCTTCGGTAGTCTCTCACTCATTTTCTGTATCATCGGCGGCCAATTTTCAAGCAAGTCACGCTGGGTTTTTTTCTGGGATCCAGAAGAAATCATTCCGTTTGACGGGATCAATGTCCACGCCCTTATAGTTCTTAGTCAGTGGCTCCATTCGCTCGAATCGCTCTTCGATTCGCGTCTGGACCTCCGGGGGTGCATCCTTCCAGTATCGGACGATATCAAACCGATAGCGTTCAGGCGTGGGTTTAAGCTTCTCGGATGGTGTTTCACTTGATGATTGCGAGTTTTGCTTCGATCTCTCTTCAAATTGGTTTGTCGTGCCTGAGCAATCGGTAAGACCATCCGTCGGATCATTTAATTCGGCTGGAAACTCGTCGCTATCAGCAGCAGCAGAATCCGTTTCAGCATCGTCAGCCTCCATGTTTGCTGGACTACCTGCTGGGACGTTGCTTGTATCTGCCTCGAATCGATACAACTGATCTGGAGAAAACGCTGATGGAGATGAGTTGCCTTCCTCCATCACCTGGTGGTCCAGTTGGATGGGGGTCACGGTAAGAAGGCGGTCCTTACCTCCTTGGGTCTCTGTTTGAGCATTTGTGGCCTCTTCGTCCCGAGCTTTTTCCACATCGTGTTGCTTTCTCGCGTATTCAATTTTGCCGATTGTCATGGCTTTCGCGCTTGAATTCTCATCGAGAAAAACCTCCAGAATTGGCTGGAGTTGCTCCAAAGCCTTAAAGAGGCCGCACATTTCACCTATAAACGAGTTCCTTTTGGAAACGGCGGCCGTGGCGACCTTTATCATCTGCTGAAAATGCTGGGCCACCTCTGTAGACATTGGATGTGGTGTAGCGAGGAAATCGACAAACTCCGTGAGTTGTTTCGATTCCGGCAAAGTGCTGGCTCGTTACTTATCCGCACAAGTCTTTGCTTCCTTGATCCATTTGACCACTGATCTTATCGGTATGATCATATCCATGGCTGGTATGTAGGTGAGGCACGACGTTACCACAAGTGAGGAAGAATGAAAGTGAGAGGAGCTGCAGGGAAGAAATGATAGTCTCACGCCAGTTGAGATGCACTGGCATGATAGTCTAACACCAATAAAGACACTGCACCCGCAGCAGTGCGGGTTCGGGAATGACGATTGGCAAAAAAGGCAATGAGTACTTTTATCTAATGAGTATAGGTATCTTGAGGTTACATCGTATTAAAAAAATGCTTTCTGAGCTTGTTTTTTCATGATACATGTACATCGAATTGAGAACGGCGGACTCAGGATTGCAAAATCGCATGCAACTGGCATTTTAGAGTAATTTCCTACCAGCTCTAAATACAGTCTATAGTTTCCGAAACACTGTTTCGAGGAGTAGCACCAACAAAAATATGAGGATCATTGTTAAAGCGGTGAATTGTGCAGCTCTCGTCGATGAAGTAGGTCTGTTGAATTTTGAATCCTGCTCTTTCTTAGTTAGATGTATTTTACTCAGCTCCCTACAGGACAGGTCTGCATCTGTGATCCTGCTCGTATCGACTCCTTCTTTGATGATGTTGACCAAACTAGAGCGAGATCTTAACTGTAACTGCTAGCCGGTTTCTCACTAGCAGCAATTTCCAGTGAGTGTTGTAAATTGCTGGCCACTTCCCAATTTAAGATTTGTGGTATACTGCGCACTCGAGTTTTGTCGTTCGAGTCGTAGTGACAAGCGAAGAGTTTGTGATGAGCTGTGCTGGTATAGTTTGAGTGTACGGGTAACACTAAGAAATTGGCGGTGGCCTAGCGCGGATCACAAAAGTCTCGATTCTCGGTGCCAGATACGTGTTGAAGTTGCAGTTCTATTTTAGGTGGTCCACATGGTTATACAAATATATCATTGCCACGTTATCAGGTTGAAGTGGCGAATCATGGCACATTTCATTTCACGCCGCTGCTGTTGTAGGGCCTTTGGCTAGAGGCTCTAGCCTAGAGCCTCTGTACTATAGGCTGCGCACTCAGCGATGATCTTCGCTATTCGAATTCACTGCTCTCGCTCCAGGTCGTTTCTTGGCGACTGCACAGCCAGGAATTCGAACGACGTGTTGCTACCGCTCAGCTGCCAAGATACGAGTCGAACCATCGACTCAGCCGCAGTATAATGTCGCTGCAATGGCTGTCTGCACGATGGAGGCCTTTCTTCCGGCTTGATGGCGCTATGTTGCGCTATGCTGTGTGCGATGTCTGTCGACAACAACCGTGGTGGTACAGTACAAATGAACGCTTCGCCGTCAAACTGGGCAGCCTAAAAAAAACGAGACGAGCAGTCAATTCCCGCGCCCTTTCGCCCGTAACGGTCGCGATCTGTAGCCATCTCCGCTTCAGCAACATGTACACTCGACTACCAAAGTAACATAACGGCCCGATTTAAGAAACGCTTGCAATCTTGCACCCGTGCGGCAAAGCGCCACCAAAATTTGCACCGGGCAAAGAAAAAGAAGTTGGAAACGATCTGCATCTCGGAAATGTCACGATATCTCGGAGCGATACGGATCACCGCGAATCGAATGTTCCGCTGTCTTCCTTATCTGTGCCATGACCGCCATAGCCGCTAGAGCCAGACGCTGCTCGAGAACGCTCTGACACGCTCTGTGTCGAGTAAAACGCGTGGATAAGCCGCATAGTCGCCGCCAGCTGGGCGAAATTTGACATCAACCGGCTCCGCTACGGTCCACCATCGCCGTGCTCCAAGCAGTGCACCAAGCAGTGCACCAAGCAGAGCTCATTTGGATGGATAGTCGCTCAACCGCGGACGCTTCGACGTCGGAACTATAGAGCCAAACGAAGCTGCGGCGAAGATGCGTGTTCGTGTTGATACGCAGCCCACGGCTGTCAGCGTGTTCAGCCACCACGCTGCAGTCTCTGCCAGTGCCCACAAGAAGTTGCCGTCTGCTTGGGCCGCGTGGGTTTCGCGCGAGAGAGCAGCCGCCGCTTGCAGTTCCGCTCCGAGATGAGAGCGCCACCTGCTTTTTCAGGCAAAGCCTAGTGAGAATATTCGCTTTTCGGTCTACCAAAGAAACCGCTTGAGCAGCCGTTGCCAAGTTGCATTTTGCAAAGCTTTTTTACGCTTTCCTGCAATTTTGCACGATATATTTTTCGACTTCCCCATGCAGTGCAGGCTCTCTGCTCATTCTCAAACTCGCCGTCCACTGCGTAAGTATCAACTGGAGCGTCTCGTCACTTCCAGCCCCCGTTATGCCCGGCCAGTTCGTTGACGCAGTGACTGTGGCCGTCGCGTCCCCGACGACGCTTGCCCACAGTCTCAAGGATGTGGAGGAGCCTGTAGCTGTGCCTGTGGCTGGACGAGGAGGTCGTTCGCAGTCGCTTTCGACGTTGCCACGTCGTGCGTCCACTGCAAATGTCCTCACGGTGCAAAACAACCACTATGATACCTTCACGGAGGAAGACGAGATCGAGTTTCACAGCCAGCAACGCACTCGACATGCACGTCGTGCGCTTAGCTCCGGAACAGGTAGCTCGCTGAGTCTGTTACAGGAAGAACTAGGCTACCCACGTCGTGCCCGTGTGACTGTGGACAGCCACAGACATCGACGTGGATCACTTTTGGAGACGGCACTGGAGAACACAATGGCGAAGAGAAAACACAGCACCAGTCATGGCAGCAGCCACGAGATTCACAGCAGTTCCAGCAGTAATTCAAGTCATTGCACAAGCGACCTGCCTCGAACACAGTCGGTGCCTGAACCAGAAGCGGAGAATCAGATCCATTACCAAGGACGCAGTTGGACATTTAATTCTGCAACATGTTCGCCACGCAGTGAAGCAACAGGAGAGATCAAGGGTGCACTGGAAGACGAAGAGGAAGAGAACTTTATGAACTACCGCAGCGCGTCCGTGACAGGTTACAGTCGTGACACCGACGGTGTCGTCTACTATGAGGTGATCATACGCTCCACTGCACACGGCCCGTTGTCGGCATACAAAGTGCGACGTCGTTACTCGGAGTTCCGAGATCTGCACATACAATTGAGCAAGGTTATGCCAGTGTCACACAAGAAGTTAGCGTCCGTCACAGCCATGGCCAGTATCAGTGATGAGAACAGCAACAACGAGGATGAGGATACAGCGGTTGGTCTCCGATTTTCGATCACAGATTGCGGTGAGGACAGCGAACCGACATTACCCCCTCTACCTGATAAAGGCGGTGTGTGGAGCTACTTGCAGTTCGACAGCATTCCTCTACTGGAGCGACGGGCTAAGTACTTCCACGCTATGATGGTGGCTGCACAGCGACACCCGGCAGCTCGAGCCAGTCGTCTGCTAAACGATTTTGTCGGTACACCACCCGATCTCGTGTCCTTGCACTCCAGTGTCGAGAACAGCTATGTGAGCTTGAACCGGTTCGCAGCACCCAAGTTGAGCTTTGATATTGAGATTCAAGAGAGGAAAGAGAAGGCCAAGAGCATCCGTCGACGCCGCAGCTCCATCAAGCGCCAAAGCTTCACCGGTTCGCTTGACGCCAGTTTCAACAGCCCACGCCCGTCGCAGTAGGCTTCAAAAAGCAATTCCCCGCCAAACGCGAGACGTTCTTCACACTCATCACACAGCTACTCGGAACCGTTTTGGATTTTTTTTTTTTTCTCGTCGTTGCCATCCTGTTGTTCGTTTCCTGGTGTTTCTTAGTCGTATCTTAGTCTGTAAATTGTCAAAAAGAAAATATAACGAGTGAGTTGGTGGATATTCGTCTTGTCTGCTATGTTTCCCTCCGCGACATGGAGAACGTTACGGCTCGAGTCCACATGAACCTGCAACGACAAAAGAAAGTTGGTTTCTTGACTTCTGCAATGGTTTTGTACCTAGGAAGCGGTTCAACTCTGTATTCGGTGGTCTATTAAGTCGAGCAGCAAGGGGCCAGTACTCGATCTGTTTGTCCAGCACCCACTACCCCTCGAACGGCTGTCTACACGTATCCATTAGGCGAAGAGTCGAACAAAACCGAGTAAAAGCTACCTGTCACCTTACGGCGGCACCATCTTCTGGATGTAGCTGGCGATCTCTGGCTCAAGGTACTCGGACAGCTCATCCCGGGTTACCCAGAGGTAGTCACTAGCCTTGTCCTGGTTCAGTGCCACATCTCCGTACACGTACTTGGACTTGTAGAAGAAAACCTTGGTGCCGTCGTACTCGGAGTCATTCTCGTGCAGGTACTGGACGTATCCCGTCGGTGCAAAACCCACAGGCACTGCGTCAATCTCGTCACCCACAGTCTCACTCACGTGTCGAAGCGCCGCATCACGCATCTTCTCAGCGTCCTGCTTCTCACCCAAAGGGAAGAACCACGGGTACTTGGCGTCCTTCTGATCGTTCTTCACCAGCAGGAACACACGGCCCTTAAGTGCACGGTTCAATGACTTGCGGTTGTCATTAGCATCATCCTCCGTCTCACGCGGAGCCAAAGTGAAGCCAGCACCCACGATCTCATCGGAATCCTCTTCAGCATTAGGCCACGGGGCCTCTTCGGGCGTGATGTGCCTGGCGCCGGGCTCCATGAACCAGAAATCGTCCTCAAGTCTCTGATCCTCACGCAGAGCCTTTTCGTGCTGCATAACCTCAAAGTCCATCTCCCAGTCCTTCAGATCGGGCTGAATGACGGGCAAACGCTCGAGGACGCCAGCGCTCAACACACGCCACTTCTTACCATCGTCCACGGGCGGCGACACGAGGAAGTTCTGGCGCTGAGCCCTCTGACGGGCCTGTTGACGCGGCGGAGGCGGATTGCGCTTAAGCTCCTCGATTTTGGCCTTCTGACGCCATGTCAAGCGCTTCTTCTGGCCGGAGGCGAAGGTACGCAGCTGCTGTGCGCCGGAAGCGCGTGTCAAGCCGCCACGGAGCGCGAACATCGGCAGGAAGAGCAAAGGTTAGTAGATGGCGTGTGTGGCTCAGGTAGCACTATTACCGTTTGAATACTGGTATTTACCGGTATATTGTGTACCACATAGTCGTTGGTTTTCTGTGACGTGTGAAAATTGACATGGCTACATCTTCTTGGTTTCTAGATCTCTTTGTTGAACAGCGGATGGTTGTACCGACCTGGAACCTTGGCGCCTGCTTCGGTAGTTTTAGATCCGATAGCAGTAACGATATTACGACGAGCATCGGAGCCAGCTGATCGAGCGATTGCAGGAGCACTACGGCGGTCTTGTATACCTTTCGTCCAAGAGTCGATCTCCAATCGATCCTGCTCGTTAAATAGCAGACGGTTGCGTGTACCGAGAGCTAGTACACCTTCGACAATTGTGACGGCCCATGATACTTTCAGTTTGCTGTAAAGTGTGCGCAGAAGCGGCATCAACTCGAAATGCAGCCGTTGCGCTCGTTTCTCCTCGTCTTGATCCACTTTAGTACTCATCATCTCTTCAAACCTTTGCTTCACCACCTTCGCAGCCTTGTTAAACTGGTACGTCTCATCCGTAAAGAGTTGTGCATGTGTGATGGCAAGGAACTTCCACGTATTCAACTTCTGCTCTCGCTCGAGCAATTCATCACCCTCAACGTTCAAAACCACCTCACGTTTTGCATCCAGCGTCTCAATAAGCGTCTGAAATTCCTTCTTGCCGCTCAAAATTGCACTTTTCTCATTGATCACCTTCGTCAATGTCTTCATGAAGAGCCCACTCGATTCAGCTGTCAGCTGATCCGACATCAACCTGCAGAATAACCCACTAGCTTTCGCAAACTTCTTGTCCACCAACTACAAACATCACCATATAAACCCAACAATGAGTTAGTAAAGCTGTTTATATGAATCAGCGAGGTATCGTCGAAGTGTGCATTGACACGTAACCCACCATATAACCCTCGAGCTTTGCCAACGTCGAGGGCAGGTCAAGTGGCTTCTTCTCCACTTTCTGACGCTTCACCGCATCGTTCTTTATCACACTATCATCCACCTTCTTGTTGTTCTTCTCCTCCTCTTCTCGTTCTCGTTTCGTCTTCTTGGGCACCTTCAATCCGCCATACAAGTCTCCCTCCATCACGAATTAATAATAATAATTTCAATTGTATATCAAAATGTAGCCATTTTATCATATTGTCTCTGATTGGTCAAAAATACCGAAATTCAATTTTGTCTACGCGTAAGACGCTCACACTTTCGACTATGAAGCCCATCGACTCCACGACGCACGAGTATGCGCGCATTAACGTGGGCGTCTCCGCCCCAGGACGTATGCAGATCCACCCATTAGCTCTGGCTCTGGCTGTTGTCGTTGTGTTCGTCGTGGTTTTCCTGGTGGCTGCGTCCTCGTACCAGAAACAACAAGTTCAGGTTTTGGCTCGCAAACTTTTGCGTAAAAAACGTAAATCCGTCGCAGAAGAAGACCGAGGCAGTGCTGGTGGGGTCCACCCAGTCTCGGATCTACCGGGCTTTGCACGACAAGCGGCTGAGTCCGGCAACGCGCGTGTCGTGAAGCGTTGGGTCCATTCCACGGACCGGAATGTGGACGCTCGTAGTTCCGAGAACCTTAGCGCGTTGCATTACGCTGTACGTGGAGGCCACAATGAGTGTACGAGGCTGTTGCTGACTGCAAATGCTGACCCGAACGCTATGGATGAGCGTAGTATCACGCCGTTGCATCTAGCAGCGTTGGGTGGACATGCGCTCTGTGTGAAGCTGTTGCTGGACCACCATGCTGATCCGTTCCGAGAAGATGTGGATCACCACACCCCGCTGTACATCGCAGAACAAAGTGGCAACATTGGATGTGCCCGTCTCCTGCAACGAGCCATGGCCAAAGCGGCCGTGCAAGATGACGCGTCCGTTACGCTACGTGCTGGTGCTAGTACTGCACGTGTGGACAATGCGGTGTAAGAAGTCGTTAAAAGAGCAAAAACACATCTTAATTCAGCAAATAAACGTCTCAAAATCGTCCATATTTCTATAGTTTCGAGTCGCGACGAGCTTCGAACATGGCAGCAAGAGCGTCCACCAGTAGATCCACCTCGTAGCGAGTGTTGTCGGCGTGGATGACGATACGAAAGCGTTCGGCTCCTTTCGGTACAGTAGGTGAACGGATGGGGATCACACGGATACCCATCGCATTCATCTGTTTGGAGGCCATCAACACGCGATGGTTGCCTTCAAATACGACGCCTTGGATAGGGGAGTCACTGGCAAGCAGTGCATCACCTGGGATACTGGAGTTGCTGCTTACTTTTGCCTTGAAGTATTCCACCAGTTTAAGCACATGATGACGGAGATCATTTGCTGTTGAAGTGGCACAGAACTCGTGTACTCCAATGACAGACACGAGCTGGTCGAATGGGAACGCTGTGGTGTAGATGAAGGACCGCGCGTAGTTGACCAAATAGTCGATCAGCACTTGAGAGCCACACACAACAGCTCCATGACAGCCCATGGCCTTTCCAAAGGTGTGAACACGGCAGGCGAAAGTATTCGGATACTTGTTCTCGAGACCGAGCTCATGTACAACACCGGAACCTTGAGGGCCGTATACACCTGTACTATGAGCTTCGTCGACAATGAGGTACGCGTCCATCCGTTCACAAAGGGCAGCCATTGTCTCCAAAGGAGCGAAATCTCCATCCATTGAATACAAAGATTCAACCACCACATACACACAGGGCTTGTGTGCGTCATCTCCGTTGGTAGAAGGTGAATAGTTCCGTAGTTTACGCTCGAGGTCTTCAACATCATTGTGTCGGAACGGAAAAGACCGGTCGTTGGCGTATGCACGACTCAGTCGGATCCCTTCGTGGCAGGAATTGTGCACCAGTTCGTCGTACAGAATTACATCCTCAGCTTGAGGAATGCAAGACATAACGCCCACATTGGCCGCGTACCCTGAGTTGAACAGCAGTGCAGCCTCACTGATCAAAATGTTAGTCAAGAGCTCCTCAAAACTCTCAATTTCACCTCCCTACCTGTTGTAAAACGTTGCCAATTCCTTCTCCGTCTGCATAAATAACTTCGAATTGCCTGAAATCAGTCGTGAGCCTGTAGCTCCCAGCATATGCGTGTGTTGGCTCTGCAATTCCTTCTGACGAGTCTTAACCAGCTCCTTTAACGGCTCCAAACGAGCGAAACCCAAGTAATCATTCGAGTAAAAGTCCACCGTAGTGGGGGAATTCTCATCCGGTACCTGTAGAGTGCGTAAGGTTCCTACAGCGCGACGACGGGCCAACGCACGACCAAGTTTCTCGTCCACCCGCGTCATTGACACAGCAACTTGTCAAATGATGACGTACGTTGAATGATTTGGAGCAGATCAATGTGGGCCACACAACTTAGATAGGTAAAGAAAAAAAATAAACAAGAAGAAGATTCTCCATCATGACACCGGGAACATGTTGATTTTCTTTACCAGCTTTGATGTCCATGAAACTCCAATAGTTCCCCATTTGGGACTGACGAGTGTATAGTTAACCGTTGCAGGAAGAGACGCGACTCGTAGGAAATCCCTCATTGTGGTTTCAAGACGATGGCGAGCAGGTTCGAGCTCTTCTTGTTGGAATTTTATCTGCGAGATTTTAATCGGATTCTCTTGTAGTACGTACGACCAACGATGGCAGGAAGCCATGTCGGAGCTCAATGAGCAGGTTCATATCGAGGATCATACGCTTGGTGACGGCCAGGATGGATCTACGAACGAACCGGTTAGTCTCTTTTTTAAGAACTTGTAGATGTAGCCATTTGCACAAAAAAAACTAAGTTTTCTATCTTGTAGCCGCCACAAGCCTCGATCGTCGAGGCTTTCCAGCACTACGCGTGTCTGTACATCAAGTACATTCAGATCTTGTCTCGGTTGTCCGAATGCTACGACCAAATGGTCCATCCGCAGAAACGAATTGACGTCAAACAAGTGATCGAAGTAGTAGCCACTCGAGTGGTAGAACTCAAACACCTCCTGGTCAAGTGGAACCCTCCTAATCCGGACGTCATAATGCAGCCTGAGCGCAGCTTTCCGTGGGAATATGTCAATTTAGACGATATCTTAGTGGATCTCAAACTTCCTCCAGAAACCCTGGAAGTTCCAGTACCTCAGTCGTTCCTCGACGATCAGCAAGAGGATCTTCTACGTCGTGAACGACTGGTTAAAGGTTACATGAAACTCAAACATGGTGTGGATTCTATCCCTTTGGATGCTATCAAAGTGGCACAAGCAGCTTTAGCTGGAGGTATGGGCGTTTTATCACTAGACGAAGCGATTGCAATCATTCAACGCAACGAACGCGGTCGTCAAGGACGTCAACGTGGTTTACTCGTCCAGGAACTACGCGAAGAGGAACGTCAACGGAAACTCTACGAAGCTGCACAAGGAGCTCCTGAGATGGATCCGGACATCGCTGCTGCGAACATCCAACGGATGTTTCGAGGCTTCTTCTCACGTGCAGCAGCAGCTCGTGAACGGGATGAAGAACTCGTTTTCATCGGTATGAAAGCTCCTGCTACAGATCGCTCTGCTCTTGAGAAACGTCTAGCAGATGCGCGTCTTCAACGTCGAAGTGAACAGATTGAGAACAAAGAAGAGTACGAACGAGCACTGATTGAGTTACATGGAGTGGTTACGAATGAAGAAGGACCGTTCATGAAGGAGAAGATGCTTGAAGAAAGACGACGCTGGATCACGGACGTCATGGCTACAGGTCAACTACCTGAAGATCTGAGTGGCTTTTACGCAGCTTTAAATGGTGAATCACCTGAGGAGTTAGCTAAAGCTCAAGCGAAAGAAGAAGAGGAGAAAGCGAAAACTGCAGACAAGAAGGGGGCAAAAGGAGCGAAAGGCAAGAAAGAAGACAAGAAAGGTGCTAAAGGAGCCAAAGGGAAAGGCAAAGACGCTAAGGAACAAGTGGAAGAAGCTCCGGAGAAGCCTCCACCGCTCACAGGGCCATCCGAATTGTGCAAGAAACTTGCAGGTGGAGTTTCTCAATACGAAAAAGTGTGGCTTGAACGAGAAGAACTGGACAATTTCTACCAGAAATATGATGTCGCATTAGCTAAAAACGTCGTTCGCGGGCCTGTCGAAGTCCAAGTCCGACAACAAGTGGATGAAATGTTGGTCCTACAACTGGTGAACATCAAGGCGCAACTCGAAGCTGCAGCTTCATCAGGCAAAAAAGGCAAGAAAGGGAAGAAGGGTAAAGGCAAAAAAGGTGGCAAGAAAGGGAAGAAGGGAAAAAAAGATGGCAAGAAGAAGGGCAAACCACTTCCAGGCGAGAAAATCGCCGAGTTGAAAGGCAGAGCACCCGATTCCTTCCTCAGTGTCTTGGTTGAACACCAAATTGTGCACGTGCCACGTCCTGGCGTTCGCGTTCGAGATTTCGTCGGTAGCTTCAACTTCCTTGGTACAGTCTACCAGCATTGTGAGCGTCGTGACCGTTTTGGTAATTGGGTGCCTCAAGACCCGTCAGCAGCTCAACTACGCCAATCTGTCACTGAATATGGTGTTTTACCATTGGGATCACCTTTTATCCGAGCTCGTACGCCTATTGTACGTTCATTGATGCTGTATGGACCTTGTGGATCCGGTAAAACGATGCTGGTGAGTGCTTTAGCCAATGAAACAGGAGCTCTCGTGCTCAATCTGTCACCTAGCAACCTCGTGGGCAAGTTTGCAGGTAAAACGGGGCCTACGAAGCTCGTGCACATGGCGTTCGTATTGGCGAAAGCTTCAAGTCTACAGCCAATTATCATTTACATGGATGACTGTGAGCAGTTCTTCGCTGGTGGGGGCAAGAAGAGCAAATCTGCAGCTAATTCCGACGGTCCTGCTCGCTTCAAGAAGGACTTGTTACTGTACATCAAGTCGGCGTTAGAACCTACTGATCGAGTGCTTGTCGTGGGAACGTCAGCGGATCCTGGAGCTGCCGAAGTGAAGGACCTACGCAACTTCTTTGACAAATTCCTGCACGTGCCGTATCCGGACTACGCTTCACGTGTTTTACTGTGGAAACACGCTCTACGTTCTACCATTTCGGATCATGCTGCAACGTCGGGACTATCTTCAGCTGCTACGGCTGCAGCTCTGGCTGTGGCTTCTTCCTCGTCGTCGACAGCAGGTTCAGGTGGCTCAGCGTCTCAACTGCAAGACCGTCGACGTCGAGAACCGATTGATATCTCGACGTTAGCTCATATCTCCGAAGGTTATTCTTCAGGTAGTATTGTGCGTGCAGTGGAGAACACATTGACGCCACGTCGTGTTGAGTGTTTGGAGAAGCGTCCGCTACGTGAAGAAGAGTTCCTTGGAGCTCTATCGCGTCAGACAGCTACGTTTGCAGAGGATCATGAGAAATTCAAAGCTTTCACGGCTGTGATCACTGGACTGAAGGACACGCGTGACAAGATCCGCAAGGCAGCAGCGGATGCTCTGAATCCAGACGACAAGAAGGACGGCAAAGGCAAAGGTAAAGGAGATAAAAAGGGAAAGAAGGGCAAGAAGTGACAAGATGATCTACTTGCTAGTACGGACGACATGCTTTGAAATGTTATTGATTCGGATCGGAGGATTTGAAACGCATGTTGAAGCGGGCATTCAGTGTTGTGAAGTTGACTCATCGAAATGGAGATCGGAAGTTTCGATTCGGAACACAATACTAGGCTCTTGCTTCAGCGTTAGTGGAAATGTTCCTCGTCGATTTCAACAGTTGCTACAAGCGAGGCTCTCATCTCTACTAGATGCTGTCCCTGCCAGAGACTCCCTGGCAGCCTGGACAGCCGAGTGGACTTTACAGATCATAAATCGGGCCTTGCATTCGCGTTCATATCTAACGGCGCTTCGTCTACCATTACGCAGCCACCCTGTCATTCCCGACTCCAGATACGTCTCTCGAAATGCAGCACCAAGTGCGCAAACCTGGCAAACAAAAATTGCTCCTTCAACGCAACCGGCTGCACGTCCACCCAGAGAGAGAAAATACGATCGGATGGACCTACGCACACCCTGCACTTTGCACCGGAGCTCTACAAGCTGGCAGACCCTGAGCTCTGGAGCTCTGAAGCTCTGTGACTCCTCCGACTCGACTGGACTCCAGTCTGGAGGTGTCGGCTGCGGTTCGAAAATCTGCCGTGCTGATTTGGTTCGGGAAAAAGGTTCGCGGCGCGTTCCGGCATGGCGGGCCACCCGTTACACCAGCGCGTGGAGCTTCAATATCCTGGCAACGGTCGATCACTTGACACTTGTATGGAGCGGTGTTGGAAGGCCGCTCCTCTCGAGCACGTCATTTCCTGGCTCGCGACGGTAACTCGCTCGGGGATCACGTGCTGGCTGTGCTTGGGTTGACACTGCCACGAGCAGCAGGTTGAGACTGCTCGCTTAAACGGATCAGCTGTGCTTGAAGCAGTGTCTTGGAAGCGCTGTGAGTTGATACTGTTCTCTCTCAACGCCATCTTGCCAGTTCTTAGCTTCACATTCAACGTTACAATTGAGGCCGGAGATTGTCGCGCGCGAACGGCATTGCCGTTTCTGGACTAAGGGCTGTACCCACTGAGTTTGTGGCTAACTGTGAGGTGATGTGAACTTCCTTGGCACACGTTAGCTCCTTGCTGTTGGAATGGCGATCGTTGACTGATGGTCTTAAAGCAAGACGAAGACAAGAGTCTTCGATCCAGAATTTAAGACTTGGCTTGTGGCTACAAGGCCGTTGTGTGTCTGCGTGCTTTCTCATAAGGAAAGACGTTGTGGAAGTTGCCACCAACCGTCCATAACGTCTCTTCGACAAAAGCCACTTTACCATCCTAGACTTCTTGGAGATAAGTTGTTTTCATTCTTGAATTCCTGTCCGCGGAGCCGCGGAGCATGCCATGTCGTGGACCTTGACACCAAGTGCGAACGCCGGTATGAACTGGCTTGGGTACTCGAGTCGTGAGGAGTTGGAAGCCAGCGGAATCCTGGACAAATGGGCGCAGCAGCAACATCAGAGCAGTCTTCTGCCACAACAACGCTCGTCGATCAAGTTGTGTCCGCGTTGCCAAGGCCATCGCATTGAAAAGGTCATGTACAATTCGATGATTCTCGAACAGAACTGTTCTGAGTGCAATGGAGAAGGTGTGGTTCGATCTCAAACTTCTGGCCAAGATACATCTTCATCCCCAAAACGAGCGTCATCGGCTTGATAACGAACGGATTGAAGTCAAAAAGCTACGTGTTTACTTAGGTTTACTCTTGCTTTTCTCGAAATCGTGGCTGCTCTCGAACATGATACAAATACACGCTACGCCGGTTTTTTATGAGCTCTTCACGCTTGGTGTGTGTTGGTACGCACCCGTTCACAAGTTGACTGGGCGTGTTTTTAGAGATTCCATCTTGGTTGTTTTACTCGACAAAAAGCAGGTTATCCAGGCCGAACTCTTCCGTGTTGGTCGGGAGACTGTCCGGAGTTTTCCCGCAGCTCATAGAAGAAGACGTCTGAACGCCCTGGAAGTTGTTGCTCGACGAACTCTCCTGCCAATCGAACTCGTTCTTGCAGTCAAACTCATTCTTGCAGTCGAATTCAAGCGGGAAGGAGTTGATCTCGAAGTTTGACGACGATGCTTGGGCGTCCCACATCCACGGCTCCAAAAACGCACCTTGTAGTGCCGCAGCATCGGCCGCTCCATTGTTGTCTCTGTGGCTTCCACCAATAGTCACGTACGGGTGTGGCTGAGCATCCATTTGCTTCAAGTCAAACGACTTGAACGTGTTGCTGCTGTAATTCGAATCACCTGGATAAGACGCCGCCGCGCTGTTACTGTTGTTCATCATCTGACCCAGTGAGAACCGGAATCCACAGAGACCTGAAGAGTTCGAGTCGTTGTGGTTCGAGAACGAAGGCGTCAGCGACGCAGGTGGACCAGCATTCCTAGGCGTAGCGGACAAGAGATGGTGTGGCTGAAGTGGCGGCAAGATGAACTGCTTGAACGATTCGTCGCAAAACGCTTCCAGCCCGTTGAGTGATTCGGACACCTCCTGCTTCATGGAGACGTTCGGGCGCGCCAACTTCTTCATAGGAGGCTGGTGGCTTAGATTGTGGCGGAAGGCGTTGCTCTCCATGCTGGCAGTGGCGCTGGGGCTGCGATACATTTCCGGGAAGGACAATTCTGCCATGTTTTGAGCTGGAACCTGTACATTGGAAGGACGTCGTCGAGCAACGTCCCCGTCCTGTTGCTGTTTGATCTTTGCTTTGACAATGCCGTTGCCGACAATACGCCGCTTGATTGGCTGGCCACAGATCGCTGAAGTTGGAGGAGGAATCACCTGGGTGCTCTTTTGACGCCATTGGTCTCGGATCGACATGGTCGAAGTGTTGGCGTCCGATAGATCTGGTGGGAAGCAATTGTGGCTGAAAGTGCAGACTCCACTGGATTGCGTCTTGGTCCATTTCCGGAATCCGAAGTTGTTCAATTGGCGTTGGAAACTTGCAAACTTCTGGTGTTTGAAGTACTTTGGCAAGATCTCACGCTCGAATCGTTCCATCTCGAGGATGTGGAAAGCGGTGATGCTGTTAGGCTTAAGCTCCTTGTTTTGCACCCACGAAATGATCGCTGGATCTTCCGTCTGAAGAATCGCGTATAGTGAACGCAAGAATTTAGGCACTTTGCAAGCAGCAGCGGTTGACGCTAAAGCCGCTGGGAGATCAACCTCTGCAGTAGCTTTGGCCTTCTTAGAGCCGTGGGACACCCGCACACGCTTGGCAGGTCTTGAGGAAGCATCCGAGGAAGTCGGACGGGCGGTTTTCGCGGACGGCATGGGCGATTGACTATTGCTTTGACTTTAAGCAGTCTTTCGATATTAAAGGGTTTGTCACGTGGGCTGGAAATCCGCGAATGAACTATGGAAAGAGAGACCTGGTGCTTTGGTCGAGGCGGAATCCGCCTACCGGTGGCAAAATGTATGTGGGCCAATCAGCGCGCGCCATGCGCGACCCGTTAGATCGTGTCCCGGGAACGGGAGACAGGGCGATAAGATACTTTTTTTTTTATTAACGAATGACTTGGTTTTAGTATGTTGGTGAATGTTGGGAAACTTTTTGAAAGAGACAACTTCAATCGCTTTCCCAGCCACACTTCGTTTAGTTTTCACAGGGTTAAAACACATTGATACAATTGTCCACATCAGTTTGCAAAACTATCCACTTCAGTACTGTATTTGAATGCTATTTGAGCTCTTGGAAACATCGCATATCGCCCACAGTCTCCGTCGGAAGTTCAGGGATATCTGAGCAGTTGGGTGCAGCCCTTAGTCCAGCGGCTAAAAACGCCAATGCCGTTCGCGCGCGACAATCTCCGGCCTCAATTGTAACGTTGAATGTGAAGCTAAGAACTGGCAAGATGGCGTTGAGAGAGAACAGTATCAACTCATAGCGCTTCCAAGACACTGCTTCAAGCACAGCTGATCCGTTTAAGCGAGCAGTCTCAACCTGCTGCTCGTGGCAGTGTCAACCCAAGCACAGCCAGCACGTGATCCCCGAGCGAGTTACCGTCGCGAGCCAGGAAATGACGTGCTCGAGAGGAGCGGCCTTCCAACACCGCTCCATACAAGTGTCAAGTGATCGACCGTTGCCAGGATATTGAAGCTCCACGCGCTGGTGTAACGGGTGGCCCGCCATGCCGGAACGCGCCGCGAACCTTTTTCCCGAACCAAATCAGCACGGCAGATTTTCGAACCGCAGCCGACACCTCCAGACTGGAGTCCAGTCGAGTCGGAGGAGTCACAGAGCTTCAGAGCTCAGAGCTTCAGGGTCTGCCAGCTTGTAGAGCTCCGGTGCAAAGTGCAGGGTGTGCGTAGGTCCATCCGATCGTATTTTTCTCTCTCTGGGTGGACGTGCAGCCGGTTGCGTTGAAGGAGCAATTTTTGTTTGCCAGGTTTGCGCACTTGGTGCTGCATTTCGAGAGACGTATCTGGAGTTGGGAATGACAGGGTGGCTGCGTAATGGTAGACGAAGCGCCGTTAGATATGAACGCGAATGCAAGGCCCGATTTATGATCTGTAAATCAGCATACGTTTGCGTGAATCTGATCTTCGACGTCTTCCCGCCAGGAAGGCGACGTCCTGCTAGAAGGAACAGCATACGGGCAGGCTTCACTTGTGTTCCTATTTTGCAAACATTTCAGCACGACTATCGTGCCGGGAGTTTATATACTCGTGCTGCGAATGTCAGACCTTCCGATGGTCGCTGCAGATCCAGGGATCCCAGAATGGTCCATTCCTTGGTGGAACTTCCAGCAACTTCGAATTTATCTTCGACGGATTCTTCTTTTCGGTGAGTCGCCTGCAAGTTCTTTATGCAATCTCCACTTAACCACGCCCGCTCTTCCGGGAGTGCTAATTACTGTTACCTGTTTACAAGCACTAAGTTTCATTCGAGAGAAACACGTCTTCTGCTTTATGCAGTCGGCCATCACAGGCAAGGATAATCGATCCACCTCTCACTTGAGCATTCTCTTCGACTTGAAGCACTGAACTCCCGCTTCAACGAGCGTTTCGAGCTGACATCGACAATTGCAAAGACCGCGGTTACTGAATTGACATATCCATTCTAGAAGGTGGCCCACCATGAAAGCGCAGAAGGAAGTCCAGCAGAGTTTCACTCAACCTTCTTGTTGTCATCAAAATTGAGCTGCTTGTTACAGTTAGCTCAAATTGATCGATGCGTTGTGTTCAGGTTGAGTTCAAACACTTGGAACAACTGAATAAATGACATATTAACACTTCAAACTGTACAGTCTTCTTACGGGATCAAAACGCTAGAGCTCTTGCGGAGTAACCGCTCCCCACGAGCACTAGCCAGCCAAGCTCCGACATCCGCGGCACTCGGACGAAGGTTCGGGTTGCGCGACACACAGGCCGCGATCAAGTGGGTAATTGGCAATGGACAATCCGGAGAAAGCTGCGGACGGAGACCGTCGTCGATAATGCGACGCATCAGTCGCAGTGGATGTTGCACCAATCGTTCAGAAATCGACGCTGGATCGTGGTACGGGAGTGTACACGTGTCCAGCTCGCTGAGAAGAACACCGAGCGAGTAAATGTCAACTTTCTCCGTGTATTCCTCGCCCAGCAGCAACTCAGGGGCAGTCCACGATAGCGTACCAGCTGCGGCCGTTGCTGTGAGATTCGTTTCGTCATCGTTTCCACTGCATTTGCGCCGACTAATGCCAAAGTCGCACAGTTTGGCATCCAGTGAAGACGACAGCAGCACATTTCGCGATTTCACGTCGCGATGGAGCACCATAGGGGTTAATGCGTGCAAATAGGCAAGTGCACTCGTCACAGCTTGAGCAATCGCCAGCTTCTGCTTTGTCCAGGTGAAGTGACTTGAGTGCGTCGAGTGGATTAAACTGCCAGCAGCTGCACCAAGTCCACCGGCAAATGATCCTGAGGATGTGGCTGAAACGGCAGCAGCTTCGTCAACTTGCGGTAATCCCCCGGACATTGAGCGGGAGCGCCTCACGATCGTATTCCCTGAACTGACTGGAGCCGCTGACGGCGTGTTGTTGGTGCGTTGTTGGGCTAGAAAGTGCTGCAAGTCACCGCCTTCCATGTACTCCTGGATCATGATAACATGCTCGAGGGTATTCCAAGCGATACCGGTCATCGTAACGATGTGAGGGTGCTTTAGCTGTGCCATGAGGTAGATTTCAGCCAGAAACATCTCCATTTCAGGCAACGAACGCCTCTTTTCCGGTACCAATTGTTTGATCGCGACCTGCGAACTATTGTGAAGTGCGAGCCAAACTTCGCCAGTCGAACCGTGCGAGAGCGGACGTAAGAGTTGAAGCTCGCTGATGGGGACACGCAGCCGACGGATTTTACGGTGTGACTCGAACAATCGGAAGCTTCGGATGGCCATTTCGTTCTTTCGAGCCGTGACTTCATCAGGTGAAGCCCCATTGTCCTCTGTAACTGCTTGAGCATCGTTCTGCAGCGGATTAATCCGCACCGCGGATGCTAATGGATCAAAAGCAGAAGCTGATAACCCGATGGTGGCATCAAAATGCTCGAAAGCTGCAGCATTCTGCACTCCTTCAGTGTAGCTTAGAGACGCTTCGGATCGATCAAGATCGGAATCACGCGACCGGATAGACGATCGGGAGCTGTACGCGCTTTCTTCACTGTCAATACTGGATGACGACGAATACGACGATGAGCGATGCTGTCGACTCGACCCTTGTGTCCTTGAGCTTCGTGAGCGACTTTTTCCTCGTCGTTTTGGCACAAGAAATGCTTCAACTGCTCCGTTATCAAATAAGTGACGATTCTCCCGCATGAACAGATCCACTTCTCTTCGTGCTTCGTCACGCAGTGCCGACTTGTACCTGTACACTGCAACCGTACCGAACGTCACGAACGTGACAATGCACAGCGGCACCAGCAACCACGTCTTGTCCTGCTTATGATCCGCTGCATATTTCGTCAGCCACGTCGATGCCACCTCCCCTGGCTCCGGTGTACAGAACTTAGATTGATTCACCAAGTTGTACGGCGCACAAGGGATCACCATAGCAGGTGTAAGTGGACACTGCGTGTACGCCACTTCATAGTTCGTAGTATGCAGCGCAAAGATCAAATTGGGCTTCCCATCGGTATCTAGATAAGCGTGACGTTGTACCGTCACCTCCGGCAGTGTGTCTGCTTCTCCACCGTCTCCCCAAACAGCAGCATAAGCTGGTGCTGAGATGTCATCAGCAGCGTCAACAGCGCACTGGACGGCTCTGGAGAGCTGCGAAGCCTTGCAATCCAACGACCGGTGGAAGATCGTCCCATCTGGTAGACTGCACTCTCTTAATTGGCAGCCAGCACGTTCGAAAGCCTTGGGCGGCACCACCAGCTCGGCCATGGAGCGACCGCAGCGTGTATAGACTTTAGCCAGTCCGTGTGTGGGTGTCAGTACGTATCCTGCGTCCCATATGAAAGCGCGTTGCAGCAGACCCGGTAAATCGCCCCAGGAGAGCGAATTAGTGCTTAATTCTTGCCGTAAGTCGCTGGGTAGAGCGCTGGAGCTCACGTCTGAGAGCTGCGCGGTCTCATCCAGCTCCGTGTAGAGCACGTAGTACTGCTGGGCAAAGTCGGAGTGCAAACCTGAGAACTCGAAGCCTATTTCTACTGGAACGTCGATGGAGGACGCGCCCTGGAGCGTCAGCAGCACGAGCAGCGCTACTAGCGACATCACAGCTTGATGCGGTATGCTCTGAATGTTCCGATATGATAAGGATGTAATTGGGTGAAAAGAGTAGGATTTAAACCAATGAAAGAAAAAGTTGAAACTGTAGGTAAACCTAGAAGATTGGCTGCTGTAGAAAGGTTTCCTGTGGTCCAGGCAACATGGAACGCATGATAATTGTACACTGTAGCGTTCTGGAGGTAACGCATAGACTTTAATGGGATTTGTGCTAGTCTGTATTTGGTGTTGCAGCTATAATTCTACACTTTGTTTCCCAATTGCGGAGTGTTTAACTATTAAATTGATACAAGAAGTGCAGACTATTCTTCGCCCTCAATGGTGGGGACCATTGTTGCGATCACAGCGAAATATATTCTGCTACTAGCGCTTTATGGGGACCATCAAGGGAATTCAAGCTTGCACCTTGCTGAGATCTTGGACGGATGCAATGTGCAATCACCAATCGGTCCACCAAATCAGCTTGCAAACGTCCCCAGATGCCGTGCGGAGGACAAACCCGTTCTGTCCCAAAGCGAGTCTCCCAATCCTGCTCGCAGACAGCGAGTCGCTGCACGAAACGAGAGCATAGCAATCATCGACACGACCTGTTCAGCCCAGCGCTTGCACGCCAATCAAGCGACGAGCTCGCTAAAGAACGGCAAACAACACACTTTTTTGCTGCTGCGACCCAAGCAGCACCGCAATTTGCAGCGAAAATGGCACATCGAGCTCCACGAATCTCGCAAACTCCCATCCTATCGGAATGCTCCGCTGCTTGGTCGGCTTGGCTTGGCTGCCGAACGCCGCGTACTAAGCGTGGTGGCAAAGAGCAGCAGCTACAATAGTAAAGCATTGTCGCCTCGGTAGCTAATTGTGGTGGAAGTGCGTCCGTGAAGGCAAATCTTGTCCGCAAGATGAAGAAGGTGGCTCAGATTCCGGGGTGGTGAGAGGCTTTCGCAAACACCGCTTCGTCTTGGATAAAACCTTTTCTTTTCGATACCCTTGATCTTCACTCGATTCAAATTCTTTTGCTTCAGTATACTTAACTAGTACAACTCTCCCTGGTAGTTCAAATTTCCCTTGATTTCCGATCTTGAATGCTTCATTTTTAGCAAGCTCAGTTCTGCTTGGTGGTGAGCCATGTGGTGATTGTGTAATTACACATCCATTCCGCATGGCATTACCATACTGAAATCAAGTGAACAAAGTGTCAAGCAACCCTACACCTACTCAATCCAGCAATAGGGGGGCGTGTATTCCCAAGGCATACTGTACTGCTTTGATCCACTTTGCCGGCCGTCGCTGACGCTCCATTCCTGAAACCTCCTCGCGCAGTTCACCACCTTTTTCTGCTATGTCGACGACCTCCAAGTCCCCCATTGCTCTGGCCGCTCAACCGTACATTTGCGGTGGTTCTGCCGCTGTATTTGCAGCTGTAGCCATCCACCCCATTGACCTGGTTAAGGTGCATTTGCAACTTGCCGGGCAAACCGGTTCCAACGTCACTGGATTGGGTGTAGCCCGTACTGTAGTAGCTAAGGAAGGCATCACCGGTCTGTACGCAGGACTTTCAGCTGCGGTGGCGCGTCAAATGGTCTACGGTACTGCGCGTCTCGGTATGCATCGTGCCTTCTCCGACAAGATGATTGCGCGTCGTGTCGCCAATGGCGAGAGTGCGTCACTGCCGCTGGCCATCAAGTCTGCGTCTGCTATTGTTACGGGTGGAATTGCTGCTACTCTCGGTTGTCCGATGGATGTTGCGCTTGTGCGTATGCAGGCCGACACTTTGGCTCAGGCTGGTGAGAAACGTGGCTACAAGAACGTGTTCGACGCCATTTTCAAGATCGCTGGGTCGGAAGGAGTCAGCACGCTGTGGCGTGGAAGTATCCCGCTGGTTGCCCGTGGTGCTGCTATGAACCTCGGTATGATGGCGTCGTATGATCAAGCTAAGGAGATGATCGCGGCTCAGTATGGCCACGGTTTCGTCACCAACATGGGAGCTAGTGCCGTCTCCGGCTTCGCTTGTGCCTTCACGTCGCTGCCGTTTGACCTGGTGAAGTCCCGTCTTATGAACATGAAGGTGGGCCCCATTACGGGCAAGAACCCGTACTCGGGCGTTACGGATTGCTTCAAGCAGATCGTCACCAAGGAAGGCCCTTCCAAGCTTTGGCGTGGATACTGGACGTACTACACCCGCTGTGCACCAAACGCCATGATCGTTCTTTTGGTTGTGGAGCAGCTGAACTCGGCATACAAGAAGGCCTTCCTTGACTAAATGGTGTCATGGTTCCTGACCAAGGTAGGATGGAACGCCCAAAGCCTATAGATTTTTTGCACGGTGCACCTTTCGAGCAATGTCCGCTGCAGAGTGTATCGAGTGTATTATCGCATGGAGAAACCCGAGCGAGCTAGCATTTGTCCTGGATCGCAGTGTGCGGGTTATTATTAATAACATGTTATTGCATCTTCCACCATCATCTCGCGTTCACAGCAACACGTTCAGGTCAATCTCGCCTTCAACAGCTCCTGAATATCCGTTTCCAAGCTCAGAGGCATGTCATTTGGGCCGTAGCGTTTGAAAAGTTGACCATCGCGACCAACAAGAAACTTGACGAAATTGTTTTCGATGAATGCGTTAGCAGCAGAGTGCGCAGATCCAGGCAGTCGCGTCTTGCAGAACAGCATTGCATCACGTGCATTTGGGCCGTTTACATCGCGTGTGGCCATCACGGGGAAACGAACGTCAAATAATTCTTCAAAATGTTCAACTAGTTCTTCATCAGTGTCGAATTCAGCGTCTCCAAACTGAGCGCTAGGGAAAGCCACCACCATCAAACCAGCCTCTTTGTAAGTCGTTGATAAGTCTGCAAGCTCCTGAAGCTGTTCAGCATTAGCATTGCAAGAGCCGCTGGTCACATTCGTCAGCAAGGCGACGTGTCCACGCAGCTCCGACAGACAAAACGTGTTGCCACTTGCGTCCTTCTCCGTTAGCGAATACAACGAAGCTGAAGAAGCAGCGAAGGAGAGAATGGAAGGATGCATCTCCAGATACGTAGCGCCAGCGTCCAACAGCGCTAGAAGCCACTGTTCTTGTTCGGACTTGTTTCGCAACACGAGAATCTCTACGGTGTCTTCATCCCGGTTGGTTCCGGTAGTACAGATCTTGAGAACGAACTTCTGAGCATTGTCACCTTTTGCCGACGATTTTGGCGCTTCGTACGCGACAGTCGCAGCAGTGAGATCTAGACATCCGATTGCCCGTCTTGCAACGTCATTTTCAAACAACACAAGCGAATGGAGCTTCATCTTGTTCACCACAGCGTAGCAACGTTTAACTTTCGACCCGATCAAGTTTCGCAAGTGAAATTGTCCAGATCCACGTGCACGAAGCACAAATGCTGCTCGAGTCGCGCCGTCCGTCACCGCCCAGACAGAAAGCTTGGGCTTAGTATGTCGCTTTCGATGTTGTTGTGGTTGTATAGGTGAAACAATAGTTTCAGGCAAAGAAGTCGTTGAATTACTGTCGGCATTGGCGGATACGAGAATGTTCGGTGTCTGGAGGATCATGTCAGCTCCTGGAGCAACGAGCTCGTAGTAGTTATCATCCAAAATGTACAGCTCTTCAACAGGTTCGTGATCAGTATCTTGGGCTTCGTGGACTGGTGACAAGAAACCACTTAGTACTAGTGTTTCTGCTAGTTGCTGGGCATCTCGAAGCGTGTTATTAGCCGCCTGGGACAGCAAAAGGTACTTTAAAATGGCCTTAAAAAGCGATCGGCCTTGCACGAACGTCCCGTGTCCAGCTTGTGCTAGTTGAAAGGAGTGGTGCCACCAGTGAACTCGTTGCTCGAACACTTGTAGCCGCACTTTTGGAGTCAACAAATACGCCGTGACCATGTCGGATTGCACCTTGAGATCGGACGGCAGTAAATGAAAACGTTGCAGTCGACGGAACACGCGGCCTTGGACGTCAATAACGAAAGAAGTACATGACGTTATGTCAGAGACAGCGGGTGATGGCGAGATTGCAAAGGAAGACTCGGCCCGCTCCATTTCCCGAGCACTTTCAGCCAAGGCTGCCATGGTCTGTGCTGCGCTCATTTGCGAGTTGAAATGTCAGTGGAAATTGGTACAGCAACTAACGGTATGATCTTCATGGGTGATCCCCTTTCTCGTAAGTCCTCTTCAACCTTATGAAAGTAACAACTGACTTACAAGAGAAAACCTGCAATCTCCTCTCTTGCCATTACAAAAAGTGTCAATAAAAAATCGATGGTAAGCTACGTTTCGGCGCAGTAAGAGATAGCATGCCAATGTGTCCACTTTGGCGAACTAACCTCAGCGGGTCTCCAGTTAGGGAGCCGTCACGGCAACAGCCGCGTCTTCCGTAGTGGCGGCCTCTTCCTTGGTTGCCACATTTTCAGTTGTGGCAGCAGTCTCTTCCTTCTTCACTTCGGTCTTGGCCTCCTCCTTTGCGGTTTCCTCCTTCTTCTCAGTCGTAGCTTCCTCATCAGACTTGGCCGATGCGACTTCCTCTTCCTTTGCCTCCTCTTCCGTCTTCTCCGGCTCAGGCGCCTTGGCCAGCAGCTCCTTGATGTCTTCCTCAAAAGACAACGGGAGATCCTTCGGTGCATAGCGCTTGAACGGCTGGCCGTTGCGGTCCACAAGGAATTTGGTGAAATTCCACTTGATGTAGTTGCCGAAGGTGCCAGGCAACTTCGCCTTCAGGTACGTGAAGACTGGACGAGCATTCGAGCCGTTCACATCGTGCTTCTCCAACAACGGGAAGGTCACGTTGTACTGCTTCACGAATTCAATGATCTCCTCATGCGTGCCGGGCTCCTGACCCGCGAACTGGTTGCAGGGGAATCCAAGAACCACAAGGCCTTCTTCTTGGTACTTCTCGTGCAGCTGCTGCAGCTCGGGGTAGTTCGTGGGGGTCAAACCGCACTTGCTCGACACGTTCACGACAAGCACCACCTTGCCCTTGTAGTCTTCCATGTTCACCTCCTTCTTGTCCATGTCAAAGTCCTTGAGCTCATAGAATGACTTGGCCTCCTCAGCAGCGAGGTTGTATACCTCGCGGTACTGCACACCCACGTTCAGCAGAATGTTGAGGAAAGCCTCTTGGGCTTCCTTCGTCACTAGGTTAAGGAGCTCGAACTTGTCGCCGTACACGAGCTTCACACCAAACTGGAAGTGGGCATTGTCGAACTGCACGAAGCCATCGGCAGCAGCGTACTCCGCAACCACGGCACGTGCCACGTCAGACTCGAAGAAGTAGATCTTGTTGGTCTTCTCGTTGGCCACAACGTACACGTCCTTACCCTGGGTGAAGGCCGAGAACACGCCAGCCTTGCGCTTGAGCTGCGATGCATAGATGGCGCCGTCAATCACATTCCACACCGTCGTATCCTTGGACTCCGTGATGGCTTCAGGGAGTGGCACGAACAACTCGTTGTCCGTGATGTACTCCTTAGGGGCTTCTGCCAGGTAGTTTTTGACACGATCCTTGTACGAAGTGATGAAGCCCGCCAGCACCAGCGCCTCAGCAACTTCCTTGGCACGCAGACGGTAGAGCGAAGGCTCTTCAACCTTCTTCTTCTTGTCTTCCTTCTTGTTTGACTTGGGGGCTTCCTCCTTCGCCGCTTCTTCCTTCGGAGCCTCTTCTTCAGCCTTAGGAGCCTCTTCCTCAGCCTTAGGAGCTTCCTCTTCAGTCTTAGGGGCTTCTTCTTCGGCCTTAGGAGCTTCCTCGGACTTGGGAGCTTCTTCTTCGGTCTTGGTGGCATCCTTCTCCTCCGTTGCAGCCTCCTCCTCCTTCTTCTCAGACTCAGCAGCAGCGGGAGCTTCTTCTGTCTTCGTCTCCTCCTCCGGCGTAAGCCACTTCTCAAGGAAATCCACCAGTTCCTTGCCGCGCACGCTCTGAGGCACCTTGGCGAGCGCCGAGTGGTGCACAGTGAAGATCTCCGCCTTCTTCTCGGCCAGGAGCGTCTGCGCCGCCGCCGTCTGCTCGCGCAGGTCCTCCGCCAGCGCATTGAACGCAGCCTGGCGGGCAAACACACGGCCTTGTAGTTCGCTCATGGTTCAGAGTGTTGGTCTTCGATCTTGTGCCTTGCTGGTAAATTGCGGAATGAACGCTTTTCTCCGAAGGTTCAAGGTTGCTCTGTATAGGCAACCCATTAACGGAAGCGGCGCAGACAGGACGGTCTTTCTCTATTAAATTTACAAGGAAATGAGTGAAGATGTTTTGTAAAGGATTTGGAGAATGTACAGTATTGATTCCTGCATAAATATAATATAATGTAGGTAATTTATAATAATTAGAAGGTGAAAAATGCGACAATGTGGGAAAGTGTAGCCATGTAGCATAACAGGGCATACACCAAACCTTCACTTTTTGCCTCAGCGGACAGCACGCCCATGCGTGAGCAAAGGCACCAAGTCATAGTTCTCTTTGTCTATCTAAGAAAGTGGTCTGCAGGTAAAACTGTACACAGCGTGGCATGCGGCACCGCTTTGCTGGCGATGCTTGCCCGCCTGCAGCGTCTCTGCGCTGTGAGACGTCTTGTGGCATTTTTTTTCCGCACAGCGGTCCACGCCGACATACATCGCGGTGTCGTCGGACAAGACGCCTTTCCGACACGTGGATGACAGCGGCCGCCGCCGCCGAGAGATCGTTTGCTTGCGGAGGAGCACCAGCACCGCATGGTGTTGCCTCTTTCAGCCTGAATTCCAGAAGGAGGTGAGCGAGTGCAGCGACGCTCGGCAATGGGAATCGGCAATCGAGACTGTGCACGTTGAAGTGACGAGGATCTCGGCTCACCCAATCACCTACGGCCGTCACAATAAGTCGCTAGCGGGGGAGATGGGTTAGGCACAGTGTGTGCACGATCGCAGCTGCGCTAGGGAGAACGCCACTCGTCTGTCCTGCACATGTTGAAGGCGAGTTTCCTCCTGCACTGCAGCGCGTGTGCCACAATGTGTCTGCAATAGAAGGCGAAGGCACCAGCTCAATGTCCGCTATTCATGAGATATTACACCTTCCGAATTGCCCGCACTCATAAGAAAGCATTCACGCCCATAATACCCACTTGCAACTTCAACCCAACATCATTCCGTTAGCGTTACCCCTGCTCAAGTTGGCTTGCGGTTTGGCTGCATTCGTAGCTTCTCAGCTGTAGCACAGTCTGCGAGTCGCTGTGTTCATCAACGTGAGCCGATGGGCTTGCCGGCTCGAGTGACAACGGCGCTAGAGTTTGCACTCGAGGTTCACCAGTGAGTAGTCTGCGATGCAGGCTGCATATCCTTGCCAGCTTACGCCGTGGGCTAACTTGTGCTGATTGCGGCAACGCAGATCTTGCAGAGAATCCTGTTGACTTTGCCCTCGAAGTTTGACAACAGCTTGCCCGCCTGTGAGTGTGTATAGTAACACGACATGCATGCTGAATCTGCGTCAACATTTCCTAGGTCGGATGGAGGCTTCACAGAAAGCTGGGATGTCCTTGCGTTTGGTTGGTTATTCCATTGGCAGAAGCATACTACTTACAACTTGTTGAGGGCAAGAACTTCTTGGCAACACGATGCACAACAAAGGCAAAGTCAGGTGAATAAACTCGATTGATATCTGAACGGGTCCAATAACATTATCGTCAAGAACGTCGAGATGCTGTACAAAACGACACTGCCTACATTAATATCCCTGCGTCGTACTCGACCTCCACAAGTGATACACGTCGTCGCAACAATTCTTGCAAATGGTGCGGATTTTCAGCTTCTTTTGCTGCTGCTGGCTGAGACTCGATCGGCGTCGAACCATCCCGCGGCCATCAGCGTTCCCGTCAACTGAGTTCATCTGCAGGCCGGCTCGCAAGTTGGCGAAGCTGTCTACAGAGGCCTGGTAGCCGCACTTCCGGCAAAGCGACACGGAGTGACAGATATCACACATATATCGTTTCCTGAACAGCCCAAAGCGCTTGCCACAGTGCTGGCATGCAGCTGCCTTCTCGTCGATAGTGCCGATCGATCGCGAAATGGGCCGGAATGTCGGTGAGGCGTGGGGGTGAGCCGTGTCCAAGTGCAGTGCAGCGTCCATGTTGCTGTACGCCCGAGTCAAACCACCAGCCGTAGCGGTTGTACTTGTGTTGGTTAGGGTGGCGTCGAACATGCTGCCTCGTAGACTGGGATCGACTTCAACGGACGGTGACGAGCTGGATGTTGACGTCGAGGATCGCCTTGGGATCATGGAGTCTCCTTGGCCGGCTGGTACATTAGCCACAGGGGCCACTACCTCTGACGTCGACTTCTTGATCCGTTTAAGGCGGTAACTACGAGACTGAGTGCCTTGGACGCCCATGACACTTGCACGCATGAGGGCATACACAGTCAAAAAGCACGCGAAGATGAGTCCAAGCGAGCGAAGCCCCTCGACATTTAGAGCTCCAACTGAATTCAGCAGAGCGGTAGAGCGACAAACTGTACTACTTTTCTCCCCGTCCACCTGCGTCCAATGGTACTCGTACGCGCTTGACACGTTATCCTTGCAAATGGCCTGTACACGATACGCGTATCTCCTTCCGGGATGAACGTCCAGGTCAATGAGTTCTGATGTGTTTTGCTCGAGAAGAGTGGTCCACTGTGGCTGATCATCTTTATCTGGGTATCTCTGGAGAACAAACCGCTCGATAGGCCACAACGGCGTCTGAAAACTACGCCAGCGCAACACCACAGCGTCACACGTTCCCGCTGCCACCAATAACGGGGAGTGGGGGAATGCAGGGTCTGTTAAGAACAACAACAAGTGTCAAAACCTACAATGAACAAAAGTCGACTAAACCAGCGTACATTTGCGCACAGTCGTCTCTCCATGAAGCTCCAGCGGCATCTCGGTCGGGAACAGATTCGCAATGGACGCAGATACATCACCTTCAGCTACGGAGCAACCTAGATACGGGCATCCGGCTTCGTATAACGTATTAAACCCTGGCACTGGTATTCAATCCACGTGTGAGAACTCCAAGTGATCCCTTCCTTTCACAACGAGACGCTTGTGTTACCTCGAAAGTCGAGCGCAAGCGCCTGAACGCCGACGCTGAGGCTGAGGCAGCAGAGCAGCAGCAGTGATAGGAGGCAGTCGTGAGTCATGCGCATGCAGATCCGAAGGACTGTGGCGGAATTGGTGAGTACTGGATGAAGACCTGGAGCTCCTCGCGCTCCCTTCCTCGCCTCTTCCCTTCTCTTGCTCGCAGGTGTTGATGAGCACAGACATGCCATCAGATTATGTTTCGCAAACGTGATTGGTTGGAAAGTCATTATTCTTATTTAGAGGGTACACCTGTCTTACATGCACGTTTAGTGAATCGGATTAGAAGGGTACAAGCCATTTCTGTTTATGCTTGATACTGTAAAGAGGTAGTGTATGTAGTCTGGTTTTGTCAATCTCAGCAGTTGAACTGCTTGGAAAGCATCCCCCCGAGTTACACTTACTCGAATCAGTACCGGGATTGAAGTCGGAGAAATGACTTCAGTGGCGGCAATGAATGCATTTACTTTGGAGGCCTTCACTCTTGACAAAGAGTCTTGTGTGCTGGAGACTCCAGTGGAAACGGGCGCAAAGTGGAAAAGCCAAGAGGAAGAATAAGTCGGTGTGATGTGAATTGGACCGCACAATTTTTGTGATTTGAGCCGGTTTGCACATGTCACACAAAATGGATACGCGATCTTCTGCGGTACCGGTTGCGCAATGAATTACCGGTACTGAACTGTCTTGACCTGGCCTGCCAATTAGATGGACATATATGTGTAAGGCAAAGTTTGAAAAACACAAGGCAATAAATGTTATTGATTTGAGACTGTCTAAAGACGAGAAATACTATCACGTCGACAGCTCCAGCATCACTCGTTCGTGGCCTTCTGCGCCAACAGCGTCTTGATGTCCTCCTCGAATGTCAGCGGACGTTCCTTTGGAGCAAAACGCTTGTATGGTTGTCCATTGCGGTCCACAAGGAACTTGGTGAAGTTCCACTTCACGAAGTCGCCAAATGAACCTGGAAGCTTCGTCTTCAGATACGTGAACACCGGACGAGCTGTCGCGCCGTTCACATCGTGCTTCTCGAAGAACGGGAACGTCACGTTGTACTGCTTCACGAACTCCATGATCTCCTCATGGGTACCAGGCTCCTGACCCGCGAACTGGTTGCACGGGAATGCCAGCACCTCCAGACCTTCACCCTTGTACTTCTCGTACAACTGCTGAAGCTCCGGATAGTTCGTCGGCGTCAGACCACATTTGCTCGACACGTTCACCGCCAGCACCACTTTGCCCTTGTACTTGGACATGGATACCTCATTACCCGCCATGTCGAAGTCCTTCAGTTCGTAGAAGGACTTGATCTTGGCTGTATCCTCCACGTTAAACACCTCACGGTACTGTGCGCCGGCATTGATGAAGGAATTGAGCCACTCCTCTTGCTTCTCCTTGCTCTCGGCAGCGAAGACCTCCGTACTCTTGGTGCTCGCGAGCTTGATACCGTATTGCATTTCATCACTAAACTCCTCGGTGGTGTTGCTTGCAGTTTCAATTTCACCAATTGCCTCCAACGCTACGTCCGAGTCGAAGACGTACACAGCGTTGTCCTGGTCGTTGGTTATGACGTAAATCGGGTCCTGCCCGCCTAAACACCTGGCAATAAATCCCTCCTTCTTGCGATAAAGAGTTCCAGCTTGGATAGCTCCGTTCTTGACGCTCCAGACAGACTTCAACTTTGGCATCAGCAAGTCCACTGCCAACACCCAGGAATGTCGAGTTTTTATCTCCGAAATTAAAGTTTTCCAGCAATGGTGAACTAATTTTCGGAGTCAAAAAGCCATTCTGCACCAGACCATCGGCCACTTTGGCAACGTCGCTTGAAGAATGTTGGTCACTCTCTGATTTCTGGTTAATGACGTGCAAAAGAGCTTCACCCGAGACGGTGGGGAGTTTTGAGGCAGTAAAAAGCTGCTGCTTTACCTCTGGTGTTAGCAGATACTTCTGGATTTGAGTTACATCACTCTGCAGCTCCGTCGGAAGCGCTTGAAAGCGGCGCCACAGGTCAAACACTCGACCCTGGAGAGCCTTGCTTGAGGGCATGTTGAACGACTGGGAATTTTACAGTAGGTATACCGGTAATAGATTAATTGATGTACCGGTATTGCAAACGGACTGAAGTAACTTATCAGGAAGTGCTGTGCCGTCATCGTGACCATACCATTAATTAAGTTTCATGGCACACCCCACCACCTTCTTCGACGAATTAGCCGAGTTTCTCGACCACAGCGCCATCCCCGATGCATCCATCCCGGTAAGTCACGAAGAATCTTCTATTACAGGCAGCGATGAGCTCCTCCTGGCCAGTCACAAGCTGCTAGCGGAGACTGAAGAGCTGCTGACGTCCTACGAGACTCCACCCTCGAGCAGCCAGGAAGAAACCATCATTTCTTCCTCAAACGCTGCGGAATCGCCCGAAAAAGATAAGCAGAAAGATGCACCGAGGGGTGAATTGTCTGCTGAAAAGAGACGTGAAGTTCGGAAAGAACAAGCTGCAAAACGGCGACTGCGTCATCGCCAACAGCTGAAAGAAGAAAGGGAAACGCTGAAGCTTCAAGCGAGTGAACTGTCCAGTCATCTACAAGAGCTTCAGGCTGCTCAGGTGGGGCGGGAAGCTAGACAAAGCGGGAGTTTAACGTGCGGAGCGTGGAGAGCTCTTGCTGTGCGACAGCTGGAGCGACGAGTACAAGCGGAGCAACAACAGAAGCTGCTGAGGGCCGAATTGGTCGGAAATGCTAGGAAGATTCACGAGATGAACGTGCAGTTGCACGACGTATTGCAAGGAGCGCAAAAAGCGCCCTTCAGATTGATAGAGTCGAATTTTGATGGTGGAGGAGAAGATTTGTTCCGGACAATGCTGTCCGAACTGGATGGCCATTATGCTCGGACGGATGAGGTTTTCCAGGGCTTGGAGTTCAAGATGGCGGTTCCAGCGACGTAAAACCTCACAAGAAAGTGGCAGGACGGTGTCCAGTATTTGGACAGCGCCGATCGAATGGAATTCCCGTACAATTTCGAGCAGACTGCAAACGTGATGATGACCATTATGATGTCTGAACAAGAAGGGACTATGGAGAATGTCCAGACTCAGGACGTGAAGGAAGGTGTGAGGGTGAAGTATCACGCAAAGTACTAGTTTAAACCGGAGAAGTTCGCTGATGTGGATCTTTACGGCGCCGTGAGGATGTACCGGGAGAAAGACCGAGTTGTGTTCGTGTGGCGATGCTTTATTGAAGGGCGTGGGGAAATCGAGGGCTTCAACTCGAATGAAACGCTGTGGATGGTTATTCGACCGGATGAGTCTACAGTTGAGGAAACGTGTGCTTCTACAGTTGTGGAGTGCTACTCGTGTATGGTGCCGATGGTTTTTGGTGAATGTGACGAAGATATGGACAAGTTTCTGAAGTTTCTCGTTAAATTGGGCGAAGAAGAATCCAAAGAGGTAGTGGAAATGATGGAGAGTCTGCTAGTAGTTAGCATGCCATGAACCAAGGGTAAGTTAAATAAATTATTTCAAAACCTTTCAGCGAAGTGTGTGCTTCGAAGTGCATGTTGACGGCCAGTCAGAATAGACACCGGGGGAATGCGCGAGGACGATCCTGAATCGGACACGCCGTAAGAACCACGAGACGAACAAGCAGCACAACTTGAGGAAAAGCTGCAACGACAACAGCACCAGCGCCTCCCAACAGACAAGGGCGAACCTTTGTTGCAAGCGGCTCGAAGCGAGGCCCAAACCCGAAAACTAGATTCGTTATGGAATTCTTGCCAAGTATCGTGGAGCACAATGGAACGGCTGGAGATTGGTGAAAGTTCAGTGTAGTTCGTGCTGGAGGAGCAGAGGAGCTGTTGTGGGGAGCTGTACGTGGTTACAGTACCGGGTTCTTCCAAAAGTGTTGAAGTGGAATGATTTGAGATTCCTGAATTCCAGGAACTCGTGTGGCTGGTGATAAACTCTCGCTCCTTGTGAATTGCGAGTGCTATGTGTAGGACTAAATTATCGGCGACTACCACGTCCAAGTGACTGGCGTTGTCTTTTGTGACTCCATGGTTATCACGTACGAACTCATTTCGGGTGGTCGGAAACGCGTATGACTAACTTTACTGTGGAAGAATAAAGTTGTGGTGAATCTGTCTGAATGACTTGTCGGGTGGACGCTTGTGTCGTGAGGTTAATGGGCCAGCGCGATTGCCAGAGTACGGCTGGCGGGAGATGAAATTTGCATTCATCAAGAAGCTTTTGCGTATCCAATGCGGTGTGCTTTGAAATCTAGCACACACCCGGTTCTCATAACTCAATATTACTTGTCCAGATAAAACACTTCAACCGAACGTCACCCTCTCCGATGGTTTCCTCGATTTCAATCATGCCTTCCAACCCCAAGAAGAAGATGTGTAAGCTGTACAAAGGTAATTCCAGACAGGTTTCGTTTCCGTCACATTCTTCTAACATATTAGTCGGTAGTGATTGTATTAGGGGATAGCGGCGTTGGCAAGACAACTTTACTGCATCGAATGACCAGCTCAACCGCTCCAACCAACGGTACTCGCAAGGACTATTTGTCCAGAATCGCGATCGTGGGGGATGCAGCACCGGTGAAGGTTCAGTTGTGGGATACTGCAGGTCAAGAGAAATTCGGGACTGCTCAACTACCGAGCTCCTTTTTCCGCCACGCTGATGCGGCACTAGTTGTCTACGATGTCACGGACCGGAACAGCTTCATGGGTGTACTACAATGGGTGTTGCAACTCCAATCTCACCGAAACACAGCAACTGAAGCTTCTGCCTTTTCCCTCATCCTTGTTGGTCACAAGAGTGAAGTCTCGGATAAAGTTCGACAAGTTGGAGAAGAAGAAGGACGTGCAGTTGCTAAACTCATAGCAGCTTCTCACTTCTTCGAGTGCTCTTCAAGAGATGGTACCAACATTCAGACTTGTTTTGATACGGTCGCTACTACGCTGATTCACGCAAGTTGCAAAGACCTCGGACAAGCGAACACCGTGGCGAAAACAACGGATCTGTTCACGCGTTTACCTCCAAACAACAACGTTTCTTCGCACAACAACATTGCACCAGAGATTCTGTGAATCAGCAGACAAAATCAATTGTATTTGCGAGCTACTACCACTTGAAAAGAAATTTAATAAAGAAAAAGAATTTGCTGCACTTCCACGATTCCTCGACTGGCACACACGAATACCACGTCGGTCCTCTTGTCTGCTCATAGCTCACATCAACTCTCAAAAGCGAACCTGCAGTCGGTTCTCCCACTTACGCGACGATCTTGGGGCCGATCACAGGCACGTAGCTGAGCACCGACACAGTGATGCCCTTGACAGTTCCGTACGTGGACGACGACGCGTGAACCACTTGCGTCTTGGTGTAGTCAGCGGCACCTGCAACTGTGTTGTACACCGCAGATGAAGCGGACGTGACCTTCGAGACGGTAAAGTCCTTGGTCTTCCAGGCGACATCCACAGCCTCGTCCTTCTTCTTCAGAGCGAACTGCTGGCCGCTGTACAGCGACGTCAGTACCGTCGAGATACCGGAGTCCACGGTGTCGTCTAGAGCGTTAAGACCCGGACCCACCCAGGCCTCATCGATACCGAACAACGTCTTACCGGTCACCTTAGTAAGGACCGTGTTGGCTGTGTTCTCTCCGAAGCGAGCAAACGGCGCCACAACGCGGAAGCTCGTGGTGTAGTCGTACACGCGCTTGGACGTGTCGTAGTAGTACGAGGCACGCATGAACCATGGGCGGTGCGTGTCAATGACGGCAACCGTTGCGTCAGTGGGTTCCCAGTCCACACTGAAATAGAGCAGCACCGTGTTGGGTAGCGCCTTAGGACCGAACGTGAACGTCATCTTACGTTCAAGTTTGCTCTTGAGGAACTCGGAAAGCGGTTGAGTCGTGTCCACAAGAGCTTTCTTCTTCTTCTCCTGCAACACCTCAATAGTGAGGTTGGCATCGGCCGGGGCGTTCTTGATCTGCAGCTTCACGTGCTCATCAATGGCAGCATCGTGTTTCTTGAACTTGGTGGTGTGGTCGCTCTTGCCCACTGCAAAGCGAATGGCGTGCAGCTTCTCAACGTGTTCTGGTTCCACAAATGTGGCTTCGATGCGGTGCACCTTAATGTTGAGCGTTCCGGACGGCATGGTTAGAAGTAGATTCTCTAGGTTTCTTGCAGATTTGGAATGGGTCTTAGACGACAAATTCAGAAATGAGACTGAGCAGTGCACTGCATGAACTTCGATGAGGAAGCCAGTCGCGATGGATACCAGCCTGCATTGTGATGCGCGCACGCCGTCATCGGTATCCAAAATTGGGCAAGTTGAAGAAAATGGGCAGGTTTATTACCGGTATATAAGGAAAGCAGACTGCAAAAGCGAGTCGATTTCCTCGACAAGTACTTCGGTGATTCTAGGGAAGTGAACTGCAAGACCAAGGAATAGAGTTTTCGGTGAAATGGCACTGCAACAATTAGAGAGGTTGTCCTGCTGGTGCGTTCTGCATGTACTTCGCTTAAAAATACAGAACGATGCCAATTCACCAAAACAAAATGGGATCTCGCCTGTTTATGGGCAAGGTCCGACGACGGTTTCATCTGCATCGTCGCCGGTGTCAGCGTGACGTCTGGGTTTGACACGCATCAAAAGGAGCAGCTCACGTGACGTGGTGCGTTGGCAACCAAGCACATGAAACGCACTGCGTGGTGTTGACACTGCATGTGCATGTACACTTTCGTTCATGATCTTATACATGTATGTCTCTCCGTTGGACTACACTCACTCCCAGTTCTTGTGAACAGAAATCTCACTTCAACTTCCGAACTTGTGGCGTGTCACCTCTTGACGATTCCGTAGGCTGCCAACGTCTCTGCTTTCCCTTGCAGCTGCCTCCTCTTGGCCACTACATGTACTGCTCTCTTGGGAACGACAATGGCATTCCGTAGATTGTCCTTCGGTGCAACTTCCACGCTATTGACAACGAGTCTGCTCAAGTTCCGGGCCTCTCGAGTCACCAGTGCATCCAAGTCGCCGTCATCACCCGTGAAACTACCGCAGCGTAGCCACTTGAGACTCGTTTGGAGACTTTCAGAGTTATTCAGCACGTGGCGTAGATTGTGGCTAGCTGAGAGGTACCGCAGAATCAACAGAGCTTCAAGAATAACCACCATAGATTTCGAAGCCTTCATCTGTAGATGGTCGGTTAAAACTGGCAGTAAGGTGTCCTTCACACTTCTTGAAGCTTCAAAGCGAGGTATCAGCTTCGGTCGCTCACTCCATTGCCGTATAAGGCGTGTCGCTTCCAGAAGCACCAGCACTACAGTATCACAGTGAGTGCTATCCGTTTGGTGGTAGTGATGTATGATTTCACAGAGGACATCGAGTAGATTGTGGTCCAGTATGAGGTTATCGGCCAAAGAGACTAGCACTTCTTCTCCTAATGTTTTATGAGGGAGTGCAAATATGTGCGTTAATGGGGTGAGTACAGCGTTCATCACTTCTGCTTGAGTTTTCCACTTGTCAATAACACCCGTGAACCACCACGTTATACCGCTGTTCTCTGCCGAAAAAAAACTTCCTATCGCTTGGATCGGGTACTGTCGTACGAGAATCAATACCATGTCGAGCCAAGAGCGAATTGAGTCGATTTCCCTGTTGAAAATGGTACAACTGTCCAGCATACGCCTTGAGATTTCGATTGTCCAATTTTCACCTTCTGAACAATTTCCGTTAAACAACATCAGTCCTGTTGGTCGAGGAGATAAATACATTGCCACCAGTACACGAAGAGCAAGAACCACAAGTGCATGCGCTCGTCTTTGTGGGGTTTGAATACGACGAAATCGATCCATAACACTGAGTAAATCATCCAACAGCTTTTGCGAATGAATCTTGATAGCGTGAAACTCGTTTGTGCGAAATAATACTTCACTGGCCTTTAGTGAAGATTCCTGCACTCGAATAGACTGTGGATGTGTCGACCTCATATCCAACAGGTCGTTCCACAGATCGAGCTTACCAGCCTGACACTGAAAGCGAACGGATGCTTGACATGTCAAATAGATGACGCGACTCAACGCCCACATCACTTCCTCCTCTCGTAGATGCAATTGTACCAGTTTTTGGATTAATTGTACACTTTGTTGAATTGCCAATGTCGAGTCCACTGCAAGTTTAGCTTGAGGGTGATCCACCAGGGCGTTGAAAATCCAAGTCACGTTAGTATACACGCTCTGGATATTACTCGAACTTGACTCCAATGCACTCAACGCTTCGTTGATCTCATTCTTCGTAGACACGAAGCCGATAGAGTCCATGAGCTTCGCTCGTTGCATCATCTTGCACAACTTAGAATAGCATGAAACGAACTACCTTTCAGCATTTGTGTCTCCAGTGTCGGGATAATGGCAGGTTCTACGCTGCTAGAGATTCCAGAGCTCTACGATCGCGTGGAGCTTCTTCCAGGGTCACTTTTCTTCGCCTTGTTGTCTTCAAAAGTTAAAAATCCGCCCCAACTCAGTCGTAACGAGGAAGAGGAGTTTGTCTGTATTGATAATGATCTGGTGTACGCTCGGTTCTTCGCAGATTTCGGCCCATTACACCTGTCAAGAACTGTGAATTTCTGTCGTGATCTGGAAACACGCTTAAATTTAACAAGAGAGAAAGTAGTGCTCTTCTGCACTGATCATCCTCACAAACGAGCAAACGCCATGACTCTACTCTCGATCTTCTTGGTTGTAGTTAAAGGCTTCACCCCTGAATTGGCGGTGACTCGAATTCTTAATGATTGCAAATTGTCACCTCCATTCGGATTCCGAGACGCTTCGTGCGGTATGTGTACATTCTTCATCACTTTGTTAGACTGTGCTCGGGCCGTTCACAAAGCCATTTCCACGTCGCTATGGAGTTACCAGACCTTCTCTATCGATGAATACGACCGTCTCGATCGATTAGAAAACGGAGACGTTAACTGGATTGTACCTGGGAAACTTTTAGCCTTTAGCGGCCCACAACGGGAACGAATCCTTCTAGATGAAGATTCCGGAGCGAGTACGTTGCTGGCTAAAGACTATGCTATTCTCTTCCGTGACATTGGAGTTACCTGTGTGATTCGCTTCAATGAAGCTACTACGTACGACCGGAAAGCTTTCATCCATGCAGGGCTTCGACATATTGACATGCCGTTTCCAGACGGCAGCAATCCAAGCGACGACGTCCTCTACAAGTTCATTCGCGTACGAAATATCCATAAAGTTTTGTCTATAAAACACTAACTCGTTCTTCGTAGGTATGTGAACGTGAGACTGGAGCTGTCGCTGTGCACTGTAAAGCTGGTTTAGGCCGCACTGGTACAGCTATTGCTGCTTTCATCATGAAGAATTACCGCTTTTCAGCCACAGAGGCGATCGCCTGGTGCCGAATCTGCCGACCTGGATGTATCGTAGGCCCGCAACAACATTTTCTCGTTATGAAACAGCCTGAGCTGAACTCCCTTCCCTCCATTTTCGAGGTGCAACCTATCTCCAAGCGTAAAAAAAACAAGAACCGTCTACCACATCAAACGAGAAGACAAGTGATTTCCAGATGAAAAAACAATTTATACTCATTGCTTTCTCCCTACGTGGACCCCGTTTTCTTAAATTGTTTTGGTCCCTTTCTGTCGGACTCGAGCCCGCGGTCATTCTCTCTCTCCGTTCCCTCGCGGTCCAAGCACTCGCAATCAGTGCTCCCCCTAAGTCGGAGGAGCCGGCGTCATGCTTGGAGGTCCTCGCCCACGTAGCTACACATATTTAGTTGCGTGGCCTGCTCCACCGCTCCGTCGTCATGCTCTTCTTCACACGGTTTATACCATTTTCACGTTGTTTTTTCTGCTTTGTTTCTTGATTTTTCTCCACCGCACATGTCGACGAGCAGCCAGCAGCACTCACTTGTTGGTTCCTGTTACCGGTGGGGTTACCTGCAGTCGGCTCCCCACCTCAAGCCCGTATTTTGGGCCCGAGTATTGGTATATGGCTCGCAACTGAATAGGTCACCCCCCGCACCACTCCATACGTCGACGACGACGCGTGCTTCACTTGGGAACTCGCGTAGTCTGCAACACCAGCGACGGTGCCTACCACCGCTCCTGTTGCATTCGACACCTTGTGCGTCGTGTAGTTGGTCGCTCGGACCGCCGTGTTGCCCGTCGAGCGAGCAGCAGAGGACACTGCGTTAACAGCCTTGTCCTTCGTCCTGACGACCATTTGCTGGCCCTCGTAGAGCTTCGTGAAGGCCACAGAGATCGTAGCGTCCACCTTGTTGTCCACCGTGTCCAGCACAGGCACCACCAGCGATTGGTCCACATCAAAGAGCGTCTTGCCCGTAACTGTAGCCAGTACCGTGTTGACCGTCGCTTCACCCAGACGGGCGAACGGCTTGACCACGCGGAAGCTGGTCGTGTAGTCGTACACATTCTTGGACGTCTCGTAGTAGTACGACGCGCGCATGAACCACGGGCGGTGCGTGTCTGCAGACACCAGAGTTTCATCTTGTTGAGTCGGAGTCCAACTGGAGCTGAAGATCAGATCCATCATCGTAACAGCCGACTTGGGGCCAAAACTGAACGTCATCTTGCTGTTGTGGAAGCCCTCCATGAACTCCCTCAGTGTCCGTCTAGTGGACACTAGGGGCTTCGTCTGACCTTGTGGAAGCACTTCAATCGTAACTACCTCAGACTCCGCCGCACGCTGCACGTCACTATTAATGGCAATCACAAATGATTATGTAACAGTTAAGAACACAAACCGTTAGATAACTGATCTTGGTGCATCAAAAAAAAAAGCTTCAACAGTAACGTACTAGTGCAGCGTTTCGTTGATATCGTTGTCGGTCGACACGAACTGCGTCTCGTGCGCCTTGTCACCTACGGCCAGCCGTATGCGAAGCTTGTCTTCCGGTACGCTGCCAGAGGCCTCGAGCCGATGGACTGCACCAACAGAACAAAGGTCAATTCTGCATACTGGAATCAAGTGGAAAAGCTTCGGAAGAACACACCATGCACGGCCAGTGTCCCGGACACCGCCATGAGTCCTGATCCCCGTCGAGACTTCGCGCTTTGCTGGCCAAATCGGAAATGAACAAGGGTCTTGCGGGCTCGGAGGGAGCAGAGCGAAGCCATCACAGAACTTTCCCATGCCCTCTCGCTCATTGGTTGGTTGGGTGCCGTTGGTGTACCGGTCGTCTCTTCTTTATCTCATTTGAGTTTTGTATGCTTTTGAAAGTTGGACTGCATTTTGACCTCCGTTTGCGCCGACCATGGACGACGCTGAGACCTTTACAGCAAGGCACAAGGGGCAGAACTTCGCAGCAGCCAGCGCGGAGAAAGCCCGGAGCAAAGCCGCTGTCTCACTAACGGCTGCGAAAATTGCACGTTGTCTTGGTGTTTGTATGTGTCTTCAGTGGTGAACAGTATCCGAGCAGACGCAAGGAGATTGCCTTGAGCCAACTGAACCCCCGTTTCTGCGCAAGTGACAGGAAAGTTGACATGCAACTCTGACGTAGAGCGTGTCATTTTGCCAGTTGTAGATCTTTGCATACAAAAACCAAGTCACGCCGAATAAGCTCGGAACACCCGCCAAACGCTACGCTGCCCAAGTACGTCAGCGGCAGAGGCTCCGCTCACTGCAAATTGCTGCCACTGCAACGCAGACGTGGCAAAGCGGCTCGCCAATTTTTGAGCGTGCTGGGGATCCAGTAAGTTGCTGCTGGCTGTAACCGCGGGGGGATGTCTACTGTGATTGCAGATCGCTGCGCCTTGTTCAGTGTTCGCGGGGATAATTCGCGTCTGCTTCGCCGGCAAAGGACGGTGCGCAGTTGCGAGCGCCCGGCGCTGAGCGCTCGCCTGCTTCGCCCGCTGTTGAGCGGTCGTCGAAGCAAGGGAAGGAGAAGGAAGAGAAGGCCAGGCAGTTCGTTTCAATTGCCTGAATTGATTGCAGTCTCTTGCTCAGTGAGCAGGCCGGTAGCGCAGCTGCGGCTCTGGATAGGAATCAGGAGTGGTGAGCGCCAGCCAAGTGGGAGTCGTCTTCGCGACCACCGTGAGTCAGCTGCATTTGTTGAAGGCTTTTTTCCCGAGTTGTTGCCCAAAAGTGTACACATGCATCTCTCCGTCGGACTTCAACGGCATCGAGTCCATCGAGGGCGGACTATGCATTGCCAGCGGCAAATTTCATCGCGCTTCTCCGCGCCGCAGCCGCAAAATGCAGCATGTACTGCATGGCAGTGAACCAAGACAATTTTTGCGCCGGCTTGCTTGATCGAGTGAAGATTTCCTCTCTTCTTGTGGCATCAACTGCTGCAGCCTTAGTGCAACCTCGCCCCATCCTCGATCCTGGACCCAACGCGCCATTTTTCACTCCTGACGGTGGCGACACACAAAGCGGCTCGGACTCCCAAGGACAACTTATGCCGATAGCATGCAAAGTTTGCAGACCAATGCGTTCTTCGCTGACGAATCTGCATCACCATGCCCGAGGCAGTCATTGGGGCCGAATTCGAACGCAGCGGGAAGGAAGTTGCAGCCATAACAACGTCGGACCTGCGTCATACTTACCGCGACATTGGAGCAGGTCTTGCGCCGCATGTGTAGGATAGCAAGGATATGGTGCCAACGGTGTTGTGGACGGCATTCGGTGGACGTGGTCGCTTCAGATTGGCATAGATCCCGCGGAAACTGCTCGTCCGCGCTCAGCTGCGCGGCCGGTGTTTTACGTACAAAAACTTCAGCAGTAAAAGGCAGACCGACTTCACGAAAGGAAACGCCATTGCTGTGCTCTACTTGCTTGAAATAGATCGGGGAGAATCTCTGCAGCAGAACGGGAATGTCTCCCTGGCTGAGGAAACCGTGCAACGAACGAATGTTTGCTGGCAACAAAAATGCACACGAAAGGTCGTGTGGCTCTATTTCATGTGTTCTACACAATACACATTGCGACTTCAAGTATGACGCGATTCACACGATGGAGAACATGTTGCTACGTATGTAGGCTAGCAGCGTGCACATTGCCAGCATCTTAGCGTCAACTGAGCCTTTGTTAGCGGCTAAAGATTCGGTTGCGGCTCCGTGTAGCAGTAGTGACAATTATGACTTGTTTTCCACTGTTTTCACGGCCCTGCCCGACGTGCAGCCCACTCCGATGCATTTAATGCGGCTGCTGCCGTTTCTATCTCGGTGGTGAACAGCATTGAGGACGCAGCGGCGTGTGAATGGCATCCGTTCGCACCAGCCAACATGTACCTAATTTTCGGTGGCACATTGCGTTCGTTAAACTCTACAGTAGTTCATCACCCGGGATGGCCGTCATTCGATGCGAACCCTGAGCACTCTGCTGAACAACATCCCAAACAGTATGAAGCGCGGAGCTTGCAGCACTCTTTTGAGTCAAGAGAGGCGTCTTCGCCATCGCGATCGTGGACTGCGCTTTGCATTGGTCTATAGACCGGACATGGGCCGCCCCCAGTTCGAATGACGCGCGCGGTGCATCACACTTTGGTTCTACGCTAGTGACCAGATCGTCTAGCGTTGCTAGATTCAAGGGGGTTCCAGTCTTCTCTGCGTTAAACTATCCCACACGTTCTTCATGGCTCTCTCTGCCCTGTTCATTTCTCAATTTCGCAATCTCCGACTACAACCTTCATCATGCCGACGTCCGGAACGCTGAGCCTCAAGGTGCACAACATCTCGGCTACCTTCGGGGAGGAAGAATACGCCAATAAGAAGCTGGCTGTGCGCCTCGCTATCGGCAAAGTCGAGCACATTACCAAGTTCAAGAAGCATGACGCGCCCATCGACGAGCACGCGTCGCTACACTTACACGAGGCACCGGCCGACGCGAAGCTCACCATTGAGCTGCTGCAGGAGAAGAGCAAGAAGCCCATTGTGAGCACGCAGACGTCATTGGCAGAGTACCAAAACAGCCCGCTGAACCGCAAGATGACGTTCACGTTCGGGAACAAGGCCACTCCCAGTCGAGCTGTGCTCTCGTACTCGGCCGACTGGAAGTCGAGCGAGACGACTCTGGCCACGTACGAGACCCACCGACCGTGGTTCATGCGTGTGTCGTACTACTACGACACGACTAAGAACGTGTACAACTACACCACTAGCTTCCGTGTAGTCGCTCCTTTCGCTCGTTTCGGGGAGAACACGGCTAACACTGTGGTCGAGAAGGTTAGTGGCAAGTCACTGCATGAGATCGACGAGGCCTGGGTGGGTCCCGGTCTAAATGCTTTGGACGACAAGGTGGATGCCACCATCTCTTCGGTCGCCGAGACGCTGTACACTGGCCAGCAGTACGCTTTGAAGAAGAAGGACGAGGCTGTGGGTGTGGCCTCCAACGTGGTTAAGAAGACGGGTGAGACGGTTTCAGGAGCTGTGGGCGCTACCGTCAACACAGCCACGAACGTTAAGGACTACACCACTGGGAAAGTGGTCACAGCTTCCTCGGCCGTCTACGGTCGGGTGGCCAGTGTGGCTGACTACACCAAGACGCAGGTGGTTCACGCTTCGTCGTCCACGTACGGAACCGTCAAGGGCGCTACCTTCACGGCACTGAGTTACGTGCCTGTGATCGGCCCCAAGATCGCGGTGTAAAAGAGTTCTGTTGGTCAGATAGATACAGCAGCTAGCTGCGCTTTTCAAGCAGCTCCTATCGATATTTGTTTATAAGGTCAGAACGTCAAGAACTCCTCAAGGACAGGGAGCGTATAACTTTTAACACTATCTGGCCTGCTCGAAACGTTCATGTTGAAGTGATTCCAAGACGATAACCGCATATCATTCGTAGTTTCACCACCAATTTCACCACCAGTTTCACCACCAGAATGCTGGCAGCAGTTGATTCCCGTCGTGAAAGTATGGAGTATGTACGGACTCTCTTGCATTTAATGGGCAACATCCTGCCCCGGAGTAATCGGATCAACTAACCTTATCATTTTGTCGCATGACGCAATTCATGCAAGTCTAACCAGGACGCTGACATCATTCTGACCGTCGAGCGTCTGCTTTCACGTCCCAAGAGCAGTAGCATTCAACTCGGGGAAACTGATTCACACCTGGTGGGTAGGCAGCGGCAACTGCACGCGAATGCTGTTCCTGCGTCTGCGGTGTCAGGACAGCAAACCCACGAGCAGTAGTCTACCAGCACTGCAGCTGCGGACCGATTCTCCCGCCGAATCAACCTTCTTGGAATGAAATGGTCATACATACTATACCAAAATTCCACGAAAACACTTTACCCGCACCAACTTGGCAAGCAAATACATGTACTTGATTAATTCTCACCCGGCACCTTCTTGTTCCACTCGCCAGTTCTAGCCTTCTTCTTCTTCAAGCCGTCTTCGAGCACGTCCAGAGCTTTCTCTTCGTCGTCGATCAATTCTGTACCAACACAAAATATCTCATTAGAATTACCAGCACTTTACCAACATTCACATCACAAAAAACACGTACCGATCGTCGCTGCAGCAGCCCGGAAGTCATTGAACGCAGCGGTAGACGTCTCAACTGGCGCCAATCTCTTATTGTCTCCCTTGGAGATCGAAAACAACTGCAGGAACGGAGCCTTCTTGTACGAAACAGCCAATTCTTCATTTTCCGTGAACAAAAGCTCACACGGTTCGTTCGCCAGCAGTGACTTCACGACCTCAGTAGGAATCGCCATCTCCTTCAAAGTGTCAGCCACGATATCGAAGAATCGCACGTGCTGGTAGTTCACGAGCACTGCCACAACGTTTGTCTTTGGGCAGATCGCCAACGACACATTAATCAAACTCTTAGCAGCTTTACGACCGCTATCGTCACTGGCACTGCTCGCATCTTCATCCAGAGGCTCGAGAGAGACTTCCACACCAGGAAGCAAAGGCTCCGACGCTAGTAGTTTACCGGTAGACATCTGCCACAGCTTCAGTGTGTTGTCCATGGACGTGGACACCACTAGATCCGGCGTCACAGCACTGCATGCCACCTTCGTCAGACTCGCTGCGTGACCCAAGCAATAACTCTCGATGATTGCAGCATTAGGGAACCTCGACACTCGCAGCTTCTCATCACGGTCAGCTGTGAGCAGCAACGACGAGTCGTGGTTCACAGCCACGTGAGTTACCATGGACGTAGTGTGACCCAGAAGAGTCTTCAGATCCCGGTCTACGTCTGGGAAGGGAACAGCCACGGCTTCTCCAGTCTTTTGACCCACAATAACAGCGTACTTGGTCTCTCCAGTAGGCAGCTTCAGATGTCCCACAGCCATACAAGTGGCACTACGAGGCACGGAACGCGAAGCTTTAAGCACCAACGTCTCAGCCTTCAGATTCAGCTCATAATGCACTAAACGACGCTCATCCACGAGAAACAACAGCGCCAAAAGCTCAGAACCTTGTGGTTGGAACAATTGCAACGTTGTGATGCGGTTGGCCGGCGGTGCAGGCTGTGTGGCCTGCTTCTTCTTGCCTTTTCCAGCCTCTTCCTCATCTTCAGTGGGCTCCACAACGCCGTCTGCACCTTGCAACACCTCAAAACGCAGCAAATTCTGCGTAGAAGAAGGTAGAACGAACACCGTCGTATTGCGCACAGTCACAACGACGCCCTGTGCCGCCGCTACGAACACTCCCGTCGCCACCATCTTGACACAATTGATCAGAAATGGCTGGTCAAGCTGGATAAGGAAATGGGTACATTTGTATTGAAATGATATAAACCTGTATGTGGTAAACACCATATTGCGTTTTATCCATCAAAAACTGCAATCAAGTTTGAGACCGCACATTCAATTCGGACCCCAAGCAGAACCGTGATGCTGTCCAGGAGGTGACGAACATTTTATCCTGCGTTATGCTGCATTAGCCGACTTGTATCTAACAGTTAACTGCACTTTTAGACTGCGGAATGCATCTACTCGCTCTCTGTTGGCTCGTTCCTTCAGCTCCTTCCGTTCCCATTCATGTGGAGAGCTACGACAAGACCAACATGAAGGTCAGCGTGTGACTCTCAGTGGTTGGATAGACGCTATTCGTCCATTTGGACCCATTTCTTTTCTGTCACTAAGAGACCGCTATGGAGTGACACAACTCGTACTGGAGAAGGATTTTCTGGAGAAAAACGACGAGGTAGTAAGTAAACTCCGCCCGGAATCTGTAGTGCAGGCGTCCGGTATCGTCCGTGCTCGTCCGGATAAAATGCGCAACGAAAAGATGGCTACAGGAGCAGTGGAAGTGGTTGTGGATGAAATTTCGGAACTCAATTCTTGTGTGAATTTACCGATTCAAGTGGCAACCGGCTCGGAAGTTGCAAATGAAGACACGAGGCTGCGTCATCGGTACTTGGATCTACGGCGTGCAGCACTGCAGCAGAATTTGGTGGTGCGTTCCAAAATTTCACTGGCTGCACGGAACTTCCTTTGTTCGGAAGGTTTTCTGGAAATTGAGACGCCAACTTTGTTCAAAAGCACACCGGAAGGAGCGAGAGAGTTCCTCGTACCTACTCGGAATGAAGGGCAGTTCTACGCGTTGACGCAAAGTCCGCAGCAGTACAAGCAATTGTTGATGGTAGGGGGATTGGACAGGTATTTCCAATTGGCCAGATGCTACCGGGACGAAGGTGGACGCGCAGACCGTCAACCAGAGTTCACACAGATTGATCTGGAGATGTCGTTTGTCACTCGTGAAGACGTGATGGAGCTCATGGAGCGTCTGGTCAAGCAGATCTGGAAATCGGCTGATAAAGAACTCCCTGACCGCCCGTTTGTTCGTATGGCGTTCGACGAAGCCATGCACCGCTTTGGTGTGGACAAACCGGATACGCGCTACGGAGTTGAGCTGAGAGATGTGGACGATTTACTCCACGAATGTGAGTTTGCACCGTTTAAGGCGGCTTTGGCGATTAAGAATCCGAAGATCCACAGTAAACGTGGTGTGGTTCGCGCTATCAACGCTAAAGCTCTTGCTAGCGGCGGATTTTCACGTAAAGATATGGACGAGCTGGAGAAGGTGGCTAAGCGTGCGTCAAAATCTGCTGGTGCTTTTGTGGTCAAGGTAGAAGCTGATAAACAGTGGAAATCTTCATTGGCAAAGAAGCTTTCTCCTTCTGAGATTGAACAGCTCAATGAACGCCTGAATGCTGAGGAAGGAGATGTTCTGATTTTCTCTGCTGGCTCCTACCACGATGTTAATACGCTACTTGGACGTCTGCGTACGCACACATCGCAATTGCTGTACGCTAAGGGCTTTTTACAGGAGGAATTGGACCCTAACAACTTCAACCACTTGTGGGTCATTGATTTCCCCATGTTCGAACGAAGTGAAGACGATGATGGAAACGTTCTCGAAAGTGGAGACAAAATTTCACTATCTGCTACGCACCACCCGTTCACTGCTCCTCGTGCTGATCACGCGGAGATTCTGAATGAGATTTTGGCTAGAGGGGAGACAAACAGCTTGTTGGAAGACCCAGAGACGGTTGAGAAGCTGCTGGAGATCACTGCCCAGCACTACGATATCGTCTGCAACGGCTGGGAACTGGGTGGAGGTTCCATCCGTATCCACCAGGCCAAACTGCAACAACAAGTTTTCGAAGATGTTCTAGAGCTGCCAAATCTGCAACGTCAGAGTTTCGAGCATTTGCTGCAAGCTCTGAGTCACGGAGCTCCACCCCATGGAGGGATTGCGCTAGGACTGGACCGTCTTGTGGCGATCCTTTGTGGAGCTCCAAGTCTTCGCGATGTCATTGCGTTCCCCAAGTCTTCGACGGGTAACGAGCTCATGACAAACGCACCTGGTCCTGTACTGCCTGAACAGCTCGAGGAATACCATATCCAGGTACACCATGAGGAAAAGTAAGGTGTTTTGAAGGTGTAAACGCAATAGACCGGATACAAACCACTTCGAAGTTCACGGATATCACACAAAGTATCCGAGGATCTATGGCAGAGTTTGGCGACAATTCATAAGTTTTTTCAATCATGTATCTGGGATCACACTCACTTCTGTAGCCTTTGTATCAGCACGAACATGTAACGAATTAGACTTTATATGTTTTTAGAGAACTAATAATGTCTTCTTCATGCGTTAAATATTAAAAACAATTCTCTTAATTAAACTGTTATTCTAAAACTTTGTGCATATGCATCGATGTAGTATTCTTACGTTTTGGACAGCAACTCATAACTTTTAGACTAATTTACGTAGTGATGGAAACGATGCTGTGCAGCAGACATAGTCCGTTGCGTTTCGCACGTCTGGAGCAATTTGTCACACTGCAAGTGTGAGCGCAGGTTCTCCCTAGCGACACCACAAACGTGTTGGTTTTCACTGCAAACGGTTGCTTGACACCTTCGTTTGGTGTTGAAATCGGACTGCACCAGTCCACCTCGGACCCATCCGACCACGGGGACGGATGACAGAGGGTCTGGAAACTCGGTAATACCGGGAGATTCTGACAGTACGAACCACCCAGCTCACTGGCATTGACGTGTGTGGAGACGGGAGTAACGATCGTCCTTCCATCCAGAGTTGACCCTTGTCGGACGTACTGAAGTGGTGACAACTCTCCTCGAACTCCCGGAGAAGCTTTACATTCAGGCACAGGATAATTGAAGACCATTTCCGTTGACTCAACCTTGAACAGAGGTTCTGGCGGGTCAATTGACGGTCTTGTTCTACCTGGTGTCTGAGCTTTATGTTCCGAGCAAAGTCCTCCGCGAATGGCTCGCTTCTGACATCCAGCGATATGACACAGTGAATTCCCACCATGAGCTAAACAGTAGCTATTGGCCAGTGCTCGTTTATCGCAGTTAAGTGATAAACACTTGCGATAACCCCCATGACCGACACAGAGCCCGTCGTACTGCACCACCTTGTTGCAACCTTCCATTCGACATCTTTTGCCTCCACCTGAAAAGTACCAACCAGTTAGTAGGGATTAAATGACAAGTAAGGAATGCGTTCCCGTACCGTGTGAAATACAGGCCCCACCACTCTGTGCTCGCTTCTTACAGCCTTGAAAGCCGCACTTCTTGCCCCCTCCGTGAATCCAGCAGAAACCCCCGGTTTGAGCGCTTTTAGTACATCCAGGGGCACTTTTTGCCACCTCCGTGGGAAATACACAACCCGCCGCGTTTGGCTGTTTTCAGACATTCCGGAAACCCGCAGCGTCTGGAATGCGGTCGAGAAGCACTGGAAGTCGTCGATTTGTCGATGGTTTTGTCGTCGCTGTCGATTGGGGAAGCGGAGCTCCCACTGGAACTTCTTGAGCGCATCTGTGCGAACGAACTCAAGCTGGAGAGTGTAGAGAAACCAAGCAAAGCTTGGGAGAAGATCATAATCACGTAAGTTGTGGCGAGGACAAGCGCTTCGTGACATCTCATATCCCAGCTCGCTTTTGTACTGAAATCAGGTCTGATACACGAAGGCCATCGAAATGCACGAGCGAGATTGTGGCCACCATGCTGCAAGCCACACCACTGTAACGCACAGTCTGTAATCTCGACGCGACCAGCTTAATCAAGGGGTGCACTGCTTTACAGCCCCGCCTCAAGGTCTCTCTTCAAAGTGCACAACATAGTGGATACCTTTACCATGCTGAATCGATGTTGGTTAGTGCATTGGGGGTTGGTCCGCTCACTGACCTTGGAGATAACAACTGAAAATTACTGCGCCCCGACAACAACAGAGAGGCGAGTGAGTGCATGACAGTAAGGGATGGATTACTTAAGCCATATCGTCAGTTTTTCTTATCGAGTTCTTCGTTTTTCTCGAAACGCTTTCAAGATGAATTCTTGTATGTTCCTCTTCTTTATATTTAAGTTCTCCAAAATTATAGATATCGAAAACTTTCATGTTCTACGAACAACAATCATGCTCCATACAGCAAAACCGCTTATACGTACATGTAGTCTCTGCTACTCTACACCACCACACGATGCACCGAAATAGTGTCATTCGTCTACTGTTTCTATGACGACAACATGCTGCATAGAGTCTCAGACAACTTGGCATACGCCAAAAGTGTGAATTGATCAGTCCCCACTTCACGAGCCCTCCCTAGCCCGTCTAAATAACGAGAAGAGTCTTTATATCTGCTTGGGCAGCTTCGAGCGCCCCGTGGTCGTTTCCTGCTGCGGCCAGAGCTTCTGCCGAGCGTGTCTTGATGATGCTCTGCGTCAGGCTGACGCGTGTCCAATGTGTCGGTCTCCGCTGCTTTCTGGACCATTTTCTGTAACTTCGAACCGAGCACTCGCCGATGCATTAAATGCATTGAATCCGCCCTCTCCGCGACGTCCTACAAGTGGAACGAACGCTGTTACTAGCTTTGTCGACGCTGCAGAGAGGAAATTAATGTCTGCAGCACGGAATTCCGAGTCCAGGGTGCAAATTTCGGTTTTAACTGCTGCGGATTCAGAAAGTGATGCAGCATTGATACAAGACGGGGAAGAGATGTCACGTCAAGTACAAGGAATTTTTGGCTGGATGCAGAGGTTGGCATGGTGCAGGTGGGAGTTTTAGAGCATTTTTTAGTCTGGGATTGAACTAAAACTGTTGGTTTTTGCAATTAGGATACAGAATTGTCGACGACCTGGGAGGTGTTTGAGTACAAGGTCAGCGGAATTAAGAAGAAGATGGAGACAGTGGCGGCTGTGGTGTAGAGTGAACTGGGGGTCATTGCAGTGTATGTTCTATGTGGTTCTCTTCTTCGTGTTCGTCTTCTTCTTGCGGGTTCAAGAAGAAGAATTCGGGGACGAGTCCATCAAGCGTCTTCGTCGACCAAACTAAGTAGACTAAACCAACAAACTAATCCCCCCTTATTACTTGCTGTTGTCAGCTTGAACTTCGTTAGCGAGTTTCTTGAGGTACTCGAGCTTTTCCCCTCCAGCAACGCGGATACTGACCCATTCCTCCATTCTTTCTCCACCAATTCGATCGTAGAACGACAGAGCTCCTTCGTTCCACCGCAGACATGACCACTCCAGTCTTCCTTTGCCTTCACTAATACGTTGAGTTTCTTCGGCCAATGCACCAAATAGGAGCGTCGCCAGTCCTCGTCGACGGAACTCCGGTCGAACGTAAAGATCCTCGAGGTATACACCGGGAGATGCCAACCACGTGCTGTAGTTGTAGAAGAATAACGCCATAGCCGCGATCTTGTCGCCGATAGTTAACACGAAGCAATGTGCCACCTTGCGGCTCGGAGCGCTCGTCAATGGGAACCCGGGGGTGTTGTCAGAAGGAGCGTCGTCGGCGAAATTGACCGTCTCCAGCAGCTTCTCCGGTGTGGCTTTGTTCGAGTCCGACTCCTTCTCGAAGTCGGCCAGTTCCTGGATCATAGCAGAGATCTCGTGCACATCTGCACGCAAGGCACGACGGATCTGAGGCTGCTGCGTCGCCATTGAGGGAGAAAAGATCGATTCGGAAGTGATCTCCAATTGGTCAGGCATGGATCAGGTCAGAGTTTCACCGGGTCAAGGTCTCGTTTATGACGTTGCACTTCTTGTCAAGTGCAACGTGTCAAGTACAAGAAGTGTAAAAACAATTGAAGGGAGTTCTGTCACCATTACTTAGAACTCGTACTCACACTCTAGAACGGGGTCTGATCTCGGTGCGGTTTGCTTTGTTCCGGTATACTTGATGGTCACGACCTTCTTCTCGACTGCTGCGATACGAGCTGCCTCAGCAATGATCGTGTTCATACGTGACGCGCCCCAGTGAACACGAGGGTTGGCATTGCCTTGCACGACGTCGATGAAGCTGTCGAGCTCAAGCTGGTACGCCTCGCGGAATCGCTCGGGGAACGAGTGTAGCAGCGTATCAGCAGTGATTCCTGTCTTGATGGACTGTACCAACGCAGTTTTGCTTGGGTTTTGCACCTGCAGCATTCCATTCTCGCCAGCTACTTCGATCCGTTGGTCGTAGCCGTACGCAGCACTGCGGCTCAGGTCCATGGTGCAAACCACACCCGTAGTGGGGAATTCAAGCCATACACTGGCTTTGTCCATCACGTTAAGCTCTCGCAGCTCTGAGGACAAGCTCGTTCCGTGCGCGTACACCTTGGTCGGGTACTCACCCACAAGATCACACACGTAGTCGATATCGTGCACTGCGAGGTCGTGGAACGGGTCCCCTCCAGTCTTTAGGAACTCCACGGGTGGACACGGGTGGTCACGGAAGACTGTGTGGATCGACTGCAGCTTCCCGGTGCTCTTCTTGTCCACACACTGGACTCGGAGAGCCTCGTAGCTAGGGTCGAACCTCCGCTGGAAGGAGCAGAAGAGTTTCACCTCGTTCTTGTGACATACTTGGTACGCAGCGTCAATTTCATCCACCAGAGCTGCAACAGGCTTCTCAATGCCAATTGCTTTAACTCTCTTGCCCAATACACCAGAACTGCAGTCGTTGATAAGCTGCAAGTGGGTTGGGGTGGGGGTTGAGATCCAGACACCGTCCACTGCCTCGTTCTTGCGTTGTAGAGCGTTCCCAGCCTCCGCGAGACTTGCAAAACACTCCGTTCCGTATTGGCTACTCAGTTCTTGCAGTTGGTCAGCGCTTGCATTGGAATCGACGATGGCAGCGATTGAAACGCGTGGATCGTTCTGCATTCCGGCCAACCGGATCCGTCCCATGCGACCAGTGCCTACTACCGCCAGATTGAGGCGGTTGGAGGCGGATGCGAACGTACGCAAAGCAGAGGAGCGTGGAAGGCAGCGGTATCCACGGGAGAAGAGCATTTCGGCGAAGAGGACACTTCAGGAATGACACAGTCCGGTTGACACACAATTCGAGGTTGAAGCGGGTGGACATAACTGATCACGTGATGATGATTGGCTAAAAGGAGTTTTGACCAATTAAAAGGTAGTATTTTCATTTTGCTGCTGCAACCACACTAGCGGGATTGCCGCTCGATGCGCTGTTCATTTTACAGCTTCAAGGTGTTGCGGCCAGGCTTCATGTACATGCGCAACCATACTCTTACCCTGTTTAACAGTCTTGGCCTTCACGCCATCCAAGATGCATTTTTTGCCTAATTTATGTGCGATACGCTATTTGTATTGTCGTCTGAATGTCGTTCCAACTGCATCGATCTCCTCCGCTCAGCCACTTGCAGGAATCGCAATGCTCTCTCGTCGAGTCGCTTCGCGCTCCATTGCGCTACGCAGTCTGCGTAGCTCCTCACTGGCTCCCAATTGGCTGGCAACACTACAACATCCTTGCAATGCTGTACGCGGTTTTGCAGCTCCATCAGGTGCAAATGCCGGCGGTGGTGTGCCCGGAGACTTTGTGTGTCATCTCAAGGACGTCGGCGTGACTATTCCAGGCGGAAAGAAGCTCTTTGAGCGCGTAAGCTTGGGCTTCCTGCGTGGAGCTAAGATTGGTGTGTTGGGTGCTAATGGTAGTGGTAAATCCACGCTGCTTAAAGTCGTTGCCGGTGTGAGCAAAGACTTTGATGGCGAACGTTGGGTCAAGGATGGTCTGAAAGTAGGTTATTTACCGCAGGAACCTCAGTTAGACCCCACCAAGAACGTCTACGAGAACATTATGGACGGATTAAAGGAGAGTCAAACGCTGTTGGCTAAATTCGATGAAGTTTCCATGGCTATGGGTGAACCAGACGCTGATTTCGATGCGTTGCTGGAGGAACAGGCCAAGCTACAGGATCAGATCGAACACTTGGGCTGTTGGGATCTGAGTCATGAGGTGGAGAAGGCTATGGCAGCTCTACGAGTGCCTGCTGCTGATGCCGACGTGGAGGTACTTTCAGGTGGAGAACGACGTCGTGTTGCATTGTGCCGATTGCTCCTAGAGAAACCGGATATGTTGCTGCTCGATGAGCCTACGAACCACTTGGACGCTGAGTCTGTGCACTGGTTAGAGGACTTTTTGCAGAAGTACCGAGGCACGGTGCTGTCCATCACGCACGACCGCTACTTCCTGGATAATGTGGCTGGATGGGTGCTGGAGCTCGACCGTGGAGAGACTTACGCGTATGAAGGCAACTACACCCAGTGGTTGACTCAACGTCGCAACCGCTTCAACATGCAGCGCAAGAGCGACGCGATTCGAGCCAAGCAAATTGCGTCCGAGATCGCCTGGTCTCGTGACCACCAGGGCAGTAAGAAGGCGAACAAGGCACGTCTGAAAAAACTGCAAGAGATGGAGTCCAGTGGCTTCCGAGCCTCGTCTCGTGTTGAAGAAGGCCAGATCGTGGTGCCGTCTGGTGTTCGTCTGGGCAACAAGGTCATTAAGGTGAATAATCTGCGCAAGAAGCTTGATGACGGCCGCGTTCTATTCGACAAGCTATCGTTTGAGATCCCACCGCATGCCATCGTAGGCATTGTAGGCGGTAACGGTATGGGCAAGTCAACGCTGTTTAACATCATCGCAGGAGTGGAAGAACCGGACGGAGGCAGTGTGGAGCTTGGTAAGACTGTGAGTCTTGGCTTTGTGAGCCAAAGTCGTGATGAACTGAGCGGTAGACGCTCTGTGTACGAGGAGATTTCAGGAGACAACGAGTTCGTGGAGATCGGCGGAGACCGGATCAACACACGCGCGTACATTGCAAGCTTCAATCTGCGTGGAGGAATGCAAGAGAAGAAGGTGGGAAGTCTCAGTGGAGGTGAGCGCAATCGTGTTCACCTGGCCAAGATGCTGCTGGGTGGCCACAACGTGGTGATGCTCGATGAGCCTACGAACGACTTGGATGTGGACACGCTACGATCGCTGGAAGCTGCTCTGACGGATTTCGACGGTGTGTCGATGGTCATTTCCCACGATCGCTGGTTCCTGGACCGCATTTGCTCCCACATCATCGCGTTCGAAGGCGATGGACGCGTCGAGTTCTTTGATGGCAACTACAGCGAGTACGAAAGGGAAAGGAAGCAGTAGGTTGCAGTATTTTTCAACATAGAGACGCTTTCTTGAATGTTTTAGCTCTGTATCGGTGTATATGTATGAATTAGCCAGTGGCTTCACCTTTTTCATAAGGGTTTGGAGCTTACTCGCTCCTACGCGCGAGCTCCTTGAGCAGTTCACCCGTCGAGAGTGTCTCCAGGTCCACAGCAGGCACATCGAGCCAGTCCACAGGGTTCTTGAGCACCTCCAGCGTCTTCTCCTCCCACGAGCCAGTGGCAGGTTTGTTCATGTACTCCCAACGAGCCGTCAAAGGCAGCGACATGAGGATGGATTCCACACGAGAACCGGGAGTCAACAGACCGAACTTGGTGCCACGGTCGTACATGATGTTGAACTCGACGTAGCGGCCACGGCGAAGCTGCTGCCACTCCTTCTGCTGCTTGGTGAACGGCAAGTCCTTGCGCTTGTTGAGGATCGGCACATAAGCGTCCAGCATCGAATTGGCGCAGTTCCGGATCATCTGGAAATTCTCCTCGGACGTATCCGTGAGATCATCAAAGAAAAAACCACCGACACCACGTCCTTCCTGACGGTGAGGGATGTAGAAGTACTCGTCACAAGCCTTCTTCCACTTGGGGTAAATGGCAGGGTCGTTCTTGTCCAGTTGCGTCTTGTACACAGCGTGGAAGTGACGCGCATCCTCTTCGAACAGGTAACTGGGTGTAAGATCGGCACCACCACCGAACCAGCCGATCTTCTTGGCCTTCCCGTCCTTGTCAAGGTATCCCGTCTCCACTTCAAAGTAGCGGTAGTTGAGGTGGATCGTAGGGGCCATCGGGTTGTGCGGATGCATCACAAGACTCACTCCACAGGCGTAAAACGGGAGTTCCGCTCCTTCTTTCAGGTCTTTGCCTCGTGCCGTCATCTGCTTCACAGCAGCTGGTGGCAACTTGCCGTGGATGATGGATACACCCACACCAGCCTTCTCAAAGACGTTGCCATCTTGCAAAATGCGACTGCGACCGCCTCCACCATGTCCCTCACGTTCCCATTTGTCCTCACGGAACTTCTTGCCGTCAACCGCTTCAATTCCAGCGCAAATTTCGTCTTGAACACGAAGAATCAGCGCTTCCATACGCTTAGGCAGTGGCGCTTTGATGTCGAACTCAATGCTGCTCTTGGGCACTTTATCTTCGGACACAGGTTGATACAGGAACTCGGACGTGGGGATGGAGCCCTTGCATTGACTGGATTCCTGCTGTTGTACTAAGTACGAGGCTCCAAGTGCAGCAGGCACAACGACAGCGGCGATCCACGGCCGCGAAGGCTTCAGCAACGAGCGGAAGTGACGCATTGGGGACAGCAAATCTCGGACTGAACCTGCGGCTGCGAGCTAAAGTATCCTCATTGTGTGTAGACACGCAGTGCGAACTTAACGAACAGACGAACAGATCGGTTTAAAGAGGGTGATCTGTTTCTACACGTTTTTACGGTGTTGAAGTGCGTGGCAACTTGTACGGCGCTCGATGATTTAGCTGGACATTACCCAGGAACCAACTTGTAATTGCTGTTTTAGATTTTGTATTGAGTTGGATATCTACATGCATGAACGACAATGATTTCAGTCAACTGTAGCAGAGGCCACTTAGGGCTTAGCTTCCACCTTCAGCCAGTCAACAGGGTTCTTCAGCACCTCGAGAGTCTTGCCTTCCCATTCGTCCTCTTTAGGGGAGTGCATGTACTCCCAACGGGCCGTCAAAGGCAGTGACATCATGATGGACTCCACTCGAGAGCCAGGCGTCAACAGACCGAATTTGGTGCCGCGGTCGTACATGATGTTGAACTCGACGTAGCGGCCACGACGAATCTGCTGCCACTCCTTCTGCTGCTTGGTGAACGGCAAGTCCTTGCGCTTGTTGAGGATCGGCACATAAGCGTCCAGCATCGAATTGGCGCAGTTCCGGATCATCTGGAAATTCTCCTCGGACGTATCCGTGAGATCATCAAAGAAAAAACCACCGACACCACGTCCTTCCTGACGGTGAGGGATGTAGAAGTACTCGTCACAAGCCTTCTTCCACTTGGGGTAAATGGCAGGGTCGTTCTTGTCCAGTTGCGTCTTGTACACAGCGTGGAAGTGACGCGCATCCTCTTCGAACAGGTAACTGGGTGTAAGATCGGCACCACCACCGAACCAGCCGATCTTCTTGGCCTTCCCGTCCTTGTCAAGGTATCCCGTCTCCACTTCAAAGTAGCGGTAGTTGAGGTGGATCGTAGGGGCCATCGGGTTGTGCGGATGCATCACAAGACTCACTCCACAGGCGTAAAACGGGAGTTCCGCTCCTTCTTTCAGGTCTTTGCCTCGTGCCGTCATCTGCTTCACAGCAGCTGGTGGCAACTTGCCGTGGATGATGGATACACCCACACCAGCCTTCTCAAAGACGTTGCCATCTTGCAAAATGCGACTGCGACCGCCTCCACCATGTCCCTCACGTTCCCATTTGTCCTCACGGAACTTCTTGCCGTCAACCGCTTCAATTCCAGCGCAAATTTCGTCTTGAACACGAAGAATCAGCGCTTCCATACGCTTAGGCAGTGGCGCTTTGATGTCGAACTCAATGCTGCTCTTGGGCACTTTATCTTCGGACACAGGTTGATACAGGAACTCGGACGTGGGGATGGAGCCCTTGCATTGACTGGATTCCTGCTGTTGTACTAAGTACGAGGCTCCAAGTGCAGCAGGCACAACGACAGCGGCGATCCACGGCCGCGAAGGCTTCAGCAACGAGCGGAAGTGACGCATTGGGGACAGCAAATCTCGGACTGAACCTGCGGCTGCGAGCTAAAGTATCCTCATTGTGTGTAGACACGCAGTGCGAACTTAACGAACAGACGAACAGATCGGTTTAAAGAGGGTGATCTGTTTCTACACGTTTTTACGGTGTTGAAGTGCGTGGCAACTTGTACGGCGCTCGATGATTTAGCTGGACATTACCCAGGAACCAACTTGTAATTGCTGTTTTAGATTTTGTATTGAGTTGGATATCTACATGCATGAACGACAATGATTTCAGTCAACTGTAGCAGAGGCCACTTAGGGCTTAGCTTCCACCTTCAGCCAGTCAACAGGGTTCTTCAGCACCTCGAGAGTCTTGCCTTCCCATTCGTCCTCTTTAGGGGAGTGCATGTACTCCCAACGGGCCGTCAAAGGCAGTGACATCATGATGGACTCCACTCGAGAGCCAGGCGTCAACAGACCGAATTTGGTGCCGCGGTCGTACATGATGTTGAACTCGACGTAGCGGCCACGACGAATCTGCTGCCATTCCTTCTGCTCCTCAGTGAATGGCATGTCCTTGCGGAGTTTCAGGATGGGAATGTAAGCGTCGAGCATTGAGTTGGCGCAGTTGCGGATGCACTGGAAAGTCTCCTCTGAGGTGTCGGTGAGATCATCGAAGAAGAAGCCACCAATGCCACGGTGCTCCTTGCGGTGAGGAATGTAGAAGTATTCGTCACAAGCCTTCTTCATCTTGGGGTACCACGTGGGGTCTCGCTTGTCCAATTGCGTCTTGTACACTGTGTGAAAGTGGCGAGCATCCTCTTCAAACAGGAAGCTCGGGGTCAGGTCGGCACCTCCGCCAAACCAGCCAACCTTCTTGGCATTGCCTTGTTCATCCTTACCGACTTCAATCTCGAAGTATCGGTAGTTGAGGTGGATTGTAGGAGCCATGGGGTTGCGCGGGTGCATCACGAGACTGATACCACACACGTAGAACGGTAGATCCTTTCCGACCGGAAGATCAGCGTTGCGAGCTGTCATTTGCTGAGCAGCAGCAGCGGGTAGTGTGCCGTTGATGATGGAAACGGCGACACCAGCCTTCTCCATGACGTTGCCATCCTGCAGGATACGACTGCGACCGCCACCTCCACCTTCACGTTCCCACTTGTCAGTGCGGAACTTCTTGCCGTCGACGGCCTCAATCCCGGCGCAGATCTCGTCCTGCACACGTAGAATGACGTGCTCCATGCGCTTGGGCAGGGGTGCAGAGGTGTCGAACTCAATGCCGTCCTTGGGCACCATGTCTTCTGACAGCGGGTGGTACAGGAATTCGGGTGAGGCAGTGGCCATTCTGGTGGTTAGTGCTTGTTGCTGGAGGAGGCAAATACAGTACTGAGTGCGATTTCACCGCCACACATTGCCTCGTGCAGATAGATGCCGCAATAGGCAGCCAAGACAAGCGATGGGGAAGCTGTCGATGCAGAAGAAACGCAGCGGAGGTTCGTGCAGAGTGTGGGCAAGTTGCTGTTATAGCAAGTCACAGATCCGAACCTAAGACTGAAAATGATCGAACTTAGTGGATTTTGAAGAGTATGACGTGGTCCACCTGAACATACTTTCAAATAAAATGGAGAATGGGGACTTTAGTGACATTGCAGAATTTACTACGTGTCGTATAAGGCTTTACACACCATGAAAAGGAGACACCAGCGTTTGTCGTTGCGACAGCAGATCGTGGTGCTTACGGGTGCCATACACTTGCCAGCCCACAAAAACATGCATTGGACAGGCACTTGTCTTAGAAGAGTGACCTCCCGCGTCTGAATGACTTGAGACCTCCATAATTGGTCCAAAAAAATCTTCCCAACCAATCAAAAGTGTTAAACATGTCTAAAATTTCAGCCAATCAGACATCCGACAGGTGGTTGTTCTGGTCTCCATGAGCATGCGTCCTACCGCCTTTAGTCCGCGATGGCCGAGCTGTTGGTGAATGTCCCGCAGATGCAGCGCGATCTGCAGCGCGCACGCGAGGACAACGCGTATCTGCGCACAATGCTGAAGCAGCTGAACGTCAATACGCCGTCTTCGCCGCCGCAGAAGCCCCGCGACAATGCGCAGAAGCGCGTCAAAGAAGCTGCCGATGACGACTTCGATCGCGCCTTAGCGAGGCGCCAGGCACGTCTGGACACCGCCACTAGCTTCAGTGGAGCAGCGACGACTAATCTGGAGCTTAAGAGCGCTAATGACCGTGTAGCGCAGCTGGAACGCCAACTTTTAGACGCTGAGGAGACCATTTGCCACTTAAAAGCCGAGAAACTCGCTGCTTTACGAGACGTTGAGCGCTTGAGTGCTATAAAAGAAGGAGGAAAGCGAGGCAGTAAAAAGGACGACAGTGAACAGCAGCGTAAACTGGTGTTGGAACTCGAGACGAGGCTGGCAGAGCAGAAGCAGACTCAGGCTCTGGAGCAGGAGCAGCGCATGGCTGTGATTCGAGACCAGGAACTCGAACTTAAGACGTTGCGGACGCAAGTGGAAGACAAGACGCGGCAGTACAAGGAGCTGCAGCAACGACACATGGATCTGTTGGAGATGGACGACCAGGCGACGATGATGATGAAGGAGCGAGTTACCAGTGGAGTGAGTCAGTTCAGCATCTACGGAGAAGAGAGTGACGAAGATGATGAGGCCAAAGTGACCAAGCCACAGAAGGAGATCGGCGGACGTGCGAGAGCTCCTGCAGATGCAGACGCAGCGAATCCGAAGTGGCAGGAAGAACTGGTGCGTCACCCCACGCCGCACTTTGACCTGGAGTCTCCTGAGGTGGCCTACATCCTGCGAGCGTGGACAAAGAACATCAAGAAGATGCGCTATTTGCGCCGCTGGCTGATTCAAGTTGTGAATACGAAAGGGCCACTGCCTGATGATTTCCCCATGGGCGTAGAGCTGCCTCGACTGCCGCCAGAGGTGCGCGATGGCTTCCTGACGCTTGTGCTCCCGCTGCTTCGCAAGCAGACCGAACGGGAAATCCAGGCGCATTCTCGTCGATACAACGATGGGTTTCATACTGACCTGCGTTTTCGTGTAGTGCCTCGTGAATAACTTAACCAAGTGCCTTGTGTTGATGTCAAATTGTGTTGAGATGTCTATCGAAGTTGTAGTGCGCAATATTCCTGAGTGATTTCCTTGATGACAGTAGCTACTTGGGTTTGCAGCCGTTCTACCTCCTCCTTGGTCGCTAGATACACCTGCTGCTTGCCATTCTTGGCGTGGGAAAGTTTTAAAGCTTCCCATGACCGCTGAGAACGGAGAAAAAGCTTCTGAGAATCAAACAGTTCTCGCGTCTGCACTTCTTTCGTAAACCTTTCCACTTTCTGCTCCAATTGAGCCCGCGAACGAGGCTTTTGGCCAGAAATCCACTTCTTCAGTGCTTGTTTGTAGCCCTGCTCGATCTGATGAAACGAGTCGGCATGTGCTTGGAAAAGCGCGTGTGCTTCTTTGATCTGTGCTCGCAACGCGGCGTGGGAAGTGCTATCACTAGGATGGATTGGGCTTACTTGAGAACTCAAAGTTTCGCCGCGATTGAGCGAGAGTACGAGTCCGTTAACCCACTTGTAGAAAAGTGCTTCGTCCTCAATCATCTGCACACTAAAGCCACACGCAGTTAGAGGAGATCTGGTACTAAATCGACTCAATAATCTCACCTTTGTGATAATACTCGAGCTTGATCAACGAGTCTTGAAGTTGGCCCAGCAAGTAGACTGAGAACGTAAGCTGGGATAATTTCACCACGATACTCTTTCGGTTTGTTTTGTATCTTCTTGAGGCGCTCCAGTAGTCGGTTGTGATAGCGAATATACGCCTGTAACTCGTTTAAGTGACCTTGCAAACGGCCAAATGCGCTGTGCAACTGGTGTATCTGTCCATCCAGCGGTAAGTTCTTGTCACAAGGTAGGGTCGCAGAGGAAATTGCGTCGGAAGCAGCTTTGACAAAACTCTCAGCATTGACATCAACGTCCTGTGCAACGAAATGTCAAGTCAGCACTAACCTCAGCGATTGTTTACCGGATCTTACATGTGGAAACGGAGGTAAACGCAGTTGTTTACATCCCGTGACCCTCTACAACAACGACGATACTCAGTCAAGAGATTACTTCTGTCAATAAATACTGATGTCCATACCTCGAGGATGTGTTGGTGCTGTTTCTCAAAGAATCGAGAGAATGCAAGGAGCCACGCAACTGCCAGCAGCAGCACTGGACTAGACGGAAGAGTTTCAGTGTAGAAGGCTGTGCACACGAAGCCCCAGTCGTAGAGATAGAACCGCACGATGTGACGGAGTGCTGTCGATAGCATTCCGTCGGCATTGAAGTGCAAGTTGATGCACTGTAGTGCAATCTACATATCTCTACATGTACCCACTTTGTGATTGGCTAAAACTAGATTTTGGTAATATGCCAATGTGGTTTACGCCATTCAGCTGAGACATTGAGACAATCTCATTGGCTGAAATTCGAGAAGGTTCTCGAAGCTTGATTAGGGGACGCCCGGAGTCAAGTCAACATTGCTACGTGGAAGTTTATAGGAAAATCATTGGTAGATAGCCAAATCAGAAGATAGGAAAAGATAGGCTCTAGGATACACTTTACTGGATATTTGAGAGAGCTCTGTGAGCCACCAGTAGCTTAGGACCGTAAGAGCCTTCCTCATTTCAATTCACTTTTCAATTTACCAACAACCTCTCAGTGGTCCCTCAACTGGCTACGCCTCCCTGGGTCTTCGCTCCGCCGTCCAAGTCCGGCCTCAGCTTCCTCGCCCCCGCGCGCACGCTGTGTTACATAGTAGCGCTTGTCGGGTCAAGCTTCGTTCCATCGTCCAAGGTCGGGTCTCTCGTGGGCGGCATAGCCAGAAGCGAGTAGATCCTTGGCTATTAGCACCAGCCAATTGCTGGGGAAGTGCTAGGCCTAAAGGGGTCTCTTTGGGTTGTCTTTGGGAGAGTTCGTGCCCATCACAGGTCAGGGAATCAACTTGGAAAGGTTGGTATATCTCTGCCTAGTGCACGTAACTCTTTGGTCGCTACTAGAAGCCGGTTCAGTGCTTGGAACGCTCTTAAGTGCAGCTTTTATTTCCATCGCTCCCCGGTAGCTTCCAATTTACCCTTTCTTTTGGTGTATGGGTCGGTACAAACCGAACCACAACAAGAGTCGTAAAAGGAAGAGTCGTGAGCTCAACTTGACAGACAGTTCGAAACCACCTGTTGTCAAGGTTGTGAGACGGGCTCCTCTTCCTGATACGAGTCTTTTCGACTACCCTTACGACGCTGAGAAGTTCTCAAAGCTTCAACAGGATCTGCTTAAGCATCTCAAGAAGTCTCGTCGCATTACCTGTCGTTTCAAGAAACTGACAAATCGAATTGAGGACGACGCGGTCGCAGAGAGAGTCAAGGGCCTACTTAACGAGGTTTTTGTCGAGCTCGGACATCTTGAAGACATCACTACGATCAAGCTAGATCGCGAAGTAAGCAGTAGTCGTAACTAAAGAAAGGTTTTCTCCTTCTTTTCATTGGGTTTTTGGGTTTTATTGGATTGAGTTCGTGCTACGAAAAGTCCACTCGAAATGTCATCTACACGTGGTAGATCGAGTGAGCGCGACTCTCCAAACCCGCGTCCGCGTAGAACGCCTCGAACGACGGCTAGGACGGCTCCTATTCCACAGAGCCAACCGCAAGCAACGGCTAGGACGGCTCCTTTTCCACAGAGCCAACCGCAAGCAACGGCTAGGACGGCTCCTAACCCACAGGGCCAACCGCAACCAACGGCTAGGACGACTCCTGATCCACAGGGTCCACCGCAAGCTACGAATATGTCGTCGGGACAAGCTGGCGCAGCATCAGACACGATGTCGATGCAACAGCTGTTAGTTTACTTAACGCAGCAGCAACAGTCATACCAAGCCCAGATGCAAACCCAGCTGCAAGCACAGATGCAGCAGGCCAACGCAAGATTCGAATATCTAGTTGCGTCCAGGGGTGAGCAGAGAAAGAAGGATCCGCCTATGTATGAAGGCAAATACGGCGAAGACATTGAGTTATGGATCTTCGCCACCGAGCAGTATTACGCAAGCAGACGCGAGTTGATGGAGGCAGATACATCGGATTTTGTGACGATGATCTCCAGCAACTTGGGCAAGTCAGTGCTGAATTGGTATCGCGCGTTTATCGCAGAGTGTGAGGGTACGAACGTACAGCCCACATGGTCGCTCTTCAAGGGAAGACTTCGCACTCGTTTCAGGCCGAAGGACTTCGAATATGATCTTCGCGAGAGGATGTTTCGTCTCAAACAGAATGAGACCATCCATGATTACGTCTCCAAGTTTCAAGACTTGCTATCACAGACAGAGTTGTCTATCAGCGAGTTGGAGAAGCGTTTCTTCTTTCAGAACGGTTTGCGAGAAGAGACAGCGAGGAAGATCAAGGAGGAGAGTCCTTCAACACTGCAAGATGCCATTGAGATTGCGTCGAATTTTGAGTTTGCGCACTACTCGGGAAAACCCCCAAGAGCTCCTGCGAAGGGTTCGCAAGGATCATCAAGCTCGGGGCATCGTGCGTCTAAGTCGAAGCAGAATTCAAAGAGCTCCGACAAAAAGAAAGGCAAGAGCGATGATTGGAAAAAGACAGCTACGTGCAGAAACTGTGGCAAGTTTGGCCACATTTCTCCAGATTGCACTCAGCCAAAACGTACTGAAGCGAATCGGTACATGCAGGGCGCAGTGTATGCGATCCTAGAGGCTGAAGCTCAAGCATTCAAGACGGATGACCAAAAGAGGCCCGTCACGATATTCATCGACAACGGCAGTAGCCTGAATGGCGTAACTGAGGAGTTGGTGAAGAAGCTTGAGTTAGATGTCACTGAAGGTGACATGATGCAAGTTGATCTCGGTTATGATCAAGTTGTGCATCGTCCACGTCGGACTGTAGAGATGTCTCTGCAGTTACCAGGGTTTCCTTTGACAACGGGAACATTCCAAGTCATGCCTGTTCCTGAAGGAAAGGATATTGTTTTGGGCATGATGTGGCTGCGGGAGCAGAACCCTGATATCGACTGGAATACTGGACAAATTGCACCTCGCATCAAGGTGGAGAACACGCAGACTGTGAAGTTGAGACTGCCGAAGACTCGTCCAGCCCGTTGGGTGGCAGGACAACGCCGCGCCAGAGTTGCGCAGGGCCGTGAGATCTTCAACTACTATCGGCAGCATGGCCACAACGGCCAGTTTGGGCGAACGAAGATTATTTCGTCCAAACAGTTCCAGCAGATGTTGCGTAGGGACAAGGATATTGAGGCAGTGTTTGTCATCAATCCGCATGATTCGGGGAAGGCTGAACGCTTCAAGAGTCAAGGATGGGATGCTCTCAAGGATAATCCGGCGTATGAGACGTTACTGAAGTATGCGGATACGGTTTTCCGTACGGAACTTCCGAATGAGACACCGCCAGTACGGGAAGGAATTGAGCACGAGATTTTGCTCAAACCCGGTACTCAACCGATTTCGGTCAAACAATGGCGCCAAAGTCCTGATCAGAGGAAAACGATTCAGGAATGGACCAAAGAGATGGTTCAGGCTGGCATCATTCGACCGAGTACGTCAGCATTTTGTGCACCGACTTTTTGTGTGAAGAAACCAGTCGGATGGCGTATTGTGCACGATTATCGTCTGTTGAATTTGGCGACGATTTTACCAGCTATTCCTATGCCTCGCAAGGAAGATACCTTTGATGCGATGGCCGGTAGCTATTGGTATTCGTGCATGGACTTACTTTGGGGTTATTACCAAGTGAAGTTACGAGAAGCAGATATACCTTTCACTGCTTTCTCGACCCCAGATGGTCTATTTGAATATCTCGTCACACCCATGGGGCTCAGTGGTAGCCCAGGAACCTTTAATCGACTGCTTCAAAAGGTTTTCAGGGATTTGAGTGACGTGGCGCGAATTTACTTCGATGATATCTACGTATACACGAAGGGTAAAGATGTGAACGACCACATCGCCGCGCTGGACAGGGTATTGAAGAGATGTGAAGAGCAGAAGCTCTACATCAAACTGTCCAAATGCCAATTTTGCGTGGATGAGATTCCATGTTTAGGCGACTTTGTCGGACGCAAGGGCGTTCGTATGGACCCAGATAAGGTGAAGATTATCGCCGAGTGGCCAGTCCCCAAGACCAAGAAGCAAATTGAGAGCTTCCTGGGGACAACGGTTTACATTTCGAGGTTTTGCAAGGATTTCGCGCAGTTTGCAGGTCCTTTGCATGAATGTATCAAGGGAAAACGTTCTCGTGATCCTATCGAACTCGATGAGAACCAGTTACGCTGTTTTGACGAGCTTAAGAAGCGCTTGTCATCACCGCCGGTTCTCAGTCTTCCTGATTTCTCCAAACCTTTCGGTATTCGGATGGACGCCTCAAATTTCGCAATTGGGGGAGTCTTATTTCAAAAGGAGGGAGAGTTGGAACATCCAATAGCCTATACGGGCAGGAAGATGAAGCCAGCAGAACTGAATTATCCAGTTCGGGAGCAGGAACTACTCGCTATTATGCATGCGTTGAAGACATGGCGCGTGTATCTTCTCGACAAACCATTCCTGGGACCGTGGCACAGTCCGCAGTGAAGATGTACTCGTGGAACAAGGACTGGCAAGGACTTGTCAAGAAGCTACAGCTTGGAGACAAGGTTCCGCATTACTCGCTAAATCATGGCGTGCTGTATTATCAGACGCGTGAAGATGAGAGTCCTAGATTGTACATTCCCGATGACGAAGATCTGAAGAATCGAGTCATTTGTGAGAACCACGATGCAGTTACGGCAGGCCACCCAGGATATTACAAGACCTATGTCGCAGTACGTGAGAAGTACTATTGGCCGAAGATGATGAAGTATATCCAGCGCTATGTGAACACTTGTGAAATGTGTCAGCGCAACAAAGCGAGGCAGGTGAAGCCTCCGGGATTACTTCAACCGCTGGAGATACCACGAGGTAGATGGGTCGACATTTCGATGGATTTCGTTGTGTCTCTACCTCCCAGCAAGGATGGCTTGAATGCCATCATGGTCATTGTGGATCGATTGACCAAGCGTGCAAAGTTAATTGCTACGCAGACGACAGACAGCGCAGAGGATATTGCGAATGTTTTCATGAAGAGTTATGTAAGAGATCATGGCCTTCCGAAGACGATTGTGTCTGATCGTGACTCCAAATTTACGTCTAAGTTTTGGCAGGCTGTTATCACTGCTATGGGAACGCAGCATAACCTGTCATCGGCATTTAGGCCGCAGACGGATGGACAAACGGAACGTACAAACCGTTTTATCGGAGATTATCTCCGAGGTGTTATCAACCCAGCCCAGAATGATTGGGATGAGTTTCTTCATTTGGCAGAGTTCGCCTATAATCGGCGATTGCATGCTACGATTGGCATGTCACCATTTGAAGCGGATCTAGGATATATTCCATATATGCCCGACGATATCGCGGCAGATCCGGGGTTTAAGAAGTTGGAGAAAGCAGCAAAAGAGTTCTTACTCCGACAGGAAGTCTTCCTCAAGGTCGCGCAAGACCGTATGAGTGAAGCACAGGAGCGCATGAAGCATTATTACGACAGGAACAGACTTGTCCAAGACTTCAAAATTGGCGACATGGTGCTACTAGATGGAAAGAATTTGGATATCCGTCATAAGGGGTACGCACAGTCGAAGAAGTTAGCTCCGAGGTTCATTGGACCATTCCCGGTCCAGAAGAAGATATCTCATGACTCGTATGAGTTAGGATTATCGAAGAACCTGAAGTTGCATCCAGTTTTCCATACTTCACTGTTGAAGCCGTACCGCAAAGATCCGAAGCGCAGGCAAAAGGTGAACAAGGTTGTGTTAGCCGATGGAACTGAAGGGCAACTGGTCGAAGCCGTGATTAACCACCGTAAGTACAAGGGGAAGCCGCAGTACAAGGTTTGGTGGTTAGGCGAGACCAAGAAGGAGGCCACATGGGAACCTGTTGAGAATCTGAAACAGATCCCTGGTCTCATTGACCGCTATTGGAAGTCCAAGAAGAGAGAGAACCCTTTTTAGGGGAGGGTCTTTCTCGAAGGGAGGTCATGTGACGGAGTGCTGTCGATAGCATTCCGTCGGCATTGAAGTGCAAGTTGATGCACTGTAGTGCAATCTACATATCTCTACATGTACCCACTTTGTGATTGGCTAAAACTAGATTTTGGTAATATGCCAATGTGGTTTACGCCATTCAGCTGAGACATTGAGACAATCTCATTGGCTGAAATTCGAGAAGGTTCTCGAAGCTTGATTAGGGGACGCCCGGAGTCAAGTCAACATTGCTACGTGGAAGTTTATAGGAAAATCATTGGTAGATAGCCAAATCAGAAGATAGGAAAAGATAGGCTCTAGGATACACTTTACTGGATATTTGAGAGAGCTCTGTGAGCCACCAGTAGCTTAGGACCGTAAGAGCCTTCCTCATTTCAATTCACTTTTCAATTTACCAACAACCTCTCAGTGGTCCCTCAACTGGCTACGCCTCCCTGGGTCTTCGCTCCGCCGTCCAAGTCCGGCCTCAGCTTCCTCGCCCCCGCGCGCACACTGTGTTACACACGAGCTCCATCTGAATGTCTGCAAAGTAAATGTCAAAGTCAACTATCGTCCCTGTCAGCATAAATTGCAGATAAATGTATCATTCTTGTCAGTAAAATAAAACATGTCGTAATTATATGTTTTTTTGTTGCAACAGACCTCCGTCGTCTGGTTCTTCTTCGCCTTACGCAATAGCTCTACAGATACATAGTAGACGCCAACAGACTCTAGACCGAAACGCAGCAGGTAGCCGAACCGTGGCGTCGACTTAGAGGCGTGCGCGTCCTGCATTATGAGTTTCACCTCTATAAACAAGTTTTTGCACCTTAAGTTCGTTTTTTGTTGTTGCAAATGAACTGCTATTGTAAATATCTTGGAAACAACATTATTTTGGGAAATGAAAACTGTTGTTGAAGACTTGGAGAAATGTTACGCAGCCTTCATCGACCGTCGCCGTATCCGTGGTGAGCAGAGTATTCGAACGCGTGAAGGTTTCCAAAAGCTCCAGAAGCGATACCAGCTCCCAATTCACAAAACAGGGGTTGAATTAGCAACAACTTCAGAAGACGAAGAAGCTGAACGGCAAAATATTTTAAACGTATTTTTCAATCCCAAAATTTCGTTACTGATCACGGAAACTTGTTGGCGTTTAGCACTTTTTGGTGGCGGTTCTGCGAATGAAGAAAGAGTGGGTTAACCTAAGAGTAATTATCAGTGAAAATGTGCTAACCTTTTGTGCTTTAGGATTGCTCTGGTCTGGATCTTGACGCGGAAAAATATTCAAATTTCACATCTCGCTTGATTCAGTGGGCGTTTCCTGAACTTCCTCGGCAAAAAGTTCAGGAACTGGTACTTTACGACTGGGAAAATGATCGCAAGTTTGATGAACAGGAGCAGGACCGACTGAGCCTTGAAGGGTTTAAGATCTCGCTCATTGATCTCGTTATTTCGTGCACGGTACGATGGAAAGATATTGTCAATTTAAAAAAAAAAGACTTCAAGTTAATTCATTTCTGGTGAATAGGATGGGACTACGCCCAAATGCTTAGAGTTCCTGAACCTCATGGCTCGATGGTTGCAGCATTCTTTGCCTTCGTATGCACTTGAGACTCCGCAAGTTGTTAAAGACTTTGTGGGGGCAACTAGCAGCATTAAACTCCTCCCTAAACCCGAGCCTGTTCCACCTAGTATCGTATGGGAAAGTATCCCTTTATCTACAATGACTCCATGCCAGATCCGTTCACAAGGGCTGTACTGTAAACTAAAGGTAAGTGGAAGCATGGTGCCATTCTGTTTGTTTATCTCATTCGTGCTGATGTCGTTTCCAGGCGAAAGTTTGTACTGCACCAATGGTTATTTTGATTTTAACTGCTGATGAAAAGTAAGCGGTTTAATATTGAAATCTGTAGTGTTATTGAGTGCTAACACTCTTTTGTTGCCAGTCCCTTCGAGCTCGTGCTCGCTACAAGCTCCAAGCTCCTTCTAAACGAAACGAATACCGATATTTGCAAACAAGCCAATGGTTTGTGCAGACAAGTCAAGCGCCAGGGCTGTTGGACGTTTTCTATGAACTCAAAGGTGCCATCGATTCTGCTGGTCCCTGGTTCGAACATCAGTCGCCAAACCAAAGCTTTATATGCTTCTGTTCGTACTTTTGATGCTGTGGAGCCTCAAGATGAAGAGAACAATAGTGCCAAAGCACCAACAGAGCAACTTCTGACTCTGTTTACGAATTTCCCTAACCAATGTTCGCTTCGGTTTGACAGTAAAACCAACGTTCTCCGGATGGAACGCTTGAGCTCTCAGATCTTCACATTGGAGCGTAACGACCAGTGTGGAGAAGCGTTTTCCATAACTTTAACAGCTTCACTGCTTCAAAATGCCACTGCTGGGGGAGGTCCAGGCGCTGCAGCTACGCTTTCGAGTGCTGTCGAGGTGAAATCGACCTTTATCGTTGGTGAAAACGACTCAGAAGACCCACCAAGCAGTGACAGCAGAAACCTCGACGCTCACACATTTGTTTTTATCCTCAAAAGCGAAATATCAGCGAAGAAAAGTGGTTTGAAACCAGACGACGCTGTACTACCACGACAATGGTTTACGTCTTTAAGCGGTGCCAACGACACGAAAATCATCATTTTTGAGGCCAAGAAGGAGGCTGAAACTGGTAAAAAGGAGACAAAATCGTCTCGAAGCTCGGAGATTTACCAACTTTTCGTCTTTACGCTTCATGGAGTGTACATTGAAGTATCTTGCAGCACCGAAATACCAGGATTTACCCAAGAAAACAGTGATACAGAAGAACAAGATGCAGAGAGCGAGGAAGAGGACTCTTCTGTCGTGGATACTGAAGTAACAAGCGCCAGTTTACTGAAGGAGCTTCTACTGCTTCAAAAGATACGACAACGTGAAAAAACAGCAGAACCACTGCCAGATATGGTACTCGGTACTCAAGTAAGTACTACGAAGCCCGTCACAACTGCCGAATCACTTCGCAACAAGGTAAAAAAAACTATTTTATTGTTGATAAAATCTACATCTGATGAGTTTTGTGTATTTAGATTAATCGGTCACGTCAAGACGAACGCCATGCTCGCATTCATGAGCTAGAGACTGCCAATCAAGCCAAACTCGAGAGTATGCCACGGAAAATCACTGCCACTACATGTAGTCAAAAACCTGTTCGTTTTGATGGTGTAGAAGTCCCTCCCTCTCCGAAATCGGAGCTTGAGAAGCGCGTTCACTTACTAACCACCTTTTTCCATGAGATGGCCTTGCCCCAGCCAAAACTTGGTGAGTTACAGGGTAATGAGGTTGAAGCTGCAGAGGCAAAGGCTGAAGAGCAATTGATCAAAGGGTTCGGTGCCTTGTTCCATCGAGATGAGGACTTGCAGAACGCACTGGACGAAGAGAAATGGAGTACTGATACTGCTAAGATTGTTCGTCGGAGAGAGTCCATCGTCACGAATTTCCCTCGGATAAAACCTATCGAAGAAGTTATAACTACGAGGGATGAACTGGAAGATAAACGCCCTTGGACGTTCGAAGACTATGAGAATACAGCGCAGTATATTGAACAGCTGATGGTCGAAGTAGAAGCTCATGAAACGCATCGACAAGAACAGCAGAATCTCCTGGATGAAGAACAGAAGCGAGGATTAAAGGAACAACTCATCGCATCCTGGCAGTACACACAACATCGAGTGGATAAAACGGCAACAAGGAAGCGAATCCAAGAATTGGAACACAAGAGACGCAGCCAGTGGATGCAGTCGCAACAGGTTCGAGTCTACAGTTCCCAGTCTGTACGACCAGCTTTTATCCTTCCCAAGCAGCGATTTCTCCTTCAAGAGTGTTCTTTGCCTTCCAACGCGGTCTGGGAAGTGTCTACTACTCCGAACCAACGTGTGTTAGTGTCTGAACCAATTGCAGTTGCAAGACCAACACCATCTTGCGAAAATTCGTTCAAAATCCGCCCTCGACCACCGAAACGACCTGCAACAGTATCATCAGAAGGTCGAAACTACGTCGCTATGAACTCTGCAACGATTTCACGCGCTCGTGTGCGTCGAATTCGAAGTGCTTACTCAACCGCAAGGGGTGAAACTACTCCACGATGCGAAAAACATGAAATTGCAGTGGTTCTGCACGACCAAGAAGAAGCTGTTGCTGTTTTGCCACTTTCTGGTGAAAATGTTGAGGACAATCAGCCAGAAGTGGAATTTACTGGCGATTTCAAGACGAACACTGCAACTTTTGCAGTGTCTAACTTTCAAGCAACATTCGCTACCCCAGTGATTGTTGAGTTGGAAGAATCGAAAACCGCTGAGAAGAAAAAGAGGAAAAGGAAGAAGAAGCGGTCAACTGTTCCGAAAGATTTGCAATTTCGAAGCAGAGTGCTCGAATTGGTCTCCATCGCAGCACAGCTACAAGCCATTGCTGATGAGGAGCAGAAGGACGCCAATGGCATTCAAAGCATCGATGAGTTCGGTTGTATGCCGTCTTTGACGACAACATTTGCATCAAAACCTATTTGAAACGGGAGTAAATGAGAAAGATCTTTTATTTTGATAAGCTAAAAGTGCTCGAAGAGTCACCGCTTTGACAGCCTCAGACGTCAACAATGAAGATATCCAGCTCATTCTTGCTCTTACTAGCTCTTCGCACCATCAATGCAGGTATAAAGACGCTTCATCGCCTCGTACATTGTGTCTGCTAATGGCATTGTGCTTGGTTCTTTCTTGCAGAGTTTGTGTATTACAACTTTGACGGTACTACAGGTCTCGTGCTGAATGGCAAAGCTGCTACAAGCAGTTGTGCACCATTTGAACCTGTACGACTTTACTACCCTCTCCCTTTCAAAAGAAGATATTCAATTGCTGACTTTTATTCCAGACGAAATACTCGAAATTCGCTGGTGCTGACGACATTCGGGAAGCCTCAGTAGACGCCATTCTGACCGAACAACTCGAAGGAGTTCGTCTGGAGACACGCGATACGGAAAACCATAGGACAAGCGGACGAATTGCAGTGGAGACAGCGATGCTGGGACACCGGGACAGTTTCGAAGCAAGTGAAGAAAGGAATCGATGTCCTGTTCGTCTGCGTCTGACAGCCTCACAGCCTCATCAGGTTTCATCCGTGTGGTATGCACAACAGCTTCCAGTTCTGCAAGGGTTCGAGACCAGATTCACGTTTCAGATCACTGATCAGTCCAGACGCTGCTTCGAAGTGAAGGATCAAAACTTCGGCCTTCGGGAGTACCGGAGTTGCGCAGTGCACGGAGGAGACGGTTTTGCCTTCGTTTTGCACTCGCACGAGAACCGTACGGCGACGTTGGGGGGTCCGAACTCTAGTATGGGCTTCACCGGTCTGAAGAACTCGCTGGCGATCGAGTTTGATTCGTGGTTTAACGATGATTCGACTGGAGAAGATGTCTTTTACGACCATGTAGCCATCTATTCACGAGGTCAAAACAGTAACGCGGACACAGAGAGAGCTCGGATTTCCGCAGCTGCAGTTCATGACCTCGCCGATGGCAAAGTGCATGTTGTCAAGATCCGGTATTATCCTGAACTGAAGGTATTTGTAGGCTTTGGCGTGTGTGTGAGTTTCTGCTGCTGACGATTTTCCTAAATGGCAGTACGAGTACGTGTCATACTTCTCCGCTACAGCAAACTTGCCAAAGTTTATCAAGGACGTCTCGGAAGGCCGAAGGGTGGGGACGCTACTGGTGTTCATGGACGATGACATCACAAACGATAAGCCTATCCTGGCTATTCCGATCAACCTGGCAGCTACGTTGAGATTGGATTCGGACGAGGCATTTGTGGTTCGTTCAGTGACTATTCTATTATCATTTTTGCGTTGATTCATCCATGAATTCCATTTCCACAGGGTTTCACGGCGTCAACTAGCAGTTCATGGCAGAAACATGACATACTTGGGTGGTACTACTGCACAGAGGTACATTTGCGTTCATTCTGTATTGGAAACTCCTTATTGTGAACTAAATGTGTTGATATTCAGCCGCCATGCTTGGACCAGTACGACACGGTGATGACCTTCGACTTCGACTACAACGAGCAGTCGATGCTGTCCACCGCTTCATATGGAAACACACTGTACCCGATCTTCATCTACCCGAACACAGCGTCCTGGGCTAAAAAGCAGGCTTATTTCGCTGCGAACCAGAAGATCGGTCTCGCTTCATAAAGTTCGAAAAACAAAAATGTGAATCTACAGTTTATGGCGATCAAAATTGCCCTCAGTGTATTCATGTATCACGTGTAGCGATGTAGTGTCAGTGGTTTGTCAAAGCTTCTAGTTGTAACGCGTGACGGTACGGCCATTCAGAGGCTGCACGGGGCGAGCGTTGTTTCCGTTGTCAGTGATGTGGTACTCAACCAGGTCCTGGTGAAGACGGCCGAAATCGACAGACGAAATCTTGATCGCGTCCTGCACCACCCACCAGTCCGCAGTCTCATCACAACCAGGGGTGGTAAGGCTGCCGGGGTAGTTGTAGATGCCGCAGTCCTTGCTGGCTCGCTTGATCAGAGCCGAGTAGGATTTCCTGTTTTATCGAAAAATGTTAGTGGGTTTTTCATAAAGTTAAAGAAACACACCAAATTCAAAACTTACAGCTGCACGACAATAGCCTCGGAGTGGTCGGTCGAGTTGACGTTCTCAAGAGCGTCAAGCACAGGTCCCAGCCACGGGTCCGACTTGGGACCGACCTCGAGGAAGATACCCACCACAAGAAGGGCCTTGCCATCGCTCGACTTGTGCACGAAGTGGATCTCGCCGTCCAGAGCTTTTCCGTTCAGCGTGTGCTCGGAAGGAGCGTGCAGGTGGAACTGAGCCATGTTGTACGCAGCGTTGTTTGCCTTGATAGCGCAGTTACCTGTCGTAAAAGAACCTCATTAATGTCGACTTTCATAATTGATACTGCAGAAACTGCAACTTACCACCAATAACATCGACCTCAAGAGGCTCGTGGGGCTCCGTCAGGTTGTACTGGGAGCACTTTCCGCTGAAGCTAAGCGGGGATTTCTTGCCCTTGCCAGACTTAGCACTGGTGACGATGTCGATAGGCGATTGACGGACACCACCGCAGGCCTTCCAGTGCTCGGACCACTTGGAGGCGGCCACCATACTGGCGTCGTTTTCACGGTAACCCCACACGGGACCGGTAGACACATCCGCGGCCATAGTCAATTGACAAGCGGCAACGGCGGCAGCGACGGCAGCGAAGAACTTCATTTTTGTCGGAAAGCAGTCGGATCGGAGTCGAAAGGAGTGGTGCTTTGAGAGCAAATTGGGGAATGAACAACAGAGAAAAATCGTTGCATTGCGGTGAGGTGTCGGCGCAACGAGGCGAGGAGTCAAGTCGGGATTGGAATGCAATCCGTGATGGCGGAACTTGTGGATGTATACACAGCGGTAAGGACGTGCCCGAAAACAACCACCTGTCCATCGCCAATAGTTGAGTCAGAACTTTGTAACGATTTACGATATTTTTAGTCAATTTTTGAAAACTGTTATCTCCTATATGCATCCTTGAAATGATTACCTCAATGTTGATTTGTTAAGTTCATAAGACCTTGAGGTTATTTAATTTTCTTAATATAATAAAGTGTAAGTACTGGCTAAGTTTGTGGCATAAAAGAATGCCTGTCGGTGGTTAGGCAAAGATTGTTCTGTTTGATTTGGCAAGCCCGTACGTTAGCACTTGAGTTTGACAGCCTGCACTCGACCAAGATGGGATATCGACAGGTGATTCCAGAGAGCAACCATATTGTCGCCTGCCGCTTGGAAAAAGTTGATTTTGCTGGTGCTACTACAGTGTCTAACGCGTTCACCATTCGGTTCCTCGGAAGCCGGCGTCAGGAAGATCACGTCCAAGTATCAATTGTCGCGGGCCCGCGTAAACAAGGAGATCCACACATGCAGGGAGAGAGGTCTTCGTTGTTTGTTTTGAGAAAGTAGAACGCAACACGGACAAGTAGTTTTCCATGCTGTTCGTTGGAGTTCCTCAGAGTAACAGAGTCCTACCATAGTCATCAGATCACGTAAGATTTTAAACGCATGAATGCGGTTAAAGTTTGCGAAAAGTGGAGCCATCCATAACGCTTCAATAAAACTTAATGGCATTCGTCATAACCCCCATCGTCACACGAAGCAGACGAAGCGGAGGTGACGTGAAGTAAAGTGTCCTTAACAGCAGCAGCAGCAGTTAGGCAAGCGTCACAGGTAGGAACAAGTGCATTCCTGTCCGATTCAAATGCCTGTTTGCCTTTTAGGTACATGTTGTTGTCGATTGTAAGTTGAAGTGGCAACTGGATCTCAAAATTAATTATCATTTCTATCATTGCACAGTTTTCACACTCTACACGAACTCTCCCTTCAACGACTGCGGCGGAAGACTCTACGTTGCTCTGTTTTTGCGTTCACGCTCTGCTTCACTGCAACACTGTACATTTCATAGGCGATTCCCACAACCGATTACGCCCATACCCCTGAGCTGTGCTTGCCAGCTTCTACTGATGCTAGTACTTCCTTAACGGACGAATCCGTCAATAAGTTAAAGAGATCTTTATCGTCCAAGCAATATCCTAGCCTTTGCACTCATTGTTCGTCGAAAGAACGATTTCATCCTCATGAAATCCTGCAAGTACCAAGCAAAACCCAATGCTTTGTTATCAACAACCATTAGTATAACAACATTCTTCCAATGATCCTACTAGCAGTATTGCGTTCACTTCACTGATGAAGCGACTGCCACCTTTGCCACTGTCAATATAATGTACATGTAGCCATGTATCACAACATGTTTGCGCATTCACTTGGCCACGTACCCTCACTGCCCCATTTTCAAAGATACCAAACAACATGGGCAAGATTGAGGACCGTTTGGCTGAGCTTGGCTACGAATTGCCTGCCGCTGGCGTCCCAAAGGGCAACTACGTTAACGTCGTGCGTACGGGGGACTACATCTACACCGGTACTTAATTCCTCAGCATTTCCACCCTGAATTCCCCCATTTCTAATTAAATTATCTCCTCAATAGCTGGTCATTTGCCTATTACGACTGCGGGGGAGCTCATCACTGGTAAAGTGGGCAAGGACTTGACTACGGAGGAAGGTTACGCTGCGGCGCAACGCGTGGCGTTGGCTCTATTGGCCACGCTAAAAAGTACGCGAGCTTTTGCTTGAAAAACGATTAATTTTCTCAAACTAACGCTGAAATGACAGAGGAACTGGGTGAACTGGACCATATCAAGCGCGTGGTGAAGCTCACAGGCTTCGTGAACTGCGTGGACACTTTCACGGCCCAACCAGGCGTGATCAACGGTGCTTCCGACACTGTAGCTGCCATTTTTGGTGACAAGGGCAAACACGCACGTTCTGCTGTGGGTACTAACGCCCTTCCTCTCAATGTGGCTGTGGAGATCGAAGCTATCGTGGAAGTGGAAGCTGGAGCGCCATCACTCTCGTAAACTACGAGGGTAGAAGTAAAAAGGAGAATTCATGCAGAATTTTACTTACGGTATTTGTTTTCTACTTGTGACGGACACTAAAGTGTAGAGCTAGGAAGCCTAGAAGACGGAAGAAGAGGCTGAGAGCAACAAGACTCCACATATCTGTCCATACAGATTGATCTGGGATGTTGTATCCCTGTAGGACATCGTGTCCAGTCATAGGAGTACAATCCGTTGCTGAACCTTCCAGATCACACGGAATATCCGCTACATTACGCCAAAATGCACGCATGAAGCCGAAGTAGCCGTACTTGAAGGGCGTAATGAGCTCCAACCACCGGAACATGACAGGTACACGCTCAGGATCCACGAACATGCCACCAAGTAGTAAAAGAGGCATTATGAGAATATTCCCGACGATAGGAGCGATGTCTACACGACGGCAGATACAGGACACAGCGTAACCAAAGGCTACACAAGCGCTGTTCATCGCTACGAGCAGGATGAGCATCTGTACGAACACGAGGAAGCCTGGTGATCCGAAGAAGCCGAAGATCAAAATGTAGATCGGAACCAGGTTCAACGTCGGTAGAGCGACTTGGGAGGGTAATTCGCACAGGTTTTTAGCGAGAAACCAAGCTCCGATACGGTACAAACCCACATCTAATTCTCGGTAGACGATAGGCAACTCCACAGGCACGGAGATGATAGCAGGCATCGACGCAGAGTACACTTGATCCGTGATGATGTAGAAGAAAGCACCGGAGAAATTACGGATGCCCTTCTGATCCACTTGGAGCTGAAAGTAAATGAGACCAAGCAGGAAGGCGAAGATGAGCGTCTGTAGTACTTGAAGACGGAAAGCCATAGGGTCTCGAGCCAGACGCAACGCGTTCCGATGTGCTAAGACCTGAACTTGGCCCCACAGAGGTAAACGCGTATTCTCATAGTCAAATTCCAAGCCATCTCCATCCCGTTCTACTTCGTAAACCACGATATCCACCAGATCTCCAGATATCTGTTTGTTGTTAGCCTTCCGCTTCTGTTGTCGTTCGGTCCAAGCATCTTTCAGCCGCTGAACACGGGCCAAACCTTCGTTATCGGTAGCTCTTTCCAGCACCACAAGTTGCTCCATAAAGTGGTCCGCAGGGTTCATGAATTGCGGGCAAGGCAGTTCTAAAGCAGCGAAATGACTCAAAGCTTCATTTGCAGGCCCTTCGAACACTGTAGCACCCTCCACCAGCAGATACAATCGATCAAACAGTGCATAAACTTCGGAAGAGGGCTGATGGATCGCAGTTATGACTGTGCGCTTCTTCGCAAGTTGCTTCAATTGAGCTACCACCGCTCGAGCCATACAACTGTCCAGTCCGGAAGTCGGTTCATCCACGAACAACACCGCAGGATTCGTGAGGATTTCAGAGGCAAAAGCCAATCGCTTCTTCTCTCCTCCGGAGATGCCTCGTAACATCCAGCCACCGATTAAAGTATCTCTACAACTGGTTAACCCCAATTCAGTGATCACTGCATCGGCTCGATCTTCACAGCGTTGTGTACTGACTTGACCTCCCAATCTCAAACGCGCTTGGAACACCAAATGTTCCTTCACCGTCAACGTCGAGTGGAACAACTCGTCCTGCATGGCATAAGCCACCAACTTCCGTAACTGTGGGGTGTATCCATTCACTCCATTGATCACAATTTGCCCGTCCATATTGACATTTCGACCGGATAAACAGTCAAGAAGGGAACTTTTACCAGCTCCGGATGGACCCATAATGGCCAGTAATTCACCAGGTTGGGCGACACCATTGGCATCGTGAAGAATGATCTTTTTAGACGCTCCAGAGTCGGTGGAAATAGGCACTCGAAGACTTAAATCTCTCCATTGCAACGTGAGTTGAGGGGCTTCAGGGAGCAACAAACTGTCGTTTGCCATGTCCAATTTCTTGCGAATCTCCTCCTCTTCGTCTGCAGTACCGAAAACCAATGGATCAGGTACTTCTTTGCCTTGAATTGCTCTCCATCGTAATGAAGGGGTTACAGACGCCATTGCCTTAGCAGAAAGAGAGAAAATGAGCGGAATGCTGCGTCAGGGGCGCTATCGAGAGCCATTCCGGACGTCGCGTGAGCTTTACTGCGTGTGTGCATGATGCATCCTTTGAAAACGGATAATTGTTGATTTAAATCCTACAGCTATAAGTTGACAAGTTAATTATTGTATGGGAGGAAACTAGACCTGTGAGAATTGAATTTTGTGGTAAATGAGCTCGTGCATTTCTAACAAAACACCGAGATTTTACAACTGAGCAATGGCATCCGCTTTACAACGGTGCAGCAGTGGGCTGTTGCACGTTAGGCTATCCGTTCTATATGAGTGACCACCAACAAGGGTTAATTCATGCTGAATTGCAAATCTTTCGGAACAGTTGACCGCTTCTTCTTCCTTTTCCTCTTTTTCTTCTCAGCGGTTTTCGATTCTTCCAACTCGACAATCACTGGGGTATCGAATGTTGCTTGAAGGTTAGACACTGCAAAAGTTGCAGTGTTCGTCTTGAAATCGCCAGTAAATTCCACTTCTGGCTGATTGTCCTCAACATTTTCACCAGAAAGTGGCAAAACAGCAACAGCTTCTTCTTGGTCGTGCAGAACCACTGCAATTTCATGTTTTTCGCATCGTGGAGTAGTTTCACCCCTTGCGGTTGAGTAAGCACTTCGAATTCGACGCACACGAGCGCGTGAAATCGTTGCGGAGTTCATAGCGACGTAGTTTCGACCTTCTGATGATACTGTTGCAGGTCGTTTCGGTGGTCGAGGGCGGATTTTGAACGAATTTTCGCAAGATGGTGTTGGTCTTGCAACTGCAATTGGTTCAGACACTAACACACGTTGGTTCGGAGTAGTAGACACTTCCCAGACCGCGTTGGAGAAGTAGGTTATCCCTGTTAACTACGATATTCAAACCAATCTTTAGCGATTCCTCCGATGCCACCCATGCGCAGGAATGAGGAGGCTAACAATGCCAGCGCCAAGGCCGGGAAGGTCGAGTGTGAGTTCTGCGGCAAGAGTTACAAAGCTCGAGGGCTCACGCACCACCAGAATTCGTATGGTAGACGACGCATCAAACGTCGCGACATCTGCTTCGAATCCACGAATGTGAATGCTTTCGCTCACATCCTGAGTTTCCTCAGTAACCAGTCAGTTGTGAAGCTTCAGGCTGCTACAGGTGCAATCTACGCAGGTAGCAATACTGCAGTCAGTGCTGGTTGCTTTCCATGTGAGAAGGATGAGCTGGTAATTGCCAACGGATTGTGTCTGGGCTGCAATCGAGCTAAAACCCAGGGAATCCGTGAGACGATCACAACTACTGACGCTAGGAAGCTGTACAGGATCCACGACATCAACAACATGCGTCACAGTACACACAGAATGCAACATCGCGGCTACTATTCTCCATTACGAGAATCTGGAACGCAATGCAATCCGAACTTTTGGATCGAAGAAGAAGTGGCTGGAGCACATTGCTCCCAAAGCTCTTCGTCGACAGAAAATAGTCCAGATGAAGCGGAGAGCCGAAGAGGAGTATCAAGCACTGTTGGCAACGTTTTCGAAGGGATTCCAAACCCTCGTGCGTGGTTTCGTCGTTGGCCGCATGACTGAAGAGCAGCTAAGAGAACGAACACCTCGTTATGACGCGGTCGCTCGATCTCTATATATTGAGGGTTACTCCGCACTTGCATCGGCATTTGTGCTTCAAAACGTCGGTACGGTGGAGGAGGTGGCGGACTCGATTGAACGCGCGACCAAGGAGATAAAGCGCAGAAAACGGGAACGGGAAGAGGCGAAGGTGTATCGCAAGACAAGAACAAAAGAAGCCATTGATTATATCAATTGTAACTACGTGGATGAGAAGAGCATAATTGAAGCACGATACACGCGGTACTGCGACCTTACTGCAGGTCTTAGTACCAGGGAGCCGAAACTTCGCTCGGACAGTGTGCTTACATCATGAGAGGAGAAGGAGCTGTCGATGATATTGTGGACACGATGGAGGAGATGGATTTCTTGTTCACTCACACTTCGTACGCTAGTTAATGTAGCTCTATCGTTCTCGAGAGAAGGTACAACCACGAGTATGGCTATTGGTCAGGCTCGGACGTGTCCGACGAGTCTGGGGGATATGGCTGTTATGGATACGGCTCGAGAGTACGTGCACCAGAGAAAAACTTAAGTGCAGGATCAGGGACCAGTACCTGCTTAACTCGAATGGCTTGAAACTACCTGCAAAGTGGCAGCGAGAACTTGAGATCCGTGCAGCTGCTCATCAAACGTGACCAAGGATCGAATGTTTGGCTGAGGTGCTTGTTGGAGCTTTCCAAGAAAGAACCAACAAAATCCATTAGCAGACTCAATGCAAGAGGTCTTTATACCTGCGCCGATAATGTGAAGAGCTAGTGATAATGCCAATGAGCTGGGAATTTTCATTGGGAAGCTTTGATGCAGCACTTTTAGCTTATCAAAATAAAAAGATGTTTCTCTTAAAACCAAGACTGATATCAACTACAAATACGACAAACTAATTCATAAACGCTCCAGAACAATTCCTTGGATCAATTCTGCTGCCTCTTCCACATGTAGAACCCTCGGTAGAACGGTTTGCTGACCTTCAGCTCGTAGCAGTCCGTCTCGACCACCTCCTTATTCTCCACATACCACTCAAACATCACTCGACACTCAGTTTCCTTCAACGCCTTGTCTGTATCTCCACATCCTCTCTCTCTAGCTTGTCGTACCATGTCGTAGTACTCTTTGCAAGTCTTGGAGCCGATGTAGTCCACGTATCCTTCCCAGAACAGCTCCGAATTACGAGTCCGATCACACAATTCGTCCAGCTCGTGCCGTGTGTTGTTATACATGGTGAAGACTTGGTGACAATACAACGGCCACGTTGTCTGTCTCCACGGTCGATGAGAATTAACTCCCGAACATTCTTTGGCCGCTTTGGCTTCTTCAGCATAAAACTTGTTGCAAGCATTTACCTTTTGCCAGTTTGTATAAAGTTTAAGGAACGTCAATGCTTGATCCTTCTCATTGGAATCTTCCGGTAACTCTTGGATGCAGCTCGACAGCGTCTGGTTGTGCTGGTAGAACAAGTTGAAGCTGTCGACACACTTGGGTGCTTCATTTGGGTTATTCACCCACGACTGGGTTTTAACATCCGGGTTGCAGTTTTTCGCCACGAACTCGCAGATGAACACGAATTTTGAGCAGAAATCTTGTGTCTGGAGACGTGGAGGTACAGCTGAATTATGTAGAGCTTGAGAATGACTGAGATCCACAACGAGTGCCGTAAGCAACACGAGAAGAATCCGACACATTGCCATTTTGGGATGATTTTTTTTTTCAGACTGAAGAAAACTTAGGGTGCACCACTTCAATGTATGTCATAGTTGATATTCGTTAGGATAGTTCTATCAATTTTAATATCCATGTTGAAGTTGTAACAATTATGAAGGTCATGGTGCTCCGTACACGTATTCTCGGATGCTGTTCATCAGCACGTCCCCCCACCTTCCAATTCCTGACTGCAGTTCTTGGCGTGCACCTTCCGACAGCGGGAACTGGGGATTATGAAGCTTTACGAATGCTGCACGCCGCAGAGTCACAACCAGCTCACTCTCCCTTTGACTCCCTGTCAAGACGATGGCACCTGAAGTATCCAGTCGAGCGCGCTTCTCCGTGATGTAAGGGTAGAGTTCATCCTCATCAATGCAGTCAAGTGCCAATACACCACATGTTTGTCCACCGAAACATTCGTCGTCCTTAGAGAAAAAGTGTGAGAACGTCACGATGCTGCTCTCAACAGACGTACAGTTCTCCGAATGTGATAACACACGAATGTTCTGCACATTTCCATCGATCGAGTCGTAGTCATCGCTCACTGTCGTATGACCCAACTTCTCGGATATGTCGATCTCAATGTTCTTGTAATGGAACATGACTGCCTCCCATACTTTATCAAGCGACTCAACACCAGGGAAATGCATCACTTCAGAGTGCATCACACAGATATCTCCCTCAGGTGTCTCGTAGCGATGATCTGACGTATGTGGCTTCTCCGGATCGACGAATCTGTCTGGGGCCATTAGAAAATCATAGGCATTCTGGAGCTTCCGTCGACGTACAGCCATTAACGTTTCTTGACGTTCCTTCCAGTCCTGGGTCAGACAGATCCGCGTGTACAGCGGATGAGCTTCTTGCGGTCCCTAAATCACCATTTTAATTAAATAAATACTCCATCTCAATACTCCATCTCATTAGGAATATCTTTCTTCTTACCAAGCTTGCGGCGAGAAGCGACTGTGCGCTGGCAACTTTGAGCTGCTCGCTCTTGGCTACGGACGTTAGCAGACGGTTCTCTGTCACCACGCGCTGTAACTCCGGGTCCATCAGCATCACATCTTCCGGTGATAATGAGCGGAGTTTTAACTCCTGAAGCTCCGATTTGAGACGCTGCGCCTGTTCTCGGAGTCGCTGAGCCTCCTCCTGAAGAAGACAAAGATTGAATAGTTAGGTAAGCTTGGATAGTAGGGGTTGGACGTACCCGACGAGCTGTGTAAGTGGATTTCTGCTTTTTCATTAGAATATCTTCTCTATCTCTCAAACTCAAGATCAATAAATATTTGTTTATATTCTTCAAAAAAAGCACGTCAAAACTGATATCTAACGATTGAGCTCGGAGCTTGTGACGGACCACGCACCCGACTGCAACGAGGAAGAACTACGCTCCGATGCGTGGATCATATGTTCAAGAATCACGACGATCTCAGCCGCAGTGGGGCGATTCTTTGGGTCATTTTGCAGACAACAATCAGCCAAATCGATAATCGCTTTGGGGCAGTCTTCCGAGAAATCTGGGCGCAGTTTCCCCTCTGCAACGAGGCTCAAGATCTCCGCTTCTTGGATTCTACCTCGGTTCGATTGATTCTCGTCGTTCCAGTACGGATAATCGTCCGTGTCGATTTCGGACAAAACCACTCCGAACGAGAAGATATCAGCAGCTTCGTCATAGTCCCGACCCAGCAGAACCTCAGGAGCGATCCAGAATGAAGTGCCTACACCTGCAGTCATGTGGGTTTCTACGATGTAGCGCATACGTGCGATGCCAAAATCACTGAGCTTGGCTTCCAAGTACATGTTCAGCAGTACGTTCTTGGACTTCAAGTCTCGGTGGATGATCTTAGGTTTGAGACTGTGTAGGTACGACAAAGCTTCGGCAATGTGCAGCGCAATGGTGGCCTTATGGGACTCCCAGGACAGCCGCTCACCCTTGAGTTTGTACCCGTGTAAAACGTCCCGCAGATCTCCATTTTCCATGAACTCAGTGACGGCTGATAAGTGTCGGAGGTTGTCCCAGGCAACGCCAACGAACTCGACGATGCGCGGATGATAAAGCACAGCCATCATGATGATTTCCTTGAGGAACATCTCGATCTCGGCTGCTGTAACACTGCGGTCCGGACGGATCTTCTTGATGGCTACACGACGGCCTTTGTATTCGCCTATGAACACTAACCCGAAGCCTCCTTTGCTGATACACCTGCCCATTTTTAGTAGTTTGTGGTCCAGACGGTTCGTGATGATCACTGGGTCGTTCAGGAACACGGGATCTACCTGCACTTGGGTATCGTCGAAGTCGAGAGTGTCGCCAAATTCCTGGGAGTAAAAATCGTTCTTGGAAGAGGACATGCGCTGGTTTTTCTGGTGGGAGAAGTACCGCCAGGCTACGACTGCCACCACTACGATAACAAGGGCACAACCTCCTGCGACTAAGCCGATAAGTAAAGAATTGGTTCCTCCAGAAGACGTATCCGCTATAAAATATGAGGGGCAAAATAAGTTTCAAAGAAATACAAACTGTTTCGAAGGGAAAATACTTAACATACCTGTTGTCGATGTCTCCGAGGTCACGCAAAAGGTGCGATTGTGCGCGGTTTGCCACATTCCATCGGTACAAGTAGCAGACTTGTCCGGTAGATCCGAGTCAAAAACTGCCAACGTTTCGATTGCGCTGAATACCGTCGAGCTAATGTTAAAGTCAGTGATGTCATTCTCCGCAATGTACCTGAAGGATAATACGTTGTCAGAGTGCAGAAGCAAACAAAACGTCCACATCAGTACACTTACAATTCTTGTAAATTGTCGACGTTGAAGACCACAGTGGGGAATGTTGAAATGCTGTTGTTCGTTAGATTCCTGTTCCAGACAAAGTTAGATTGAGGCAGGATAAAGAGAAAGAAGGAGCTTGACTTACAGAACTTGAACTGCACAGAACTGGTTTGAGCAAGAGTGAGCAATTGATGAACCAACGTAGGCGGCTGTCAAGTGGTTGGAGGACATATCCCTGCACAAGTCACAACGTGATCAGAATATACCCAAGAAGCAGTGCAATAAGTGGACGTACAAATACTGGACGCTGTCGAGACCCGCAAAGAAATCGTATCCTAACTTGATCATGTTGCAGTTTCTCAACGTACTGCAAAAAAAAAATTAGCAAAATAATTAGAACTGAATGGTGCAAAACTTACATGTTCAGTGTTGTCGAGGGATAAAACGTCGATGCAGTCTGCGTGATGGAAGACATGTCAATGTTCTCCAGCGATCTGTTACACCCCAGGACGTATCACAGTCAGTATTACCCCCTTTTCTCTCAAACTCTTTAAACCTACTCACACTGTAGTGATCCCAATAGACCCTTCCTCCACCTTGGCAATTGGCAGCGTTGATCCTGGCAAGCTCTGATCCTGCGGTACGAACGTGATAGTCTGTGGGTACGTTCCCTCTCCTACAATTCTCCTGTCAACAGTAACCACAGAACCATCAGTACTTCATAATATCTTGATTCCTAAATAGCTACTCACAATGTCGTGAGGTTGGATGGCACCAACAGTGTACGGATCGAGTCAATAGCCAATACGTCCGACACCGTAAGACTCGTCGGATAGCTGTCACTGCCCTCGTTCGTCCTAAGTGCGACATGGAATTCCCATGTCTCCGAATCTGCGTAGTCGCTCAAGCACGAGCAGGAGGCATTCACCGCTGTGTAAATTTCGGGACACCCGCCGTTCGGACTCTCCTCGTTCGAACGGCGTTGCACCGACGGGACTCCATAGCACATGACGTCGCTGCTTGTGAGGTTGTTCAGGGCGGAATTGACGCCCACCGCCAATTGCGTCTCATTATCCTCGAAATTGTTGGTGAACCATTCTTGAGCCAAAACTTCGGCCTTCGTGGTGACGGAGGACGAGGAGCTCTGTGCAATGACTACAAGGGGTTTAACGCTTGCTAATAGCGCCCAAGACACCAGCAACAGCCATTTCGCCATGCCGGACGAGAAGTGAGAGTAGCTGGTTGAGATCGACGAAAACAACTCGACAACTGTCTGACTCGCAGTGAATTTTAACCAATCAGAAAATAGATCATCTCTGTATCAGATACTTTTTGCTTGATTGACATTGTGCTTTAGAACAGCTTTGGCTCAGATGGTCTACATATTGACCGAACGGATACGTTGACGACGAGGATTCCAGTAGAATGGCTTCACTGTAACTTGACATGGATCACTGAGGCCAGTGGGAGTCTTTACTTCCCTGGGCTTAGGAAGAGTGTTGGTCTCCACGCTGAGTCTCCATAATGGGTCACCTTGTGCGTTCCAGCGCTATAACCTTTCGTGTTGAAGTATTGTTTGATATGATGTTTGTCCACCTGTGGACCAGCTTAGAAATAAAACTACCGGTGCTAGTTAGTGCATTCGTCCGTTTGTCCGTTTGTACGGACGAATGCACTGATGACAAGATTCGGCGCCTGGGTCAACCGAATGCGAATGAGTCAGGATTCCGTGCCGTGCGATCGCATCTTCGCGGGAGCGAAGGTGTATGCTTGACTTTGTATCCGTAAAAGATAATTAACGCTGATGTTTCGTCTGGGAAACCACAGACACCGAGTGGCGACAACTTTTTAAGGATACTGATGTCAAGAACTCGCCACTGAAAACCCGTGGGTACCTACTTGCTATTTGCATTGTGCTGTATAATTCCTTGACTCAACTGTTGTGCGTTCAAAGAGGTAACTTATGCAGACAGTTCATGGATTTCCTGCTGCTGTGCATTATTTACGTTTTTTTCATACTTTATTGTCAAAATGAAAAACAGATCCACGCGAAGAAAAACAATGTATTGCAGTAGACCATCAATTGACTCTTGTGTTCTACAATAGCTTGTGCACAGAGTTGCATAGCGTATTTTCTAAGTATCTCAGTTGGCCGTAGTTTGTCCTTGATTTTTTTTCCGTCTTCTCCTTCGTCAACTAGTGTATTGGCCAAGAAATTCAACTGCCCGTAATTTTGTCTTTGGGATCTCTGACCTTCTCCTTGATCTTCTTTGATGTCCCCGAAACATCTTGATTAGGTTCACAAGACCGTCGGAAACTCCAGGATTGTTCTTCACGTGATGATGAGCGCTTTCCAGTTCTTGCCCAATCTCCTCGCCTGTTCTTGTGGGACATCATCGTCTTGAATGCGGAGGTTGCGCGTCTGCTGCGAGGGATCAGCGTTGACTTGGACCATGACGAGTACCATCACAATGAGGATCTTGAGGAAATTTGAGAAGGCCATTCTGGCGGAGGTGCTGTGGCCTTAGAGGTAAGTTGGTTGTGAAGCAGTAGGGTAATTTTGGAATGAGCTCCGAATGGGAAGGACAAGAAGGAGCTCGGTGCAACTACGCGCCAATGGCTTGGACACTAATGAACACTATGTGAATACTAGACATGCATCCGTATGTACAATAGATGTTTGACGTGGTTTACTCTGTATTACTCCAAAGATTATTATCCGGTCGTATTCACGGTCGTATTCATAGTCGTACGACTCGAATTCAACGATCGTGTTCAACTGCTGAAGACTCGTCCACGACAATTATCATTTCGGCGGCAAGCGCTCTTTGCTGACGAAAATGGTTGCCTCCAAGCCCCAGCCTGTCCTCGCAACACCAACTAACACTTTTGTCCGCTGCAGGCAGTAGTCGCTAGCATTTTGAGAGGTCCGGTTGCTAACTCCATTGGCATCTGATAAACATTAAACACGAATGGTTCTCCCCTCCCAACTGCTCAAGACAAGTTGAAAACTCTCCTTTCAACGGAATGCTGGGGGCAACTTCAATTCATGTATGGTTTACTGTCACAGTACATGATTTCCACTATATTGAACCACTAAAGCTTCACGACTACAACCTAGTCACCATGCCGAGGACCACTGCCGTGACGAAGGTATTGTCCACGGCATGATGTTGTATTCCAAGAACGATCCAATCGGAAAGATTATGGGAGCAAAGGCCTCAAAACTGACTTAGTCGTCGTCAAAGGCACCATGTGGCAACTTCTGGGTGGCGATGACCGAACACAACAATGTCCGAAGTGGGTCAAAATGGCAATGATGCTGTCGAAGAATGGTGCTGCCGAAGTTCGCCGTGTTTCAGTGCACCCTGGCTGCCAGCGCATGGCTCGCAGTTGATGACCCATCTGGTGCAAGGAACAACGGCACATTGCTTTACGCCCTTGACATTACCGGTAGGAGTTTCATATGCAGCGAAGACGTCAGCGTCAAGTTCTACAGTTTCTTTGGCTTTGAAAGTGGTTGGAATTTACGAACTTTTGCATACATTTATTGTCAAAATGATCATCACATCCGCACTATCCTTTGATCATCGCGGCTAAGTCAATACCTATAGTATACAAACACCAGAAGCAGTGCTTCTGGTGTGCTTCCAACAGGAGTTATCTTGCTTAATCCGATGATTAAACCGCTGCTTGATCAGAGATTAAAGACAGCAACTCGAAGGCTGAGCAAAATCGACACCCAGAAACCAAGCGATTGAGAATCTCAATTTGAGATCGTCTTACGAGCCCTCACGTCACGTGAAAACTCACGATAGGACGCAAAACTTGTCAAATCAACGTATGGGATCTTACAAACAGATTGCCATTCCGTAAACAAATGACAATCTTGCAGTCCACCACGATTTGATCGCGTTCGTTTCTCGCTGCTACATCGACGGACACCGGAGACACTCAAAACGCCACTCATTTGCGCTTCCGACTCTCATGGCTAGGGATATAGATACTGTACATGTACTGGTTGCTTGCTCAAAAAGCTCGCTTTATCTGCCCTCACGTTGAAAGTCATTTCCAATTTGCTCGCATCGAAGCAAATCTACCACCTACCACTTCGGTCCCCGCCTCAAGATGAAGTTTTTCGCCATCACTACTGCGCTGGTCGCATGCGCGCTTTCAACCGCCTCCGTTTCTGCCGATGGAGTGGAAGGTGGTGCGTGGGGGTACAAGACGAACGACGAGAGCATGGCTAGCCCTGAGCAGTGGTCGGAGTACTACCCCACCTGTGGTGGCTCGAAGCAGTCGCCAATTGACATCGAGGTGTCTGGAGGCTGCAACGCTGAGACTCGCTCGCTCACGTTCAGCGGTGAATGCACAGAATACAACTTGACCCAGTCCGAGGAATCATTCAAGGCTTCGGTCAGCGGTGGTACGTACTAAAATCTGAAGAATACTTTTCTCGGACTTCAGTCTAAAAAACCTTTGTGTACTGTTCCAGGTTCCTGCGCGGTTTCAGCCAACAACGCGTCGTACAACATGCAACAGTTCCACTTGCATGCTCCTTCGGAGCACACACTGAACGGTGAACACCTGGACGGTGAGGTGCATTTCGTGCACAGCAACGTGGACGGCTCTGCTCTCCTGGTTGTCGGTGTTTTCTTCAAGGCCGTCGACAATGGAGAAACGGACCCATGGGTCGCTTCCGTCCTGGACGCCCTGGACACGGTCAGTATGAACTCTACCGTCGGCATGTCTACGTGAGTATCGATTGATCTTCATCTCAACGCGGAATTATCACTGACGATATCCGTTTTTCTCGCACCTACAGCACCTCATACGCTGACGTTGTCAACGCTGCTGCCGACGCCCATGGAGTGTTCAACTACGCCGGAAGCCTCACGACCCCAGCTTGCAGCGAGATCGTGGACTGGTGGGTGGTTAAAGAGCCCGTGAAGCTTTCCACGACTGACCTCGGCCGCCTGCAGGCCCAACTGAAGGAGTTACCGATCGCCGACGATGGCAAGAACGCACGCCCGGTGCACCCGCTCAATGGCCGCGTCGTCTCCGCGTATCTCTAGACTTTCGTCTCAATTTTCATAACACTTTTCAATAGAGAACAAATAGCGATTTGCATTGCCTCGCTTGCTTTGAGAACGTCCACACGTCAAGCGCTCGTGTTTATACTGGTACCACTGTACAGTATCAATGCCGTCAGAATACTACCACATACCACATAAGTTAAACCTTTGTCGATCTTGCTGTAGGACGAAGGAGGTCACGATGGAAGGGCGGACATGGAGTATTAATTGACTGGGGCAGCGTTAATCAATGAATGCGGACAGCAGCAGGGAGACGGACCGCAGCGCTTTTTGCAACGACAGAGATTGCGGCGAGTTTACTTTCAAGCACCCCAGAGAAGAGCACACGTGCTGAGCAAGAGGCCATCCATTTACTGTATCGTTTTCCATGGCGTTCGGCACTTCAACTCGTAGGATCGACAAGCGGCGCTGCAACTCTCGACACGAGTTGTTCCAGCTGGGAGGGTATAAGATATACCCCCCAGCATTACACCACGTCACGGAGATTTGAAGATTCGACAGTGCAGGACTGCAGACGAAAACGCTCAATAATCTTCCCGTATATTTTGCCTGAGATCGCTAAGAATCTTATGGAAATGCAATTGGATCGGTACATGTACGGTATTGGATTGTGGTGGTGCACTACAAGTTGCAATTTGTATCGAGGTTCTCAAAATTGCACAAGAGTGGTCTGCATGGAAAACATACCGTATAAAACTTTCGGCTCGTTGATTTGGAGTGGTCTTAAAGAGCTATCAGATAAGAATATCTTCTTCTTCTTCTTCTTCTTGACATATTAGGGCAATAAAGTTGGTTTACTAAAGTTATCCCAAACTGTTCTAAATTATTTGTTTCGAGAACAATCAAACGATTCGCGATCGCAGTCGATTTGTACACTGCAGTGTTGTCTTTTGCGATTGTCATTTTCTGCAAATTTCTCATTAGCCTTCAATGAAGATTTACACCGAGATTTGAAGTCCGATCCTGTGCTTTCAAGAGGGGTTCTGTATTTTGGTCTTCGTATTGTTGGTGCAGCAATTGCAGCTCCCCTGACCCCACGAACGAGCCACAATTCCAGGTGTTTGGCTGTTTACGAGTGACGTTGATCAGTGTATCGGCACTTGGTCATCAAGTTAATGCCCTTTTGTTCTTTCCAGGCAAATCGATCATTGCCGACGAGATCTCTGGCTGGGGCGTGTCGGTTTGAAGCTCTGTCGTTGCCTTGCTTCTCCATACCACCGCACGCAGTGATTAGAAAGTTTGATGCCATTTTCTAATTTTTCTTGTCCTCAACACTGACGCCACGACATTCAAGATGAAGTTCATCACTACGATCTCTGCCCTTGTGGCGACTTGTGCTTTGACCGCTTCGACCACCGCTGCCGCTGGAGCGACGGGCGCTCCTTGGGGCTACGCTCCTACCGACACGGCTAGAGGCCCTAGTAGAGCTGGCCCGGCTGAGTGGGGAGAGTACTACACCAACTGCGCTGGCACCAGCCAGTCCCCGATCGACATTGTAGCTGCTGATGCCAAGCAGAACTCGAAGTTGCAGAATACGCTTCGTTTCAGAGGTGAATGCGCCTCTTTTAACCTCACGCAAGGTGGAGAGGGTTTCAAGGCTGCGGTTGTTAACGGTATGTAGATTATAGTCATCAAGTTGATACAGCATTTCTAACTGTGGTTTTTGTAAAGGTTCTTGCCAGGTGAAAGCAAACAAAGCCAAGTACAACCTGCTGCAGTTCCACGTGCATGCTCCTTCCGAGCACACGATCAACGGCGAGCCTCTCGATGGTGAGATTCACTTCGTGCACAGCAATGAAGACGGATCTGCGCTTCTTGTGGTCGGAGTCTTCATGGAAATCGATCCCTCAGGCGACACGGACCCGTGGTTGGAGGCGGTCATCGATGGCATCGACGATGTCACTCCCACTGGACCGACGATGATGGACCTGTAAGTTCTAACTTTGTGCTTCCTAGACCGAATCAAAGCTAACATTTGTTGTGACTTTCATTAATAGGACGTCCTACTCGAACTTGGTCAAGAAGAGTGTTACAGGTGGCAGCCTCTTCAACTACCCCGGCAGTCTCACTACCCCTGGTTGTGACGAAATCGTTGACTGGTGGGTCGTGCAGACGCCGATGAAGATTTCAGCGAAAGACCTCACGCGTATTCGCGAGAACCAGGGAGAAATCGAGATGAACTACAAGAGCGAGAATGCCCGACCTGTGCAGGCGCTGAATGATCGTACGGTGCTGAGCTTTAAGTAGAGAATCAGAGTTAATATATTGAGTGTGTCGCCCCTGTTGCAAATATATACACACAAGACATTTTCAGGCAAAACGATATACACTTCCGTGGCTATCTGCAGACACTCATCATGCAAAACGATTTACACTTTTCGTGACTATCCGCAGACACTCATATACATCGCAGTTGGTCGGCAACGACGAGGGCGTTGTACAGTGTACATGTAGTTGGCATTCATCGATAGGTTGCGATTTCAACTTTTGGTCAAATCTTACTTAGCCAACTTCTACAGGGGGGGGGGGGGGGAAGAACTATTCGTGTTGAATGTTTATCAGTTGCCAACGGAGTTAGCAACCGGACCTCTCAAAAAGCTAGCGACTACGGACTACGGCGGGTAGCAGTGTTAGTCGGTGGTGCGGGGACAGGGTGGGGCTTGGAGGCAACCATTTTCGTCAGCACAGAGCACTTGCCGTCGAAGTGAGAATAGTCGTGGGTGAGCTGTAGCGAAACGATGGAACCGAAAACCAGGCGGAAAGTGACGGAGACACCTTTGAAAACGAGATCGCTCGCTCGCAGTAGAAGAGCGGAGTAGTGTCCGAAAGTGGCTGCTGAAAGTCGAGTAAACTTGATAGATTGCATTCCGCGCTTCCAAAGGCGACCGATTTTCAAAGTGGTGTTTGTTGCGGGCTGTCCAAACCCAGTGGAGTGTGACGCTGCGGAGAATCGTCCAGAGAATCTTGAGTTCAGGCGCACAAGAAAGCTGTGAGCGCTAGCCAACTTCTACAGTGTATGCTGTAATTTGCGACGCCAGTCACATGTTTATTTGATGTTACGGATGTAGCTGATGTTATTGAACCATGTTGGCTCGTGCCGAACTCTACCTACAGGTGACACTATGCAGTGGGAATGAACCAAAGCCAGAGCCGTTCTGCTTGTCGGTATTTGTGTTCCCGATTTATTGATTCAATGCAGTCAAATGCTGAAAGCGAATATACACGAACTTCGAGTTCTTTCCTCATTGCTCATGCTCGAATACAACTGAGAACGGAGGTTCATTATACGCTTATAATGCTTCCTACTGCAGACTGATGATAGTACGTCCATTCAGTGGTAGCACCGGACGAGCGTTCTTGCCGTTGTCGGTCACGTGCAGCTCCTTCAGCTGCGTCTGCAGGCGAGCCAAGTCCGTCGACGAAATGGCCATGGGTTGCTGCACCACCCACCAGTCCACAATCTCGTCACAGCCGGGGGTCGTGAGGCTGCCGGGGTAGTTGTACGCGCGGACGGCGTTGGCGTTGACCAAATCGGCGTATGACCCACTGCAAAGGCAAAACAAATACAAACCGGTCAGTATCAAAGTATTACGAAAAGGGGGTCAATCATATCGATAACTCACAGCCGCATCGAGGTCGGTGTCGCCTCCGTGACGGCTTCCAATCCGTCGAGTACCGAGGTCATCCATGGGTCGGTCGTGCCTCCGTTGGCAGTTTGCAGGAAGACACCGACCACCATAAGCGCGGATCCGTCTGCATTGCTGTGGACGAAGTGGACCTCTCCGTCGAGTGGTTTGCCGTCCAGAGTGTGCTCCGACGGAGCGTGCAGGTGGAACTGGGCCATGTTGTACGAGGCGCCGTTGGCCGACGCGGAACAAGATCCGCCGACGACACTCGCCTTGAAGGTGTCCGCCGTCTGCGTGAGGTTGAAGTCGCCACACTCACCGGTGAACGCCAACGACCGCGTGGCAACATCTCCACCCGTGGTGGTAGTGATGTCGATGGGCGACTGGCGCGAACCTCCGCACGTGGGATAGTGGTCGGCCCACTGGGCAGGTCCGGCCATGGTGGCGTCGTTGGTTTTGTATCCCCAAGGAGCGTCGCCCGTGACGGCAGCGGAAGTTCCAGCGAATGCGCACGAGGCCATGAGCGCGGAGGTGGCAGTGAAGAACTTCATGGTTATTGGTGGTAGAGCTTTTGGTGGTTGTGGTGGTGGGAGGTTGTTGTCGATTTTGGTTGTCGACAGCAAATTGAAGAGTGAGCGGTTGATTAATCGATCGTTAACGAAGAGGTGGTGGTGCTACAAGATCACGTGCCGAAGATATTGAACACGAGGAGATCGTTGAAGCAGCAGCAGGTCAAGCGACGCCAGCGTTCGTTGCTCAAAGGTGATCGAGAAGCAGTGCTGTCGTAGACCTGTGGCTGGATACTCCGTAGCCATAAGGCTTTAGACTACACGTCTGTATGCGAAGAAGTACGAGAGAGCACTGTAGTCTAGGAAGGAAGGCATTTCGTACGAGACTGCCATGCGGTGAGCGTCCCACCGAATACAGCAAGTGCCAATCTTCCGATCGAATTGACCATCTGATTGCGGATCGGGGCTTTCCACAAAGGATTCAATCGCGACAGATTTGAAACGTTTAACACGTGATGTTGTTGTAGTGCGGACTTGAAATCTTGAAGCACGTATATTACTCTTCAGTGGGCACTTAGGCTTCTAGGCTAGAGTCTTGCAACGCCCACACAACTTGCTAATGTTGTGTAACAACCTAGAAAACAGTTTCAATTGCGAAGAATGCCAGGGTGACCACATTGATGCAAAGTTTCTCGTGAAGGATAGGACAATTCCCGCAGGCTACATGAATGTATAAGACTCTACAAGTACTAGTACTGCTACCGGATGCTTCAATCGTTGGATGAACATAGCACCCTACTCTTCATCAAAAATACTTCAGTATCATGCTACAAGGTTACATCGAAACTATTACTGTATACTACTAGAAGTGCACGATTAGGTTCATGTGCTAAACGTTTCAAACACAACAACCTTGTGAAATCCTTCGTGGAAAGCCCCGATCCGCAATCAGATGGTCAATTCGATCGGAAGATTGGCACTTGCTGTATTCGGTGGGACGCTCACCGCATGGCAGTCTCGTACGAAATGCCTTCCTTCCTAGACTACAGTGCTCTCTCGTACTTCTTCGCATACAGACGTGTAGTCTAAAGCCTTATGGCTACGGAGTATCCAGCCACAGGTCTACGACAGCACTGCTTCTCGATCACCTTTGAGCAACGAACGCTGGCGTCGCTTGACCTGCTGCTGCTTCAACGATCTCCTCGTGTTCAATATCTTCGGCACGTGATCTTGTAGCACCACCACCTCTTCGTTAACGATCGATTAATCAACCGCTCACTCTTCAATTTGCTGTCGACAACCAAAATCGACAACAACCTCCCACCACCACAACCACCAAAAGCTCTACCACCAATAACCATGAAGTTCTTCACTGCCACCTCCGCGCTCATGGCCTCGTGCGCATTCGCTGGAACTTCCGCTGCCGTCACGGGCGACGCTCCTTGGGGATACAAAACCAACGACGCCACCATGGCCGGACCTGCCCAGTGGGCCGACCACTATCCCACGTGCGGAGGTTCGCGCCAGTCGCCCATCGACATCACTACCACCACGGGTGGAGATGTTGCCACGCGGTCGTTGGCGTTCACCGGTGAGTGTGGCGACTTCAACCTCACGCAGACGGCGGACACCTTCAAGGCGAGTGTCGTCGGCGGATCTTGTTCCGCGTCGGCCAACGGCGCCTCGTACAACATGGCCCAGTTCCACCTGCACGCTCCGTCGGAGCACACTCTGGACGGCAAACCACTCGACGGAGAGGTCCACTTCGTCCACAGCAATGCAGACGGATCCGCGCTTATGGTGGTCGGTGTCTTCCTGCAAACTGCCAACGGAGGCACGACCGACCCATGGATGACCTCGGTACTCGACGGATTGGAAGCCGTCACGGAGGCGACACCGACCTCGATGCGGCTGTGAGTTATCGATATGATTGACCCCCTTTTCGTAATACTTTGATACTGACCGGTTTGTATTTGTTTTGCCTTTGCAGTGGGTCATACGCCGATTTGGTCAACGCCAACGCCGTCCGCGCGTACAACTACCCCGGCAGCCTCACGACCCCCGGCTGTGACGAGATTGTGGACTGGTGGGTGGTGCAGCAACCCATGGCCATTTCGTCGACGGACTTGGCTCGCCTGCAGACGCAGCTGAAGGAGCTGCACGTGACCGACAACGGCAAGAACGCTCGTCCGGTGCTACCACTGAATGGACGTACTATCATCAGTCTGCAGTAGGAAGCATTATAAGCGTATAATGAACCTCCGTTCTCAGTTGTATTCGAGCATGAGCAATGAGGAAAGAACTCGAAGTTCGTGTATATTCGCTTTCAGCATTTGACTGCATTGAATCAATAAATCGGGAACACAAATACCGACAAGCAGAACGGCTCTGGCTTTGGTTCATTCCCACTGCATAGTGTCACCTGTAGGTAGAGTTCGGCACGAGCCAACATGGTTCAATAACATCAGCTACATCCGTAACATCAAATAAACATGTGACTGACGTCGCAAATTACTTCAAGAACGAGAATATTTACATCAACCACGTGATCGGCTATTTCCAAAGGGATTTGAGGAGCTTATGTGGCCCCTCGCATTGCCCAGAAATCACAAGACAGATGCAAAACCTCTTCCACCATAAAATATTTTAACTGCCACCTCCAACCAAACCATATCAAACTGACGATTAATTGGGCGGACTGAGGCTGTTCTGATAATCTCTTCCAAGTCTGCGAAAGTCATTTTCCAATTTGCCTCAAACAGCATTACTTCGTCAACAGCCACCGCAATGAAGTTCTTCAACGCCATCTCAGCTCTCGTTGCTACATGTGTACTTACCAGCAGTGCCGTATCGGCTGATGCTAGTGGTGGTACACCCTGGGGGTACAACAAGGACAGTGATGCTGCTATGGCCGGCCCAAGCCAGTGGGCTAAGTACTACCCGACGTGTGGAGGGTCTCGTCAGTCTCCAATTGACATCACCACCACGACAGGAGGCAACGTAGCTAGGCGCTCATTGGCCTTCAGTGGAGAGTGTGCCGACTTCAATGTCACACAGACTGCAGACTCCTTCAAGGCGAGCGTCATTGGTGGTAGGTACTAGCGTACAAATATGTACTAGAAGGTTCAACCCGTACTAACTTGAAGTCGAAATGACAGGTTCTTGTAACGCGAAGGCCAATGGCGCCTCGTACAAAATGGCTCAGTTCCACTTACACGCACCGTCAGAACACACTTTGAATGGAAAACCATTGGATGGTGAAGTCCACTTTGTGCACAGTAACGCTGACGGATCTGCGCTGATGGTAGTAGGAGTCTTCCTTCAGGTTGTGAACGGTAGAACAGATCCATTCCTAGTGGCCATTTTGGACGGCATGGACAACCTCAAGACACCGAAGGGGGAGCAGATCAGTCTCGGACCTTACTCCAAGCTAGTGAACGCCAACGCGAACCGACTGTACAACTACCCTGGAAGCCTCACAACTCCTGGTTGTGACGAGATTGTGGACTGGTGGGTGGTCCAGAAGCCCGTGTCGGTGTCGCCCAAGGACTTCAACCGACTTCAGGCTCAGCTGAAGAAGCTCCCCGCTACCGACAATGGCAAGAACGCTCGTCCAGTGATGCCGCTGAAGGGACGTAAGGTTATCAGTCTGCAGTAGACAACTTGAATACATTTTGCACTTCAAGAAATTGCAGTCGTGCCGTGTATTTTCAGAAGTCGACAGGAAGTTTTAAGTCAAAATGAAATTTGTGTTCCTAGTTCACACATGGGCTGGTCAACATGCGACAGTGATAATTTCTCATGGAGTCGAGGTTCTTGTTGTCGAGGTCTGGACGTTCAGTTAACGTATAAAGAAGATGATAAACATCCAGGTTGATCCTAAAAGTTTACTAACCGTATAAGTTTCTGGAACGGCATTCTCTTTCTTCAAGAACGTGTTAAAACAAGTTGCTAGACGTTGTCCTCCATCTTTAGAACGCATAATGCCTGTTACTTCATACCTTTATGGCGAAGGCGATGCAATAATAGCTTCTCTCGACTGTCACTGTCCGCCATCAGGTGGGGTGCGAGTAGGGAATTCCTTATGGCTCGGGGACAAGAGAGAGCTGCGAGTCCTCAACATCCGCCACGACGGAAATGAGCCATTTGGTTTACCAGGCTGTACTCTCTCTGCCTGCTTTACTATGGCAACGGCAGAGTCATTCCTTCACGGCGCGTACTTTTGCGGGCTAGCAGTCTAGAACTCGTCTCGATTGAAGCCCCACCGAGAATGCTTTCGGTGATAGCTTCCGTGACGTTTATCTATACTTCAATCACGGTTAGTGTCGCCCAGGAGTCATCAGGGTCAGCATGGGCATCAGTAACCGGTTCAGAAGTGGGGTTTATCCCTACAGTGGCTGAAGAATTAGCTCAAGAGTGGTTCACACAGAACTTCTGGGAAAATGTGACGCAGTTGGCGGTTGGCGTGGACTCCAACTTGAAAAACTTGTCAGGCAGCGACGTTATTTGCAATGGAGTTCCGTCCCTACAGCGCCTGACACCCGAGGAAGTTCCGAATTTCGGCTGTCCAGATATTTTCACAGCTATTGATGCGTCCTGCACGTGCCTTGATACGGGGTATAACGGCACGGATACATGGGAGTTCCGAGTAACAAAACGAGATATGGATAGTGAATACCCGACCAATCTCACGTCAATGGATGTGCTACCAGTCGACGCAATCCGAACGTTGCAAGTGCCACCAATTCTAACAACTCTGTGAGTGTTTTAATTTTTATGAGTTTGGTCATGCTAGAGCTAACTGTATTGATATCGTGTGATGTAGGCGTATTGTCGGAGAAGGAGATGTACCCCAGGACATCCAGTTTGCACCAGAGGATCGTCGAATTCCAGGATCTATTTTACCGGTCGCCATTACTCCAAACGACTCAATATCCATTTCCGCAGTGTAAGGTTTAACTGGACATTGTGAATGTTTGCCGTTCTAAATGTTATTCTCTACACAGGGAAATCATCAACATCAACATGTTCTCAATTACTCTGGCGGCATCCTCTTTCCTCCCGTCAACAACGACCAATCTGTAAGTTATCTCCAGCCAAAGCAGCACCACAAGCGGTTAACTAACTTTGATTATCCAGTACACTACGGAACTGCAACCTGTTCGGCTTTGGCTTCCACTTCTTCGATGGAGTCACCAACTTGCAGTACTTGTAAGTACAAGCAAACAAAATCACGATCAGTTTTTAAAGACTGATAAATGTGTGATCCTTACCAGGGATTTATCTTCCAACTCGTTGACGGTGCCTTACGCTGGTGCAACATCTCAAAGCTCATGTACCAATCAATTCTGCACTCTGAAAAGTTTGTAAGTAGCTAATTCTTACAGTGTTACGTTTACCAGGAGCTAATCTGTGCGTTTGTCTACAGAAACCTGACCAACAACAGTCTGACGGCGTTCCCTTCGGTGGTTTTCAACATAGACACCTTGCAGGAGCTGTAAGTTTTATCATCACAACTGATGTTTGATACACCCTTTAACAATCTTTTTCCAGGTACATCGCACACAACGACATTACTGACTTTAACATCACCAACGCGACGTTCAACGCCATCAAGAGATTATCAGCCTTCGAGTCGGACCAACCGGATGTTTCCTCTATGTGTCCTGGAGGGACGTGGCAAACTGCACACAACTCGAAATTCTGCGTAGCCAACGAAACTGTGGTAACTCCAGGTACGACCACCAAAAGTTCCCAAGAATTCGACTAAAGCTAACTTTTTTTGATCGGATTAGAACCAAAATCAGGTTCCTGCCCTCAGTATATCCTGTACGTTGGGATCATCGGTGGTTGCCTCGTTGTAGCGCTTGTGGTTCTTCTGCTTTGGCAACGAGCTCGTACCCGTCATGAATTTTCACCCTCTCCAGCATCTTCACCTTCTAGCTACTACCTCGCCAGAAGTGGGAACGAGACCATCAATCTCGGATCGGAAAAGAGCAATGCAGAAGCGCTTCTGGAGGACCCGATCATCATCACTAACCGTATCGACTATAAGGAGATTAAACTGGGCAAATGCCTGAGTAAAGGCGGCTTCGGCTTGGTGTTCGTGGGCGAGTACAAAGGTCGACAAGTGGCTGTGAAAAAGATCCGACCTGATCGCAGTCAGGACCCGAGAGATGTCAAGGCATTTCTGAAGGAAATTATCCTCATGGGCGAACTTCACCACCCAAGAATCGTCGAGTTTATTGGTGTTGCTTGGGATAATCTCAAACACATCTCAGCGGTGTCCGAATTCATGCCAGGTGGCGATTTACGCCACGTTTTACGAAGCTTCAAGCGTCAAGGCAGTCCCTTGTCCTGGAGGAATCACAAGACGACAATTTCGCTGCATATTGCCGAAGCTATGCAGCATCTCCACTCCCACACACCCAAGGTCATTCACCGTGACTTGAAGTCCAAGAACGTGCTGCTGAACATGCACTTGGAGGCGAAATTGACGGATTTCGGTGTATCTCGAACGCAGTACACGGTACAGACCCACGCGATGACTGCAGGTATCGGTACGTCCTTCTGGATTGCGCCTGAGGTCCTGTTAGGTCGGGATTACAATGAACAGGCCGACATCTACTCGTTCGGAGTGGTTTTATCCGAAATCGACACGGACGACTACCCGTTCTGGAACGACGCGAACCGTGACGGACCGCGTGGTAAACTACAGGAAGCGGATATCTTACGGCAGGTCGCGACGGGTAAGAAGCGACCGCAGTTCTCCGCTAACTGTCCCGCTGGGATCATGTTGCTGGCGGAAAATTGTCTGCAGGAGAAACCGGAAGACCGACCGACTGCTTCAGCCATCGTCGATACTTTGCAACAATTGCTTCGATCAAGTATGCAACCAAGTTCGTCGGACTCGTCCCCTTCGTTCGCCTCGGGTTCAGGATGGACTGTTAGCTAGACAATAGAATCAACATTTTGTGCTATAGAGAATACAGGAAACACATTTCCGATGCAACAGTAGCACTATGAAAATACCAGGTGCTTTGTGGTTCTCGAAAAACATGCTTGAAGTAATTTATTGAAAAGCAAAATGAATGTTAGTTCACATAATTTCAGATAAGCTTAGTATTTGTAAGTGAAGAAAGTCAATAATTAATTGAACCTATAATTGTTAAATGTATTTTCGAAAAGCCAGGTGGGATATCCCACCTCCTCTCTCGAATCCGTCCAGCAGAGACCGACTCCGTCTGACCGAGACGCTCTCTGGCTGGGATACAGCTTTTTGCGGATGTAGCAACGGGAAACTCACGCGTAAAACAGACTTGGGTCTGGACAGTAGTTGATAGATCCATTGGCAATCTCTCATTGCTGCTTTTCGCCAATGGCAGCCGAACGGGTTCGATCCGGTTGGGTGTGTACCTGGGTGCTTCTCGTTCAGTCATGGCCGGTAACAGCACAGAGTTCGTCTTCATCAGGTGCAGGTTCTTCATCAGATTCAAACGCGGACGCCACCGACGCTGGCGACGCTACTCCGGCGGAAATTCTTGCCAAAGACTGGTTTGAGACCAACTCGGTTGTTAATGTGACGTACTTGGCAGTGAGTGTAAACTCGAAGCTCTCCAATGTTACAGGAAGCGATATTATCTGTGGGAAAGGAGTACCATCGCTACAAACCCGGACGACTGAACAGCTACCGAACAACGGATGTCCGGCGATATTCACAGCGTTGAATGGATCGTGCACGTGCTTACCGGACTATAACAATACGGAAAAATGGGAGTTCTTCGTGACGAAAAAGACTGGGGAAAGTGCTTACCCGCTCACACTTAACGCAACAGATGTGCTATCTATTGACACGATTCGGACGCTCTTGGTGCCGTCGACACTAGTTTCATTGTAAGGTTTTTACTTATCTGGAATTAGGTGGAAACTAATGTTTAACGTTTGTTGCAGATCCATTACAGGTATTGGAGAAGAACTTCAGCCGATCTCGTTTGTACCGCAAGATGTTGCCTTGCCTGGATCAAATATCCCTGTCGCTGTGAACGCGGACAGCATTAGCGAGCCTACCTCTATCACAACAGTGTAAGGAAATGCTACGGTACGAAGATTTTACAAAGTAATTTAATTCTAACTTGTGCTTCTGACCAGACGACTAGAAAATATCGCCATGTCATCGATTGTACTCAATACCGGGTACTTCTTCCCATCGACAACTCTTAATTTGTACGTCGCATGCATCAGTTTGGAGCTTTTGAGCTTGTTACTGACTTGCTAGTTGTAAATTACAGAACGATGCGCAACTGCGGATTGGAGAAATTCGGATTTGACTTTTTTCAAGGCCTTCAAACGGTGCAATATCTGTACGTGGTGGCATTTTATTAAGAAGTTACCTGAAGTAATCAAAACTAACTCGTGTTTTGTGCAGTGATTTATCCGGAAACAACCTTGCTAAACCGTACGCTGGCAATACCATCAGCAAGACTTGCACCACACAGTTCTGCGCTGTCCAAGTTTTGTACGATCTTTTGCTCTTCATATTTTTGTTTTTGTATTGGAAGCTAACGTTTTATTTGATAGGAATCTCACTGGAAATCAGTTGACGACTTTCCCTGAAGTTGTCTTCAACCTCGACGATCTCAGTGAGCTGTAAGATGTTCCGTCCTTAAAATTATTTTGACTAAGCTAACTGTTTATTTCTTACAGGTACATTCGTGACAACAACATCACAGACTTCAACATCAGTGCTGAAGCATTTAACTATATCACGTCCCTACGAGCTTATGAGTCGGATCAGCCAGAAGAATCAGCTATCTGCATAGACGGAAGTTGGCAGAATGCACACGGCGTCACTTTTTGTGTGCTCAATGATTCCAATGTGGTTGATGGTACGATTTTTCTCCCTCTTTATTTTTTTCGTTTATTTATTTATTCTTTCTCTTCGTGTAGAATCATCAAGTGCTTCCAGTGCATTGATCTACGTTGCAATCGCAGCGGGGGCTGTCATGCTTATGTTACTTGTCATTTTTGCGTGGATGAAGTGTCATCCATCGCCTCTGGATCGCTCATCCTCGTCTTCAAAACTTGACTCAACCAGAGCGTCTTACTTGGACGAAACAAGACAAGAAGTCGATCCTGTCCTTCTGAATGACCCGGTGGTGGTGACTAATCGGATCAAATACAGGCAACTGAAATTAGGGAAATGCATCAGCAAAGGTGGCTTTGGCTTGGTTTTCACTGGCGAATACAGAGGACGTCGAGTTGCCATCAAGAAAATCCGTCCAGACCGCAGCGGAGACGTATTGGATATTGAGACTTTCCTAAAGGAAATTATTCTCATGGCTGTACTTTACCACCCGAGGATCGTGGAGTTTATCGGCGTGGCGTGGGATACTTTACGGCATCTTTCAGCAGTGACGGAGTTCATGGATAACGGAGATCTTCGAGAAGTTCTTTACACATTCAAGGAACGCGGTTCTCCATTGTCATGGCAGACACACAAAGCTCAAATCGCTTTACACATAGCAGAAGCTCTCACGTACTTACACTCCCTGCATCCTCCAGTGATCCATCGAGACCTCAAGTCGAAAAACGTACTGCTGAACATGTATTTGGAAGCAAAACTGAGCGATTTCGGCATTTCTCGGATGCGCTACGCCATCGAGACGCATATTACCGCAGGAGTTGGTACTTCATTCTGGATTGCACCGGAGGTTCTCCTCGGTCGAGACTACGATGAGCGAGCAGACATTTACTCATTTGGAGTCGTCCTGTCTGAACTCGACACGGATGACTATCCTTTCTGGAATGACCAGCACCAGGATGAAGCCCGTGGTAAAATTCAGGAGGCGGAGATTCTGAGTCAAGTCGCTGCTGGACGAATCCGACCCGACTTTTCTCCTGACTGCCCCGAGGAGATTCTGGCTCTAGCGGATGCCTGCCTGCAGCGAAATTCTCGAAATCGACCTACAGCAGCTGAAATTGTGATGGAGTTGCAAAATTTGATCCATCCTTCTCGTCGGAGATCGTCGTCCCAGTATGCGTCGTCCAACGACTCCGGGTCGATTTGGTCAGTTCAAAGTCCGAGTAACATCATTTTATGAAATTGTGAGAGTTTTAGAGGTAAACTACCGAGCAAAAATAGAGATAGTTTTAGATTGACTTCGACTGTATACCTATTGAACTTGATCGAAATACTATTTTCTATCGGGTCTTACCTTTGGTGACAACAAATGGTTGTTAGACCTGGACGTTATGGATCGGAATGAGTTTCGGAGTTTCAACAGCGGTGGTGAGATGGAGTGAGTTGCCTGGCTTCTCCAAATGACTTACGACACGTAGTCTTATAAACTGAGTCCGAGTTGTTGTGAGCATTTATCGAGAGTTTGTGAAACTAAAAAAACATCTCACATTCGACACTATCACTCCAAAGCGAAAACTTGCAAAATTTAAGTTTAAATGCCTGCATAGTACGACACCCACTAGACAAGTTTTTTTTTACGTGAAAATGAGACGATTCCATTCAAAAAACGCTATTGTTAGGCACCTGGGTAGTTTATTAACGATAATCCAATGTTCCTACATGTAGAACAGCCAGAACACGATGAGATCCAAAATCCGATGCATCCCATGGACGTTTTAGACGATAAGAGCTGATACGAGCCACTAAAACTACTAAAAGCAAAAACACCATGGTACGTTCCCGGTTTCAAATAATTAAATTGGCGTGAAGTTGCAACGGCTCCATCCATTCATTCAATTCAGCACTGGATGAGACTTTGATCATTGGTTCAACGAGAAATAGCTCGTCCAAGCTGCCATCTTAGCGCCCGACACATTCCTAACGCCCAACGGCATATAACGGACACAAAACGACCGACAGCGCCTAAAAATGCTATTGCTGTTGCAGTTGTGTTAGCACAGCCCTGTCGGAAAGTGGTCGCTGGTGGGGCTGAGACACTCGTCAATTTGCTGGCAACCCATACGGTTGACTGTTTCCCCTGCCACCTTAGCTTCTTTTGTCTCAATGGATCTGCAACCTCAGCAGCTTTACGCTCCGAAATCTCGCCTTGATGAGGCTGAATTCTACCTAGAACCGACCGTCGTTGCAACACATGCTCGCACTTGGTTTCAGGCACATGTAGTTGATCACCAAATAGTCCAAGATCGAGAGCAATTGAACGCTCAAAGCCGAGTTCTCCCTACTTCAGTAGGTCTCATGATGACAAGAAAAGACAACCAACCACGAAGTCCGTCCATTCTGGAACGCTACGCTGAAAGTGTGCCGTTGTCTGCATCATGCCAAAGTGTCCAGAAGCGTTGTCTGTTTCCTGATTGCACCAAAATGTCCGTCAGCAAAGGGTTGTGTCGTGGTCATGGAGGTGGACGTCGGTGTCATTTCGCAGGTGGATGTACGAAAAGTGCTCAGAGTCGTAGCACGTTTTGTTGGGCACACGGTGGTGGCCAACGTTGCGATGTCGACACGTGTATGAGATCGCGGAAAACCAAACACTTCTGTGTTGCCCACATGCACCTCGAGACGGAGGACGCTCAAGCTTCTTCTCCGGGTAAAAACCTTCGAGCTTCGAGGACTCGTCGAAGTCGCTACGTACCAGTTCCTACGCGAGTCCACCGACAGTTCTCGCATCGAATGTTGCCTAGTCTAGGCCAAGCACTTAGTGCTGCTTCATTGTCACTCCCAAGTTTCCCCATCCTTCCTCAAATCCACAGATACGTGGACAAGTGAAGTTTTTTTTTTAATTTGCTGGACTGCTTAACGTTGAGAATTATAATTATTTGAACACTACTTATTTTGCTGGCCAGGATCGGTATCCACTCTTATACTGCGGTGCTGGTGGTGATGGTGTCCTTGTGGACGACCACATTGCTTCGGAAGTCTGTTGGGTTGGTACTGTCCGGAGCAGCGCTTCATTTAGGCTGGGTAATTGCAGGGACGGAGGAGGATTTCCAGACACTTCTCCAGCGTATTGATGGTACTGAACATACTTCTCGCGGACTTCATACTCTGCCGAAGGCATCCGTTTGTTCTCTTTGTTGTGAGCAGCCGAGAAGTTACTGTCACAGGAGATCGTGGACTGTCTGCCGACGCTGTCATCCGAATCAGCACTCGCGTATGAACTCGAAGACGTTTTTCCACTGGAAGCAGTTGATTTAGTCTTCGCCGCTCTAGAGGATGCAGGCTTGGGGATGTTTTCCACTTCCGGGACAGTATCCTCCATCTCCACATGGTCCACGCAGAACCGCTTGGTCTTTCGACTACGACGGCAATTGGGCGCCTCACACCGCTTGCCTCCTCCGTGAGCCCAGCAGAACGGACTGCGACTCTGAGCGCACTTGGTGCAGCCAGAGTGTTGGCACCTTCGACCGCCTCCATGGCCACGGCAAAGACCTTTACTAACAGCAATTTTCTTACATCCTTCGAAGGAGCACTGCTTTGCGCCACACCCCGTAAGCAGGGCACGTGCCAACGATGGTGCGATCTCATCTTTACCCACAGCAGTAGACCCAGTCCGACCCAATTCAGGCGTGGATCCTCGTGTTCTCTTCTTGCCACTAGTGGCACTCGGTGGTGATCGGAGTTGAATCTGGTGAATTCCAGGCGGAGTCGGAGAAACTGCAAGTGGTGGTGTTCTGAGTCCTCCAACAACTTGACTCTGAGTGTTCCAGCTCCTGTGCTCTTCCTCCACATAGCTGGAGATCTTCATAGCCTGGAAAGCTGCTTGTTGCTCAGCTGTCATTCGTTCCGGAGACGGCATTCCACCGTGCGGACGACGAATAGGAAGGGGTGGAGGCTGGTAATACACTTGTGACTGTGTATAACCTTGAGACGACTGTACCCGATTGTACGGGTCTGGAGGTGCAGAACCACCTAAGTACTTGCCCATTGTTCGGAAAAGCCGTTCCCGGTCATCTTCATCCGTGACGGAGGCCGTTCTTCTAATAGGGGGCGGAGTGGCAGGTCTAGCATCAGTTAGAGCCCTGTGAAAGCTCTTCTCTTCACCTCGACTGGGTATGGAAGCCTGTAAGAGCGGGAATGACCTGGCCACATTCATCGGGTCCACTCGGTTTTGCTGTTGCTGCTGCTCCAACACTTGAGCGGCCGCCATGACGATTTCTTCGGCCGTAGGGCCTGCAGTCTGGTGATGGACATTCCAGGCCATAGCACGAGGGAACAGGCGGTGACGCAGCACTTGAGCGGCCTGCTCGAGCGCGTCAGGATTGGACGCGCGGTCGGCCATGGAGCTAATAAACTTGTGATGGAGACGGACAATTTGCTAATGCGGACGGAGGTGATGGAGCGGTCATCCCGCTCTCAATTTCAGTGCCCGCTGTCAATTTGAAACAGGATTTAATCAAAAAGTTAGTTTCAACCAATCATCAAAGAGTGAATTAGAGTAATACGTAGGTTAAAAACGAACGCTGTGCTCATTTTTAGCGGATGAGTGATGGTCAGAGTTGCATAGGGGAGGGGTAGTAAAGTCGACTTTTTGTAAATGTGCTTCGGATCGATACTTTCGGTCTGGTACTATTGGAAAGCACGGTTCCGGTTGCTAAAGGTTAGCTCTCTCGTAGTACGGTAAGAGCTATACGAAACAAAAGCTCTGGACATGTACTATGCAGGCTATAGCACAGCACACTTTGACGACACCGCCAGTCTACATGGACCTGATCTGAACCGTCTCAGTAGTAACAGCTGTCGGTGCTGATTAATTTCGATTACGATACGCTTGAAAAGCTCAATCGTTTCTCCATTTCCGCACGGCCGTCTCAACAGCGGACCAAGATGAACGCGTCTTCGATGTTGTGGACTTTGTCATCTGCAACCAAGAATCAATTGAAGAATGTAAGGAAACCGAGAATCAAGCTCGCTCGCTTGACCGATTGCCAGGCCACTTTTGTTGGGACATTTTATTGAAAAGAGTCGAGAGGAGTAAGATGTGTGATAGGGTCAGGGTCTAGGTGGTACCAGCGTCGTCAAAACGCAGTGATAACCAAAGCAGGGTGGCGGGAAAAGCTCAACAAGGTTGCACCTTGGTCCGCCCGCCACGTGGGTTATTTTTTTATTCATACTTTGCGAAGTCGCAGAGAAACCTACTCACGATGATTCAAAGACTCGGCGGAACGGTTGTCGATTCGACGTTGCCGGTGAATGGATCTTGCTTGCTCTGAGAAACGCTGGAAGACAGCGCACTGCAACTTGTCACCACTTCGTTGTCATGGACGTTTAGAGCCGGGCGCGTCAATGGAGGTTCGAGCAACCGACCGGTGGCTTGCACGCTTGTATTTCGAGCATGACCACGATGCTGTTGTCGAACTGTTAACCAGTTCTAGTCGAGGCTTGTAAATACGAAGAGTACGCGAACAGATAGCAACAGTTGAAGACCGGTGGGTGGACCAATGCCCTCTTGGTTATTTCTTGTCGTTGAATTACGGACGGCTCTAGTATGCGACGTGAGCTCTTCGGTCCGTCTCCAGTGCACAGCCGGACTTGGTGAACAAGATCGGCGTTGCGCAGCCGCACGCACGTGGGTTACTTTTACACTGTGAAGACGAGAGCATCGTCCAGTACGAACTCTCGGGAGAGTCAAACGGTAGGTGGCGAAATCGACTGGCTGATGACAAAATGCCGGACAGTGTTTGCTCCGAAACAGTCCTCCGTAGCTGTTACTAGAAAAAAAGTTACTAGTGAAGTTCCAAGACTCTTCACCAGGATAATAATATTGGACTTTACTTTGTAGCTTTTAATAATCAATTTTATCTAGGCAACTTTAGAAAGTTGCTTCAGCATATTCTCCCTGTTAATAAGAGATGTCAGAGAACTCCAGCCTCAGGATCGTCAGCAGTTTACTCTTTGCAGCTCTAGAATAAACCAAACAGGAGAACGGTAAGACTCACAGCCGCAATGTACGAGAGCAGCAGCTTCGATGCCGATGAAGATCCCGTCGCATCCGTCGAATTGCTTCCAGACGATGACGTGCTTCCGCTGCTGTTAGTGCTATCATCGCCGAGCACCGGATCGTAATACAGCTTTTTTGTGAAATGTGGGAATACCCATTTGAACGCCACACCACCTTGGAATTCGACCACCGAAGAGTTCAAGAGCGCCGTCTCGACGTTAGTGTCGTCAATCAGTGCGAACGTCGGTGCATCCATAAACATGGAGTCTCCAAAATCCACACGGTCGAGTTTCTTTGCTGTGGCGTCGCTTCCTTTGGCCTTTTTCGTTGGTTTGCTCAATCCTTTTCCCTTTGGGCCTTTTGCTTCCAGCTTGATAACGAGTTCCAGTCCGTTATCTACGCCTGTAAACTGCCAATCAGCAACGCCAACCGTGAATTTGAGGGCTCCTGCAGGAACGGTAAGTGTCTGACTACCGTACGTGACGGTCAAGTCACCTTGAGGAATGCTTGCTGTAAGGGTGAAGCCCACCGTGGCTTGCCCAACAGCAAGTGAGGACGCAAACGTAGTAGAAGAAACGTTCACGTTGCCCACGAGTGTGGTCTTGATCTCCGTCCAATCGCTATTGCCCGCGTTGAAGTCTGTCGTTTTCTTGCCAGTCACTGCAGTTCCAGTTGCATCGACTTCAGTCAGGCTGGTCACTGTCAGGCGCATGAACTTGCCATTCTGGCAGTCACCAGTGGGGCAGACTTCCATCTTGGCGCCAGCTGAGTCAAAGTTAGCTGCAGTTTGGATGTGGTCTGTGCCATTACCGGATCCATGACCTGGGGGACTGAAGTTCTTCGGCTTACCGGATACTTGGGCCAGCAAGCACACGAGTACGATAGCGACTGGGTTGGTGATCTTCATGGGTTCGATATGAAAACCGATGCGTCTGAAAGTCTGAAGTGCTTGAGTTTGGCAGGTGGTAAGTATTGAAGTATTGATTCACCTTTTTTTTTTTTTTGGCTCGCATGCATTAATGCAAAAATGGCACATGTATTTATACTGTACAAGTAGAGCATGTTATCTTCGGAAACGAGAACTCAATCCCAGCTACACAAAAAAACGGATGCGACTGCCGAGGTGAAGCTGAAGCAACCATACAGTTCGAGGAAAGTCTAGCTCATGGCCGTTTTGCGCTTGGATTGAGCTTGTGATACCTTTTGATTGGGGGAAAACTCATTGAGTGTATCCACAGGATACCCAGCCGTTTGCAGAGTCTCCGATGTACAGCACTTCCAGCATTGTCGACACCTCGACGGATACCCCCCGAGGGCGAGTGCGTTGAGTTCTCCAAGTCACGTAATGCCTGGAACCGTGCGTTCCAACTCCCTTCCTACAGAAGATCAAGCCGTTTGCGACCAGGACGTGTACTCGCTATTCGGCGATTCCGTAGACGCTACCCCCGTGGTCCCGCAGCAACCGATTTCCAACAGCAACAACAGACTTCCGCGTATCACAGTCATACTGAGACCCGAGTCCAGACAACTGCCACTCGATCGGCAAACAAGGAGAAGTGCAGTATCGTTCGATGAGAGACGAAGACGGACGCTTCTATCGACCGAAAGCGAGACTCCGTTTGGCGGTGGAATTTGTCGACAACTAGCGGCCATGTATACTGATGTGGGGATGACTACCGTCGAGCGTGTGCGGTGGCTGTGTGGGTGGATGGTCCTAATTTACGCTATTACCTGCTGTGCGTGGTTTGCGTGGTCAGCTTATACAGTTCCACTTGTGGGTATTTTGACGGGTACGGTAGGCTTGCTCGCGTGTCAAAGGCCGCATGAACAAGACTACATGACGTATGTGCTGGCCTTCCTGGCGCTTAATTACGCTCAGCTTGCGCTACTCGTCTGGACGGTGTTCATTGCACTTCCTGCGGAAATCACGGGCACGTGCAGTTCGAATTGTGCGGCACGACAAGCTAAAGCGGTTTTTATCGTCCTGCTGGTTGTGGCTACCGGAATTTTCCACTGGAGAGTAGCGACCATTACGAGAAAATATGTGTGCGAATTCCGTATGATCCAGCAGCTAACGATGCGGAGCTCACAAAGATATCTGTATGCGTCATACTCGCGTGCTGCAGTGTCTGCGACGATGGCGACCGAAATTCAGTCAAGATCCTTGACTAGTGAGGTTTCAGTGGGTGTTGCTGGAGATTTAGAGCACCCGGTTGCAGTATATGCTGTGCCGTATCGTGCAGACTATATTCAATCAGCACGGATGTAATCAAGCGCACTGTTGTTGGCCCTATAGGGTTAAATCACTGAATATCATGCTACTGCCCTCAGAAATGACTGCAGTAACCTCACGAATCATACTTGAAGTAGGCAGGCGTATTGTATTTCCCCGCAAGCCTTTCGAAGTTTGTCAAAAGTGCTTGTGTTCAGGAGTGATAATAGTATTTCTGCAATACCGTCTCGAGGTGGTGTGAAAGTTTCTTTTTCTTGTGTGAATGTTGTGGTGAGTGGCAATTGGTCAGGTATACAAGTGCACTTGGAGTTCAGACCTTGAATTAGGATGTTACACGTTTCTTCTCGTGCAACTCCTCATCTTTCACGAACAGGAAACAAACTTGGTTGTAAGTATGGGGTTTCATCTGCAGATAGCGATGGATCTGGGTGTTTTCGACATCGGAGAGCACAAGTAGCACAACTGTGTATCGGGTTTTTCAACATCCTGGCGCATAGTCGAAAAAAAATACCACAACACGAAGTCGCAATGATTTTTTTTTTCCATCCACTTCTGCACTTACGATTAACTACAAGGTTTTGAGAAAAGAAAGTCTACGAACTCATTACTCCATCCAAGCTTAGCTCGCCGAACACGAAGATAAGGGAGAGCATTTACTTCTCGTGTGTGTGTGTGTGTAAGGGGGGGTACTACAATTATCCAGCCATCATGCTTATGCCATATGATAGGCTAAAGCAGGTCTTCAGGTTCTTGCTAGTCAAGCATAAAGAAGCCATGGAGCACGTGCTGGGAGACTTGGACGGCAAAACGGATGTACTACGCTTCGTGGTGGGCTTCCTGTCCTTCCGGGACTGGCAGGCCTTGTCTTCTTGCAGTCACTCCTTAGCATCCTCAGATCTACGCCGCTTTGTGCTCTCCCAGAGCGTCCTACGTATCCCTCCCCCACCGATGGCCAAAGGCCCCAACAATTTGGACGAACTACCCACTGCCAGCTACTACGCCGACAGCTTCCTCCTTAATATGAAGCCTGATATGCTCCGCTGTATTACGACCATCAAAGTTCCACGTACGGGTATGCATCTACTCAGTCTGTTGCGCGCTCTACCTGCTCTCCACTCGCTCCGGTTCTGGGACTACCCGTACTGGACACCCGAAGACGAAGAACCTGAAGATGAAGAACCTGCTATCAATGTAGCTGCTGTACTACAGCTACTACCTACTCTACAAGAACTTAACGTCTCCGATGCAGATATTACCCTGTCGGAGCTCTTGGATATGACTGTATCCCAAGAGATTCGCCCAACCGGGTGGCATCTGAGAGCTTTAGATCTATCAGAAACGGATGTAGTAGATCTAGCACCGTTGGTGGTTCTACCTCACTTGGCTTCATTGAGTGTCCGACGCACGAATGTTGCAACGCTAGCAGTGTTGGAGGCTCTACCGGAACTTCATGTGCTAGACGTGTCGGAGACGAGAGTTGTCGAGTTCAGCGCTCTACAAGCACTACCTCAGTTGGAAACATTGGATATGAGCAAGAACTGGGTCACGACGGATCTCGCAGTGCTGCAGCATCTAACAGCGTTGAGGTCGCTTAAAGTCACGAACATCGGCGCGTCAGACGCTCTCGAACTGAAGCTGAATTGCCCCGAGCTTGAGATTTTACACTTGCAGAATACGAGGCTTACGGACCTCGAGTTCGTGCGAGACGTGCCTAATCTGACGTACTTGGATATCCGGTGGACTCATGTGGGGGATCGGCGGCCATTAGCTGTGTTAACGTCGCTGGAGCAATTGCTGGTAGATACACGGGAACGAAGCGGACCAGAAGCTGAAGAGACTGTACTTACAGCTAATTACGAGTGGTTGGGTAGTCTACACAAGCTGAAGAAACTGAGGATGTACAAACACAACTACCAGGACGATATCGCCGATGTACTTCAAGAAGACGTGGAGGAGAGAGGAGCGACTGTCGTTTCGACCAGAGGATTAACGATCCCAATGGCCCATCGTGTTCCAAGCTCCTTCCTTCGATACGTGAGCACACAAGGTGCATTGACATCCCTAGAACTGCCGCCACTCACGGACTACTCATCGCTGACGTTGATGTCGTCTACACTACATCATTTACGACTGCAACAGTGGTGTGCAGATGATCTGGCTCAAATTGCAGCACTTGGAGAGATGCCAGCCCTTACGAGACTCTCAATGTCGCTACCACCTACTGCTCAGGTCATGGACTTACTCCCTCTGGAGGGATTCGTACAGCTTACGCAGCTTGAATTACTGGACGTCCTGTTTGAAGACCTGACTCCTCTCGGAGGACTGGTCAATTTAGAGAAACTAGTGCTATCCCTACCGGATCGAGGGAAGCGACAGCTCGCGCGTCGCCATAAGGACCATCAGACGACGTTCGACTTCTTGGTGCAGCTCAAGAAGCTGGAAGAGCTTTCACTAGTCGGTCGAGTGGACTTCAAAGACGCCACTTTGCTGTCTGGGATGCACAAGATGCGTCGGTTATGGCTGAACGCGACGAAAGTGGAAGATGCAGCTCCTCTGGCCACTTTAACACGCCTGGAAGTGCTTGATCTGGGTCTGACACCGTTAACCACAGTGAAAGGGATCCCAAAACTGCTGGAGCTACAGTCCATTTGGATTCCTGAAGCTGTGGACTGCAAACCGCTTCGTGACGCGACGACATTCCCTCGACTGCAGTCCATTTGGCACCCTGACGACTACAACTGTCTATGGACGGATCATAAATTTTGAGGGAGTGATAACATTGCCAAGTTTTAAAGTCCATTGTTGTCGCCATCTCCTGACCATTGGGCTGTTTAACACGAGGTAATGGCAGCAGAGGTAGTACGGTACTACCCACTGATGACTCGAGTTGACCTCTGCTTGGCGAATGGGTTCATACTTGAGAAGATGAATAGGAAGTCAACAGACTCGACGTTCCTCGTCCTGCACTTGTCAATTTCTCCGGTCGTGAGCACCTGCTGCATTGGAACAGCAATGAACCAGCTCATGAAGCGCCGTGTCTCCAGACTTCATCCTTGGACTGGAACCTGTCGACCCGTTCTACCATGGAGACGTTCGACACGTCATCTACCGTCCAAGTTGAGCCGCAGACTGTTGATTGAGCCTCGCAAACTACAACTTGATCAACCTTCGACCATTGAAGTGACACCAAAAGTTGACGATACTCTACACTTCTCCTTCTCCGGTGGTGGATGGCTCATGGTCTACATGTATGGCGTGTGCAAGGCTCTACGAGAGCTGAAAGCGGATGAGAACGCTAAGTTCATTGGCACTTCCGCCGGTTGCCTCTCCATCGTGTCGCTTGTCCTCAATTCGGACTTTGACGCGATCTGCGAGTCCGTGGTGAATGGCTACGTGCCAGCAGCTCGTTCTACTTGGAAAGGTCCGTTCAAGATGCGCGACTACCTCATCGACGCTGTCACTCGCCATGGAAACATCCACGATATGGACAAATTGCACGGGAAAGTCACCGTCGTGTACACATCGCTATCGTCTTGGGTTACCCGTCGCGTTTCGACCTTTAAGAACCCAGTGCATCTCCTTCAGACGATGATCGCGTCGTGTTGTGCTACACCGTTGGTTGGATGGCCCTTTGAACTTGAAGGAGAATACGTCATTGACGGTGGACTACTGGACAACCAGCCGTTGTTTGAAGACGTTCGTACGATCACAGTCACGCCCAATGTCTTCTCGAACGCCGACATCCGTCCGTCGAGGTATGTTCCTCCCTGGTGGTCCATGTACCCTCCGTCTGAACGGGAGATGCAGTGGCTCTTCGACTTGGGATACGAAGACGGTTTGAACTGGTGCAAACGTCAAGGTTTACCCGGTTCCGAAAGTATCGTCGTCCCTACTAAAGCTGCAGAGTATGACGGGGAATGGAAGACGGTAATTGGACAAGTGGTGGGGTACCGGTCGATTGAAGACTTGGTGTTGACTACTGCAGATTTCCTGTTACTGTCGGAGGAATCGATCAGGTGCAATGTCGTCCGAATGGAGCTGTTGCTATGGAAAATAGCAGCGATGGTCTCTGTTATACTGGACCACGTGACTGTCGTCTGGAGTTTGTTGGCTGTTTGGATGTTGCTGGCGTTGGTGCTATTAGAGCAGCACTGTACGGTGGAGTTTGTTCTACTGCTTGGAGGTCATTTAACACTTGCGGTTATGAAGATCAAGAACGGCTGCAGTCAAGTCCAGTCGTCCGACAAGTGGCGTTTGCTCCAGAGAGCGGTCGTTGCAACGGAGAAGCGAACGACCACCGGTAAACACGGACCTACTCCTCAACAGCACGAACTACTGAAAGAGCACTCATACGTCTACAGACTCGGTAGTTTCTTGGTGTAGGTGGTCGTTAGTTGAGGGCCATGTGGCGCTCGTACGCGATACTCTTCAGCCTGCTCGTAATACATTACGCAACGTCAAGTTTTAGCTTTGGATGTGCGTCTTGCAAGGTAGAAGCGACCAACCTGCATCTTCCATTGAGGACTTCGCAGCCATGAACGTCCTCAGACTCGTGCGCACTGAGCTTCCCGACGATGAAGAATGAATGGAGAAGAGTGGAGACCACGTCTGCTGCATGGTCAACAACTTGAGCTTGATGCAGTGGCACGTCACGCTGTCGCCGACACATTTCTAAACATATGTTATATGTTTTATATAATAAATATTCCGAACATATCATATCAATAGGATATCAGAGGTGTTTTCCAGTAATCTTGTATACAGTATGCCAATTTAACAACAATCTATAACATCATTCCTCTGTATGTTCATATAACGATATTACACCATTCTTTCGCGATTTGCGCCAACAATGTTGATCGGCTGTTACGCGTTCTCCGACTCTTTGTAGCGATGCAGAGGGCTCTGCGCTGCCAGTGTCAATCCGCCATGAGAGCGTGGAAGCGGAAGCCTCGCACGTTAACCACCGAGTCCTCTTCCAAGCTCTCCAGCCAACTACCTGCTCCCTGGCTCGCAACGGACGCAGATGTCGGAATCACTCGTGTTTGCGCTCCTGCAGCCAAGAACGAGCACTGGAGCTACGAGATCTCACTGCGGTTCCCTCAGACGCGCGTTTTGTGGCTCGTACAGCGCTCGTACGCTGACTTCCAGCGCTTCCACTCGGCAATTGAGTCACTTTACCACCAGGTGCTTCAAACTCGACAAATCCAACTACCGAAGCCCTCAAGACTCGGGTTTGACTCGTTCCGAGCGCAATCGACGCGCACTGCAGCGGCGGATAAGCTCCGCAAGCAATTGAACAGTTATCTGCATAAATTACTGGAAATTGAGAGTATCCACGCTTCCGAGACGTTTCGGGATTTCGTGACACCCCGTCCGGAATCAGAGGACAGTGAAATTGCTCAAAAAGAACCTGATGATTGCGGCGAGAAACTACAGTTAGGGTCGAGTTTTCGACGAATTGGACGGTCCAGTAGTACCACCAGTACCAGCACTACGATGAGCTCCAGAGACAGTATGGACAACCTTCTACTGGACCTCCCATCACCGTTTCCATGGCGAGTGCCGCCTCCAGCCGTTGCACCTTCACAGTGTGAACAAGTGGTGCATTTCGGAGGGGTTATATCGTTGACAGCACTGGGTGGATTGTCTGTCGGGTTAACTAAGCGTAGTGCACTCTCCGGATCGCAAAAAGCTGCTGCAGTGGCTGCTGGTGTTGCTGGTGTGGCACTTACTGGTCCGTTGTCGGCGGTGTTCGCGTTAAGTGCGCTTGGAGGTGGAGTGGGCAAGTACCAGTTGAATAAAGCGTCGTACCTCAGTGTCTGTAAACCCCAGACAGATCAAGAAGCAGGAATTGAGTTTGTGGTGGAAAACGCAGAGCAGTTCTCGGGACCACGTCGACCAGCGAGATTCGGAGATGCCATCCACTTGTTCTGCCATAAAGTAAGTAAATCGGTTCGGATTGTGGCAGCTCCAGACTCGAAACTCGGGCACGCGATGGTAACGGGAGGAGATTCCCAGAAGACGACGTTACGACTGGTGTCGCCGTACGGACACACGGGGCCACTTCGATGTGGAAGCCAAGTTTTCATGCAGATTGTGGATGGGGAATGGGCTGGACAATTGCTGGGGATGCATGGCGAGTTTCTCACTGCTACGAGGTATTCACCCGCGGTTTTCCGGTTAGGAACAGTCGACAACGAGCATGAAGCAGTGAACTGCATCGAGACTATGACCAATCCAGAGCCGACAATTCCGTTCCGGCTTCGTGTGATGGTGTACAACGTCTGGCTGCTGCCCAGTTTTGTGTCTTCGTTCAACGAGAAAGTGTCTCCGTGGGCTTCCCAGCGCGCGTCAGCTATCCCTCGCTGCCTCGCACCACTGGACGTAGATGTGGTGGTCTTCTGTGAAGCTTTCTGTAGCTCTACACGTGAGAAACTCGTGTCTGGAATGAAATCTCAGGGTTTTATTTACGAGACGAAAGTGGTAGGGGACGTCTCGCTTTTAGGCTCGAAGAAAGCGATCGACGGGGGCTGTTTCGCTATGAGCAAGTACCCTCTATCCAGTTGTGAAGAAGTTACGTTTGGTAACGTCTCATCGGGAGAAGATCGGTATGCGGATAAAGGACTCATCTACTTCCAAGTGCGTGTACCAGTAACTCGGAGCTCCGGTGCCAATGGGACTCAGACTGTGCACGTAGTGGGGACTCATCTTCAAGCTTGGGAAACGCCTATTGCAATTGCAACTAGGAAAGGCCAGTTGAATCTGATGCGTGAATTCGTGGATTCTCTGAACATCCCGAAGCACGAACCAGTTCTCTTTGCGGGAGATATGAATGTGAACAAACACGCTGAAGGTGCACAAGCTCCTGAAGGAGAATACACAGCAATGTTGGAGCTGCTGGACGTTCATGATCCCGAACTGCATGAAAAGTCATCGATTTACAGTTTTGATCCTCGTACGAACAATCTCGCGGTGGATGGACCCAGTTCCGGTGGAATTACGGAGCGGTTGGACTACATCATGGTGGAACGCAGTCATCGCCAAGCGTTAACTGCATCAAGTGAAATCGTGCAACTGAAGGCCACGAGGCATTGGGCTCCTTCTCGAGGCGCCTCAGACGAAGTCCTCGTTGATCTGTCCGACCATTACCCAGTTATTGTGGACTTCCACTTCTAAATTATATCAGCATTGCCCTGTCACCTGATGACTCGGAACTCGCGTATTTGCCTCTAGCTTTGAACTTCAAAGGCTGTACAGCCAGTTGCCATGTTTTGGTGGACGAGAAGCTAGTAAACCCCCGCACGTTTTAAAGCCATGTGGGCGATTTGAATAAAAAACCTGATGTCCAACATTTCGTGATCGATGAGGAACTCGTTTTCATACTCACCGCAATTTATTTCGCGAAGCAGTTGGACTGAGGTCTGGTCTTGCGGAACGCTCGCACTTGTATCATCTCAACGCATGTGGATAATGACTTTTGCATCGTGCAGTTCATTCCTGAATTTGCATTCGACTAAACAAGCCGCCATCAACTATGAAGCTGTTCGCTTTGATCGCAAGCTCGGTTCTAGCTGTCTCCTCAGTGACGCTGGAATTCGTTCAAGCTCGTCCAATGCATGCCGACATCAACTATGAGCGCTATCTTGAGGAAATCGATTCTGCTGACGCCGACTTTCAGTCGTGGAAGAACAGCAAGTTCTTCGATATCGCCACCAAGAACAATTGGCTACCAGAGCAATCTGAGGAAAGGAGCGCTGATGACAACGATGAAGACATTCGACAACGGATCTTCATGAGCAGGAAAGCAGCCGAGAAGGCTCAAGCGGCTAACCCCAACGCCAATTTCTCCATTATGACACCGTTTTCAGCTCTAACCGACAAAGAGTTTAACTCGAAAGTGACGAACCCCTACGTCCTCGGTAACAAAACTAGCAGCTCCACTGTTCCCAAGCGCTCACTGCGTCAAGAGGAAGGTGGCTACTCCTTTTCAAGTATTCAAGACATGATCAATTCGATCACACAGGGCCAGCAAGGAGCTATCAGTGGAGATGATTCCGCCTGGAACTTCGCTCCGACAGCCTCCAGCCCTCCAGCCGCCACGCCTACTACCGCACCCCCTACTACCACACCAACTGAGGAATCGGCAACACAGACGTCGGCTTCAACTACAGGGACGCAGACTGGTTCGGTTGACTGGTCCGACACGGCGTGTATGTCTCCCATTCAGAACCAGGGGCAATGTGGTGGATGCTGGGCATTCGCATCTGTCGCGGCTGTGGAATCCTTGCAATGTATCTCCAATGGAAAGAAGAGCGTCAACAAGTACTCGGAGCAGCAGTTGCTGGGTTGTGACTCTCAAAACCAAGGTTGTGGTGGTGGTGCACCGGTGTACGCTTACGAGTACATCCAGCAGAATGGACTGTGCGGTGAAAGCGCCGTCCCGTACGAGATGGCAAATGGTGGCACTGCAACCTGTGGCACAACCTGTTCACAAAGTGATCCTGGTCTCAGTGGGTATGAAAATCTTGAGGCAGGGGATGAAGCCGGTCTTTTGAAAGCTGTGCAGTCGCAACCGGTTGTGGTAGCTGTTGCATCGGCCAATGATGTCTTTAAGCAGTACACGGGTGGCGTCATATCGAGCTGCGGGACGACGGATGTGGATCATGCTGTGGTGGTAGTGGGTTTCGATGATACATCGTTCAAGATCCGCAACTCGTGGGGTGAGGACTGGGGTGATGCAGGATATATTCGCATGGCGCGGGGTTCGAGCGGCATGGGGGCTTGCGGTCTGCTCACTGACATGTCATATCCGAAGATGTAGGCTGACAGCACCTTGTGTTCTTGCGTAGAGAGATGTAGTAATACATGTATGGTCAACGTTTTTGAAAAGTCAGTTGCTATCATTCACTCTAACTAGAAGACAATAAACGACTACGCGTCGTTCAGGCATTGTCGATAAAATGCATTCGACTCTGTCCGCGTGATTTGCTACAAGTATCTATCGGTTTGCGAGCCCCCGCACGTCGTTCGAAGCATCGATGCGTACCTGAAACCACGCTCCATGGTGCACGCCTGGAACGTCAAGGCCTATTGGTGCAAGGCAGCTATCATTGCCGCCACAAACGGACACATGGGCATCTTGCAGTGGCTGTCGGATTTCCACGCCACTCGATGTGAATGGGGAACCAAGATTATGAACACTGAGGCGGAATTCGGCCACTTGGCGGTCGCTCAGTGGCTGCACACGCACCGCCAAGACGGATGCACCACGGATGCAATGGACCAAGCAGCGTTGAATGGACATCTGCCAATAGTCAAGTGGCTGCATGAAAACCGAACGGAGGGGTGTACGGTAGTCGCCATGGACTCTGCGGCGACAAGGGGTTATTTAGATGTGGTAAAATGGCTTCACGAGAACAGAACAGAAGGATGCACAAGGCACACAATGATCTGGGCGGCGCAAAACGATCACTTAGATGTTGTGAAGTGGCTACATCAGAACACAACGAAGGGCTGCACGACTGAATCGATTGCACGTGCTGCCGATCAAGGACATGTGGAGGTAGTTCAGTGGCTTCTCGAGAATCGGAAGGAATGCTGCGGTGAGTACTCCTATAGGCCGGCGAAGAATGGTTATTTCACTGTAGGTCAATGGGCTGCTGCAACAAACTTTAGCTGCGTGGTAGAAATTGCTGCGAGAAATGGACATCTCCCTTTTCTCAAGTGGCTACTGACTCCGATAAATGATACCAACCGGTACGAGACCTTAAGTTGCCGTGCACTACAGACTGCCAAGAAGAACAACCAGTGGGAAGTAATTCAATGGTTGGAGACCTGGAATCCAGTCACTAAGCGGCAGCGTCTTGAATAGGTACTGTTGTAGTCTTACTGCGGTAACTATGAACAATTGCATCGGGATTCAGGAGTTATATTACCAGGCTTTGAAAAAAACAATGCGTCAATTAGTCGCCCTTCTTTTCTTCATTGTCCGACGATGAGCTGCCGTAGATGCGGGTGTAACGCTGGCGCAATTCCTCTCGACGGCGCTCTGCTTCCGTTTGAGGTGCGGGTGGGATCGTCGACTCCACTGGAACTGAAGATGAAGCTGCAGCTGGTGTTGACTCAGCTTCTTGTTGCATTGGAATCGGTCGTTTGTCTTCTAGGTCCTCAGTACCCGACTCCGATCTGGGGGATACAGGAACAGTAACAGGTGCGGCTGGGGCTGATACAGGAGCTGCTGGGGCGTGGACTGGCATGTTCACCTCTTGCTGTGCTGCTGGCATTGTCGGCGCTGAAGCAGGAGGCTGTGGTACAGTTTGAGTCTGATGGGGGGCACTGAACTGAGCTGCAGATGCCTGTAGCACCGCCAACTGAGCATGCAGAAGATCAATCTGGCGCTGGATGCTGTCTGGGTCCATCGTTTGCTGCTGTACACCCTGTTGCTGGCCCGGAATGTGCCCCATCGGGGGCATACCGAAAGGTGGCATCATACCGTAGGCACCTGGCATTCCGAATCCGAACGGAACTCCTCCAAACATCATCGGCGACATGTACGGGTTCGGATAACCAGGGGCAAATGGATGACCCGGTGCAGCAACAGGAGATCCTCCCGAGGTTGGCGGGGTAGCGGTTTGAGCGGCACCTGCAGGAGTTGGAGTACCAGGGACCGCTGCGTTGGCAGGAGGAGCCACTCGCCCAAACGCAACACCGAACCGGAAGTGAGGAGCAGGTGCAGGACGTGGCTGTGCATTAGCTGGAGCTGGTACTGCTGCTGGTGCTTGAGCTGCTGCGTTGTTTCCTGCTTCGGGTCTGGCAGCTCGAGGCGCTGGTCCCTCAGGAACAGCAGTAGGGCGAAGTGGTCCTGTCGGGATGTTTGAGCGGCACGTAGGACACGTTTGCTGTCGTTGCACCCACATCTTGAGGCAGTCAACATGGAAAATGTGCGAACACGGCAACTTCTTGCATGTGTCAGGGGTCATTTCCTCCCGACAGATGATGCACGTCCTGTCCGTTTCCTGAAGTTCCTCCTCCGTCGGGTTCGGGAAGCGCTCGTTCAGGTGGGCTGTAATTTTCCTGTAGCGGAAGTATGACGCAATGCGTCGCTGCAGGTTCTTGATAGAGATCCAGAGGTCACGCACAATATGCAGCGGCATCCCGTAATACGTAAAGATAAGCATGAAGAAAACCTGGTTTAGCGTGAAATACAGTTAGTGGATATCAATAAGCGATGTAAAATGTCAAAACATTAGCCATACCAAGTAGACAACGAGTTTGGTGACCTCCGACACGAGCTCCAGGTAGAAGAGGTACGTGAATTTGTTGGTCCACGCTCCATCCATTCGAGAGTCCACCACATAAAGAACATATCGCAGGAATGTGGCAATGATTGTCACCAACAGGATCAAAAACTGGCATAAAGACTCGTCAGTTTAGCTTTTCTCTTCAAGAAAAAATCCAGAGCTACTTACCTCAAACCCAAAGAGGATGAAGACGGAGGGACCAATCTCCATCACCTTCAGCGAGCACCACACCACGAACCCAGTGTCTACAGCTGCGAGCATAGCCATCAGCCCGACAAGCCGCACATGAGTGAGTCTTGTAATCACGTCCGTTTGCTCAATCTAGAACATGAAAAATGTTAGCATTTGTTTAAAAAAATAAAAAAATGAGAGAACCATCACATACAAACTCGATTCTAGCCTGTGACAGCCAGTGGAAGATCTTGAGGAACACAAGTGCAGTGAACAGCACCATGACGTGGAACGAGATCTCCTCCCGGAAGATCGTTAGTGCCAGACACGTCTCCGTCACGGCGTAGCGTACATTTTCGTGCAACAACTAAGAAAATAAAATTAGACAATCTCCAATCTACTACGTATAAGAGATAACAATTATTCACCTCCACTTCCGCATCTCGTAACGTTCCAAGGAAAAAAGACTTGAGCACTCGACCGAAAAGCGTCGTAAGCACGAGCCCAGCGTTGCCCAGAACCAGGACGCTGACTTTGGACGTCACCAGGTAAATAACGGACGGGTAGAACTGCTGCCGCGTCACGTACGTGTACCATAGCAGCCCCACGCAGGCGGCCAGACTCGCACTCGAGTACAACCAGAACTTCATCCCAGACGTCTACGTGGCAAATAGGATTATGGTAAAAGAAAAATAGTCAGCCAATCAGATGTTTTTATTATTTTCTTATGTTTTTATTCTAGTCTAATCCAATCAGAATAACCTCGACGCGGATTGGCTAGTGTTTGCATACAGCCGGGAGGGAGAATTGGTCCCTTTGACTTGAAGTTTGTAAGAGACCCCTTTGTGATTTAGTCTGGACAGATCATTTTCATAAACGGGACATTTGCATCAAGTCATTTGACATGGTGAGCAAAGATTGACTACCAGGAAGATAATTCACTTCAACTTACACAATAGTCGATTCGTCTCGAAGTTCCAGCCATCGAATCCTGCTTCACTTTCATCGTAGCAAGTGTTAGTGCGAAACGAGTACAGCTCCCACGCTGTGCGCCGTTCTCTATAGAACTCAGCAGCCACTGGATGATAGGAATGTGGCCATTTGTCGTCACTACGCCTGTCAAATTTCCCTTCTGTCCGTTTGCGTCTAACCACTGGACCATTTCGAGATGATCATTCTTCGCCGCTGAACAAAAGGCGCGGTCCGAACAGCCTACGCTTCGATTCTCATGAAGCCACCGAACAACCTCTAGATGTCCTCGTTCGGCAGCGAAGGTCATAGCATCAGTCGTACATCCCTCTGCTCGGTTCACATGAAGCCACTTAACCACATCTACATGTAGATGACCCTTTTCCGCCGCCCAATCCATTGCTTCCGGAGTGCACCCCTCTGTTCGGTTCTCGTGAAGCCACTGGACAACATCAAGGTGTCCTTGATCAGCGGCATAGATCATTGCGTCTGACGTGCATCCCTCCGTCCGGTTCTCGTGAAGCCACTTCACAACATCTAAATGACCCCTTCCTGCTGCAATATCCATTGCTTCAGTCGTGCATCCCTCCGTTCGGTTGACATGTAACCATTTGATCATTTGCAGTTGTCCGTTTAACGCTGCGACGTCCATAGCTCGTGTGGTGCATCCTTCACTGCGGTTGGCATGTAGCCACTGGGCAGTAGGTAGATGTCCGTTCCACGCTGCTTGGTCCAATGCTCCTGTGGTGCATCCGTCTTGGTGGTGCGTGTGCAGCCACTGGACTGCCGTCAACTGGCCGTATTCCGCTACTTTGTCGAGAATGTTGGCACCCCAATCACATCGATCTGCGTGGAAGTCCGACAACCACTGCAAGATACTCACGTGTCCGTTTCGGGCGGCGATTTTGGTCACCTTCCTCCAATATGTCTGGGTGTCCCTGGCAGCGACGTATTTCATCAACCGCAACGATCCGAGAATGCAAGCGTCCGCCATGGAACCCTTTTTCAGGCACCCGTCGATGTGTAGAACGGCGTGCGGGAACATGCCAAGCCCGTGAAGCGATAGACATACCACGCTGACAGCGGTTAATAACGGATTTTACCGAATAGTACCCGGACTTCTATTTATTAATGCCCCCTCGAATCCGATCTGTTTTAACGAGGTTTTTTAAATGGTCGAGGGCTTATAAACAGAAACTCAACGGAGTATATTTCAAAGATAAATATGCCGTCAAATACAAAATGTTCCTCGCTTCGCTCGAGTGCATATCCCACCTACCCCCATAATCCCTATGTCATCCAAAGCGTTACTTAGTTCAGCGTCGACTTCGAAATCCTCATCGTTCTCTTCTTTTTTCACTTCTTCATCTTCATTCCAGCGCTGCTGGAATTTGCGTCCATAGACATCGTGTCGCCATATAAACCACTCATCAGGAATGGGGGAGAACCCTGCGCTAGCGATAGAATTGTCAATGGCCGACTGATCTGTCTCTTTCCACGCTTGGTGGACCCACTGAGTTACCACCTCAACGTTTGGGGGGCTCGGATTCCCTGCTCTCGTGTATTCCACACGATCGGAGTTCTTCCAGCCATCAATCAATGCACACAGAATGCCCTTGAACTGCTTGTAAATGCCGATATCCCCTGCTTGTAGGTAAGCCGCGAGGCCTCCCGGAATCACGTACAGACCGATATTCCGTTTAGAACACTTCGCTTTCACAGCTTTGGATATGTGAGCACTCATGCTGTCCCAAACAAGCCCTTTACCAGCCGCTTGCAGCACCGTAGGAAGCACCGTATCAATCCAGTCAATGAGAAGCTCCGAATCAACCCATGCTTTAGGTTGGTACGCGACATAGGTTGGTCCTTGTCACTCAATCTTGCGTGATCCTTCTTATGCTTCCAGATCACTAGCGGGGGGAGCTTCACGCCCGTAGCCGTGACGGCAAGGTGGGAAAAGAGGTCATGTATTTGTGTTAGAATTCCTAACTATACATTCCTGAAATCGCTGGGGGCTTGAAGCCCAGAAAATATTCAGTGGTCGGTTGATCCGACGATGCGAGGGCTACGGAGCCCAGAAGCTGAACATGGCGAAACTTGACACATGAGGACCGCCAAATCCTCTGTGCCAGGTGCTAACGTGATATTTCCAGGCTCACCAGACCTGGGTCGCAATGTTGAACATAGTGTTTGCTCCTTGATGAACTTTGAAGTTTTCTTCCCCCCTTCCTATCGAATTCGACTCGCCTCGACGAAGTGGTCCGAAACTTGGGCACTGGGGGAAACGCGGGTCTTCTGGACGAGCGTCCGGGGTTAGGTTATGTACCTGGAAAACGGGTAGAGCGGTTGCTGCTTAACAGCTAACTCACGCCACGAGGGGACAGGGGGCAGAGGTCGCGGAGGCCGGAACCGGTTACCAGTCGGGTATTACCCGGTCTAGAACGAGACTTGAAGGGTCCTGACACCTTCCGATTGCCAAAGCTGACAAAAATCGGCTCTCTTGTAGAACTTGGAGAAGACGTCGCAGCGCAGAACTGATCCATTCCAGCCAAGAGCAAAGCTGGGGACAAAACGAAGCCGGAGACAAGTGCAGCAGATCCACAATCTCCACCCAGTTCACTGCCGCCGAACGACACCGCCTCAGCGGTCGCAGTGACAGAGCGAAGGGATAGAAGTTCTTAGACCACCACGGAGCTAGAACTGAACGTGAGGATGCACAGTGTCCTCAGTGAGGACTCCTCACGCCTTGGTAGGATAACTTGAACACAAGAGGATTACCAGGTCCTCTGTGCCTTGGCAACGAGATCTTTGATCGTGGAGGGTCGCCAGACCCTCCACGCCTTGGTGTTGGTCTTGAATACACGTGAGGATCACCGGGTCCCATGTGCTGCAGTGTAGTTGTTACATCTTTGTGGCAATCGCGCAGGCGCGGCGATGCTTCCGCACTAGGCGTACTGGGATACCCCTTCTCTAATAATCGGACCCACTCGGGGGACTTCGCACCGATTTAAGAAAGATCCTCTTCCGGAAGAGGCGCTGGAGGTGACCCTTGATCCACTTGTGCCAAACGGCGCGAATTGCGAAGTGATAGCCGTGACGGCAAGGACGGCCGTTACACGCATCGAGGCGTATCCAGTTGACTTCACGACAAGATGGCGACTGCCGCGTACTTCTACAGTTTGCTCACGAGCGTCTTCGACATAGACGGCTGTCTCGTCCATAAGAACAGTGTTGACAAAATTGAAAGAGCTCTTCTTGTCTGATACATGTATGCAACGGCTCGGTCAACCAGTTGATCGTCACTCAGAGTAGTAAGGTTGGTCCGAAGTTAGAGGGACAGGTCGTTGCGCTTCATGAAGTTGCTCACCCAGTGAAACGAGGCCTGAAAAGATCGGACCATCGAGTTATAGACTTCAGCGTAGTTTTGTAGTGCCTGAATAGCAATCCATTCTCTTGTCTCTTCTCTTTCTTCAACCTCCGAAGGGCGATCGATTTGAGAAGCAAGCATTCAAGCTCTCCCAGCGCCTTCTTGCGGCCTCCTCCGGCTAGTCTCATTTGGTGGGGTTGCGCCGCCCAAATCTCGTCACGCTTACACCACCAACGCCGAACTGTACCAGGGTCTAGTCTCCAGCCTTGCGCACCAAAATGAGCAACAGCACGACTTGGAATCCCTCCTCCAGAATTGTTGACCAGTCCAGCACCTCTTTCTTTCTGGAGAGTGAAATCCCGGTGCGCCTGGTTGCCTTGATGAAAGTTGCAATGTGACTTTCGAGAACAGATTGTATACCTGGATCGTTCCGAGGACGAGGTAGCTAAAATTTAATAATAGTCAGGGCTTAAATATAATTACGGAGATTTATTTAAAGACCGGGGTTGTATTTGATACAGGGCTTTTATACTTTGAGGTGTAAGGTAATTTTGGGACCGGGCTTTTATTTCCTATGGGGCTGTATACGGTAAAATCCGTTACTGGGTCGGAGACATTATTGTCAAGATCTGCTTGGGGAGAAAAGAATGGTCAGATAATTCGCTTGTTGTGTTGGATCGAGAAATATCAATCCTGTGTAGGTCATTTCATTCATTTTTCAACTGACATTCTGAAGGCTGTCCAGGACAAAAATGTCCTCTTCCTTGGGCGATTTCCCAGTGTTAATCTCTGTTCGTGTGGTTTCTCGCGAGTACTTGTCACTCCATAAGCTCCCAAATGTCGTTCTACACATCGATTCGTTGCTAGCAACGCCAAATTGTATTCAATGCCGCCATACACGGGCATGTGCGTATCTTGCAGTGGTTATGGGATTTCCATGCGGACCGATGCACATGGAGCATCGTTTTGGGCATCGCTGCGGAATTCGGTCACGGTAGTCCAGTGGCTGCACACGCATAGCAGTGAAGATTTCAAACGATTCATGATACGACCTATGGACACGGCAGCATCACACGGACAATTGGAAATGGTCAAGTGGTTGCATGACAACCGCACGGAAGGGTGCACAGTGGAGGCAATGGACTGGGCGGCGGAAAGGGGCCATTTTGAAGTGGTAAAGTGGCTGCATGAGAACAGAACGGAAGGGTGCACGATCGATGCGATGACCAGTGCTGCCTGTAATGGACATTTAGATGTTGCCCAGTGGCTACACGAGAATCGAAGTGAAGGCTGCTCAGAGCACACCTATCAATTCGCGGTGCGCAAATGTCAGTTTGAGGTGGCCCAGTGGCTGGATGCAAATAGATACAGCAACAACTTCATCAACGCGCTTTAGTCAAAGATGATGTTTCATGCTGTGTATTCGATCACGCCGGAGCAACAACTACAAAACAACTTGAGTTTCTCTATAAACATAGTACGTCTCTAAAATGTAGCTTACAGCAGTGCCGTGACGACACGGCCGTTCAGAGGCTGCACCGGACGAGCGTTCTTGCCGTCGTCCGTGATGTGGAGCTCGCGCAGCTGAGCCTGAAGTCGCGCCAGATCCGCCGTCGACACGTCCACAGGTTTCTTCACCACCCACCAGTCCACGATCTCACTGCACGCGGGGGTCGTCAGACTGCCGGCGTAGTTGAACACGCCCTGCGCGTCCGCCGCCTTGTTCACCAGCTCGGCGTACGGGGTCAGCGACGCCGTCGCCGTCGCGTTCGCACTCACCTGGTCCAGCGCGTCCAGCACGGACACCACCCACGGGTCACTCTGGCCTTCCACGGCCTTGAAGAACACGCCCGTCACCAGCAGCGCGGAGCTGTCTGCGTTGCTGTGCACGAAGTGTACCTCACCGCCCAGGTACTCGCCGTTCAGCGTGTGCTCCGACGGCACGTGCATGTGGAACTGCAGCATGTCGTACGACGCGCCGTTGGCCGTCACCGCGCACGAACCGCCGTTCACGCTGGCCGTGAACGACTCGTCCGACTGGGACACGTTGAAGTCGGCGCACGAACCGCTGAAGGTCAGCGAGCGCTTCTCGGAGATGCATCCGACCGTGGTTTCGATGTCGATGGGTGACTGGCGCTGGCCACCGCACGTGGGGTAGTGGTCGGCCCACTGGTCGGGTGCGGCCATGCTGGTATCGTTGGCGTTGTATCCCCACGGAGCTCCGTCAGCTCCAGCAGCGTTGACGGTGGAAGCGGCGAGTGCGCAGGTGGCGATGGCGGCAGCAGCGAAGATCTTCATTTTGAAGTATAGAAGTTGAAGTGTGAAGTTCGGTGGGGTGAGGCGTTGGTTGTAGTTGATGCTGGGGAGCAAAACTGAGAATGAGGTGGCTAATGTGAACGGATCTTGAGTTGCTACGCCAAAGCCTGTGGTAATGCCTCTGCTCGTCAATGTCAAAGGAAGGACATCCGTCTGTCGGACAGCCGTGCAGGCGTTCGGTGCTGCAAACGGTGATGAGTAAGATCAGTGAAGAGTGATTTACCGATACCGTGATCGAAAGACCCAACCGCTTACTCCATCCTCTGCGACAACAACGCATCGACCGAGTTGAGGAGATCGGCCAACAATGCTATGCCAGACACAACGGAAGTTCTGTCGGAACCGCGCCGTCGTCCGTCAGTGACGGCGTCACCTGTTGACGCTGTCGCTGTCCAACGTACAGTATCCATCTGCTGTTTGGAGGTGTGGTGGTTGTGTCATAATAACGAGCGACACACTGCAGCTCCTGTCGGATTCCAAAAGCTTGGCGTTGTGGAAGTTACTCACAGCGAAGCAAATCGTTAAACAACTTCCACTGACGCTTCAATGTGGAGGCGAAAAACAGCCGCCGATTCTCCTCATTTCGCCAGCCAGCTCGATCTCGGGAGCGGTTTGCCCTGGTTTTGCGGTGGGGAGATTCATCGTCTTGGACATCGGGAGATCGCAACGCGTACCCGAAGGAATTGATGCCGTTGCGCTGCTATTTGGACGTTATGCCTTTGGAGACCAAGTTGAAGCGATTCCTGATTTCTATCGAAACTCAACTCGTCCGATTTGCCTTGTACTTTTTGCCTTGAGACAGCTAGTCGCGATACAAGTGCAGTCGGACGTCAAGCAGAATCTTTGGCGACGATACGAAGTTTGACACCCGTGAACATAGCAGTTCGATCCAAGCAGGATCGGCGTCATGGACAACGACAAATTGTCGTCGACAATCCGCCGGACCCGGGTTCGAGTGAATGAGCTAGGTATTAATTAATAAGCTCATTCATTTCGGTACATCTACACTGTAGACGTACCATAACCTTACGAGTGGTGTGTTACGCCGCGTCGCTGGACAGGTGGTTACTTCACCAGCGACACCACCGTGAGCATCGATGGTGGAACTTGTATCCGAACGAAAGAGAAGGTTGGACGTGAAAATCCAGAGTCTTCACTGCTAGTATTCTCCAACGTTTTCGGCACGACAGCGGATCCATTCCGCGAAGCACATCAAAGCGGCAAATGGTGCTGTGCTTCTACCGTTCGGTTGTTAGTTCAACCAACTTGGTTGATCCATCCCTGGGAAAACCGACCCCGCATCCTTACATGCAATTGCTCGAGCGAGTCTTTCCAAGTGAACACGACTGAATTCGGCTGACAGGGCTCCGGAAGAATTCACAAAGCTTTGCTAGAGCAAATGTTTTTGCTGTTGGATACTCTCCGTTGTTTTCTTTTTTTTCCATTCAAATTTGCTAGACCTATCGATTATCGATTCGATAAGGAGCAGTAGAATATCACAACCGACATTTTTTCTCTTCCAGCCGAGGATGAAATACAATTCCGTCTTGGTACACGACGCTTAGTACACGTGCCAAATAGAAAACTTGCCGGCCTAACAGAGACTGACAACACTTACCGGCAAGTACGTGTAGAAGTTGCCGATTCTAGATAGACCTTTCGTTTCCACTAGTCGACAATCATTTTCAAGTGAAAGCAGAAAAGCCTTGTAACTGAATGAATCTCTGAAGCACACAACCTTAAGTGTATCAGCCATGTTCGTAGGACAGTTTCCAGGTAGGTTGTTCACAGTACGCCGATGACCACCTTGAGTTAGGCCAGTGGCTAGATGCAAATGATCTATCACAAGACACTTACTCATACACATATATGACGAAAGCGGTTGAACGACTGCAAACCCAGCTAAGTAGCATCGATCTTGTGTTGAACCAAGATCAAGACGAAAACAACAAATTCAAGACAAAAACAAAAGGTCTCTATAAAATATCATGTTTCTATAATGGAGGAACACTACGCTTACAGCAGTGCCGTGACGACACGGCCGTTCAGAGGCTGCACCGGACGAGCGTTCTTGCCGTCGTCCGTGATGTGGAGCTCGCGCAGCTGAGCCTGAAGTCGCGCCAGATCCGCCGTCGACACGTCCACAGGTTTCTTCACCACCCACCAGTCCACGATCTCACTGCACGCGGGGGTCGTCAGACTGCCGGCGTAGTTGAACACGCCCTGCGCGTCCGCCGCCTTGTTCACCAGCTCGGCGTACGGGGTCAGCGACGCCGTCGCCGTCGCGTTCGCACTCACCTGGTCCAGCGCGTCCAGCACGGACACCACCCACGGGTCACTCTGGCCTTCCACGGCCTTGAAGAACACGCCCGTCACCAGCAGCGCGGAGCTGTCTGCGTTGCTGTGCACGAAGTGTACCTCACCGCCCAGGTACTCGCCGTTCAGCGTGTGCTCCGACGGCACGTGCATGTGGAACTGCAGCATGTCGTACGACGCGCCGTTGGCCGTCACCGCGCACGAACCGCCGTTCACGCTGGCCGTGAACGACTCGTCCGACTGGGACACGTTGAAGTCGGCGCACGAACCGCTGAAGGTCAGCGAGCGCTTCTCGGAGATGCATCCGACCGTGGTTTCGATGTCGATGGGTGACTGGCGCTGGCCACCGCACGTGGGGTAGTGGTCGGCCCACTGGTCGGGTGCGGCCATGCTGGTATCGTTGGCGTTGTATCCCCACGGAGCTCCGTCAGCTCCAGCAGCGTTGACGGTGGAAGCGGCGAGTGCGCAGGTGGCGATGGCGGCAGCAGCGAAGATCTTCATTTTGAAGTATAGAAGTTGAAGTGTGAAGTTCGGTGGGGTGAGGCGTTGGTTGTAGTTGATGCTGGGGAGCAAAACTGAGAATGAGGTGGCTAATGTGAACGGATCTTGAGTTGCTACGCCAAAGCCTGTGGTAATGCCTCTGCTCGTCAATGTCAAAGGAAGGACATCCGTCTGTCGGACAGCCGTGCAGGCGTTCGGTGCTGCAAACGGTGATGAGTAAGATCAGTGAAGAGTGATTTACCGATACCGTGATCGAAAGACCCAACCGCTTACTCCATCCTCTGCGACAACAACGCATCGACCGAGTTGAGGAGATCGGCCAACAATGCTATGCCAGACACAACGGAAGTTCTGTCGGAACCGCGCCGTCGTCCGTCAGTGACGGCGTCACCTGTTGACGCTGTCGCTGTCCAACGTACAGTATCCATCTGCTGTTTGGAGGTGTGGTGGTTGTGTCATAATAACGAGCGACACACTGCAGCTCCTGTCGGATTCCAAAAGCTTGGCGTTGTGGAAGTTACTCACAGCGAAGCAAATCGTTAAACAACTTCCACTGACGCTTCAATGTGGAGGCGAAAAACAGCCGCCGATTCTCCTCATTTCGCCAGCCAGCTCGATCTCGGGAGCGGTTTGCCCTGGTTTTGCGGTGGGGAGATTCATCGTCTTGGACATCGGGAGATCGCAACGCGTACCCGAAGGAATTGATGCCGTTGCGCTGCTATTTGGACGTTATGCCTTTGGAGACCAAGTTGAAGCGATTCCTGATTTCTATCGAAACTCAACTCGTCCGATTTGCCTTGTACTTTTTGCCTTGAGACAGCTAGTCGCGATACAAGTGCAGTCGGACGTCAAGCAGAATCTTTGGCTTGTGTTGACGACGATACGAAGTTTGACACCCGTGAACATAGCAGTTCGATCCAAGCAGGATCGGCGTCATGGACAACGACAAATTGTCGTCGACAATCCGCCGGACCCGGGTTCGAGTGAATGAGCTAGGTATTAATTAATAAGCTCATTCATTTCGGTACATCTACACTGTAGACGTACCATAACCTTACGAGTGGTGTGTTACGCCGCGTCGCTGGACAGGTGGTTACTTCACCAGCGACACCACCGTGAGCATCGATGGTGGAACTTGTATCCGAACGAAAGAGAAGGTTGGACGTGAAAATCCAGAGTCTTCACTGCTAGTATTCTCCAACGTTTTCGGCACGACAGCGGATCCATTCCGCGAAGCACATCAAAGCGGCAAATGGTGCTGTGCTTCTACCGTTCGGTTGTTAGTTCAACCAACTTGGTTGATCCATCCCTGGGAAAACTGACCCCGCATCCTTACATGCAATTGCTCGAGCGAGTCTTTCCAAGTGAACACGACTGAATTCGGCTGACAGGGCTCCGGAAGAATTCACAAAGCTTTGCTAGAGCAAATGTTTTTGCTGTTGGATACTCTCCGTTGTTTTCTTTTTTTTCCATTCAAATTTGCTAGACCTATCGATTATCGATTCGATAAGGAGCAGTAGAATATCACAACCGACATTTTTTCTCTTCCAGCCGAGGATGAAATACAATTCCGTCTTGGTACACGACGCTTAGTACACGTGCCAAATAGAAAACTTGCCGGCCTAACAGAGACTGACAACACTTACCGGCAAGTACGTGTAGAAGTTGCCGATTCTAGATAGACCTTTCGTTTCCACTAGTCGACAATCATTTTCAAGTGAAAGCAGAAAAGCCTTGTAACTGAATGAATCTCTGAAGCACACAACCTTAAGTGTATCAGCCATGTTCGTAGGACAGTTTCCAGGTAGGTTGTTCACAGTACGCCGATGACCACCTTGAGTTAGGCCAGTGGCTAGATGCAAATGATCTATCACAAGACACTTACTCATACACATATATGACGAAAGCGGTTGAACGACTGCAAACCCAGCTAAGTAGCATCGATCTTGTGTTGAACCAAGATCAAGACGAAAACAACAAATTCAAGACAAAAACAAAAGGTCTCTATAAAATATCATGTTTCTATAATGGAGGAACACTACGCTTACAGCAGTGCCGTGACGACACGGCCGTTCAGAGGCTGCACCGGACGAGCGTTCTTGCCGTCGTCCGTGATGTGGAGCTCGCGCAGCTGAGCCTGAAGTCGCGCCAGATCCGCCGTCGACACGTCCACAGGTTTCTTCACCACCCACCAGTCCACGATCTCACTGCACGCGGGGGTCGTCAGACTGCCGGCGTAGTTGAACACGCCCTGCGCGTCCGCCGCCTTGTTCACCAGCTCGGCGTACGGGGTCAGCGACGCCGTCGCCGTCGCGTTCGCACTCACCTGGTCCAGCGCGTCCAGCACGGACACCACCCACGGGTCACTCTGGCCTTCCACGGCCTTGAAGAACACGCCCGTCACCAGCAGCGCGGAGCTGTCTGCGTTGCTGTGCACGAAGTGTACCTCACCGCCCAGGTACTCGCCGTTCAGCGTGTGCTCCGACGGCACGTGCATGTGGAACTGCAGCATGTCGTACGACGCGCCGTTGGCCGTCACCGCGCACGAACCGCCGTTCACGCTGGCCGTGAACGACTCGTCCGACTGGGACACGTTGAAGTCGGCGCACGAACCGCTGAAGGTCAGCGAGCGCTTCTCGGAGATGCATCCGACCGTGGTTTCGATGTCGATGGGTGACTGGCGCTGGCCACCGCACGTGGGGTAGTGGTCGGCCCACTGGTCGGGTGCGGCCATGCTGGTATCGTTGGCGTTGTATCCCCACGGAGCTCCGTCAGCTCCAGCAGCGTTGACGGTGGAAGCGGCGAGTGCGCAGGTGGCGATGGCGGCAGCAGCGAAGATCTTCATTTTGAAGTATAGAAGTTGAAGTGTGAAGTTCGGTGGGGTGAGGCGTTGGTTGTAGTTGATGCTGGGGAGCAAAACTGAGAATGAGGTGGCTAATGTGAACGGATCTTGAGTTGCTACGCCAAAGCCTGTGGTAATGCCTCTGCTCGTCAATGTCAAAGGAAGGACATCCGTCTGTCGGACAGCCGTGCAGGCGTTCGGTGCTGCAAACGGTGATGAGTAAGATCAGTGAAGAGTGATTTACCGATACCGTGATCGAAAGACCCAACCGCTTGCTCCATCCTCTGCGACAACAACGCATCGACCGAGTTGAGGAGATCGGCCAACAATGCTATGCCAGACACAACGGAAGTTCTGTCGGAACCGCGCCGTCGTCCGTCAGTGACGGCGTCACCTGTTGACGCTGTCGCTGTCCAACGTACAGTATCCATCTGCTGTTTGGAGGTGTGGTGGTTGTGTCATAATAGCGAGCGACACACTGCAGCTCCTGTCGGATTCCAAAAGCTTGGCGTTGTGGAAGTTACTCACAGCGAAGCAAATCGTTAAACAACTTCCACTGACGCTTCAATGTGGAGGCGAAAAATAGCCGCCGATTCTCCTCATTTCGCCAGCCAGCTCGATCTCGGGAGCGGTTTGCCCTGGTTTTGCGGTGGGGAGATTCATCGTCTTGGACATCGGGAGATCGCAACGCGTACCCGAAGGAATTGATGCCGTTGCGCTGCTATTTGGACGTTATGCCTTTGGAGACCAAGTTGAAGCGATTCCTGATTTCTATCGAAACTCAACTCGTCCGATTTGCCTTGTACTTTTTGCCTTGAGACAGCTAGTCGCGATACAAGTGCAGTCGGACGTCAAGCAGAATCTTTGGCTTGTGTTGACGACGATACGAAGTTTGACACCCGTGAACATAGCAGTTCGATCCAAGCAGGATCGGCGTCATGGACAACGACAAATTGTCGTCGACAATCCGCCGGACCCGGGTTCGAGTGAATGAGCTAGGTATTAATTAATAAGCTCATTCATTTCGGTACATCTACACTGTAGACGTACCATAACCTTACGAGTGGTGTGTTACGCCGCGTCGCTGGACAGGTGGTTACTTCACCAGCGACACCACCGTGAGCATCGATGGTGGAACTTGTATCCGAACGAAAGAGAAGGTTGGACGTGAAAATCCAGAGTCTTCACTGCTAGTATTCTCCAACGTTTTCGGCACGACAGCGGATCCATTCCGCGAAGCACATCAAAGCGGCAAATGGTGCTGTGCTTCTACCGTTCGGTTGTTAGTTCAACCAACTTGGTTGATCCATCCCTGGGAAAACCGACCCCGCATCCTTACATGCAATTGCTCGAGCGAGTCTTTCCAAGTGAACACGACTGAATTCGGCTGACAGGGCTCCGGAAGAATTCACAAAGCTTTGCTAGAGCAAATGTTTTTGCTGTTGGATACTCTCCGTTGTTTTCTTTTTTTTCCATTCAAATTTGCTAGACCTATCGATTATCGATTCGATAAGGAGCAGTAGAATATCACAACCGACATTTTTTCTCTTCCAGCCGAGGATGAAATACAATTCCGTCTTGGTACACGACGCTTAGTACACGTGCCAAATAGAAAACTTGCCGGCCTAACAGAGACTGACAACACTTACCGGCAAGTACGTGTAGAAGTTGCCGATTCTAGATAGACCTTTCGTTTCCACTAGTCGACAATCATTTTCAAGTGAAAGCAGAAAAGCCTTGTAACTGAATGAATCTCTGAAGCACACAACCTTAAGTGTATCAGCCATGTTCGTAGGACAGTTTCCAGGTAGGTTGTTCACAGTACGCCGATGACCACCTTGAGTTAGGCCAGTGGCTAGATGCAAATGATCTATCACAAGACACTTACTCATACACATATATGACGAAAGCGGTTGAACGACTGCAAACCCAGCTAAGTAGCATCGATCTTGTGTTGAACCAAGATCAAGACGAAAACAACAAATTCAAGACAAAAACAAAAGGTCTCTATAAAATATCATGTTTCTATAATGGAGGAACACTACGCTTACAGCAGTGCCGTGACGACACGGCCGTTCAGAGGCTGCACCGGACGAGCGTTCTTGCCGTCGTCCGTGATGTGGAGCTCGCGCAGCTGAGCCTGAAGTCGCGCCAGATCCGCCGTCGACACGTCCACAGGTTTCTTCACCACCCACCAGTCCACGATCTCACTGCACGCGGGGGTCGTCAGACTGCCGGCGTAGTTGAACACGCCCTGCGCGTCCGCCGCCTTGTTCACCAGCTCGGCGTACGGGGTCAGCGACGCCGTCGCCGTCGCGTTCGCACTCACCTGGTCCAGCGCGTCCAGCACGGACACCACCCACGGGTCACTCTGGCCTTCCACGGCCTTGAAGAACACGCCCGTCACCAGCAGCGCGGAGCTGTCTGCGTTGCTGTGCACGAAGTGTACCTCACCGCCCAGGTACTCGCCGTTCAGCGTGTGCTCCGACGGCACGTGCATGTGGAACTGCAGCATGTCGTACGACGCGCCGTTGGCCGTCACCGCGCACGAACCGCCGTTCACGCTGGCCGTGAACGACTCGTCCGACTGGGACACGTTGAAGTCGGCGCACGAACCGCTGAAGGTCAGCGAGCGCTTCTCGGAGATGCATCCGACCGTGGTTTCGATGTCGATGGGTGACTGGCGCTGGCCACCGCACGTGGGGTAGTGGTCGGCCCACTGGTCGGGTGCGGCCATGCTGGTATCGTTGGCGTTGTATCCCCACGGAGCTCCGTCAGCTCCAGCAGCGTTGACGGTGGAAGCGGCGAGTGCGCAGGTGGCGATGGCGGCAGCAGCGAAGATCTTCATTGTAGTATTGTGGTGGTGGTTGATCGGTTGCTTTGAGAGGAAGATCGAAAATGAGGCTGCTGCAGCAAGGGCAACAGAGGTTCGGAATGCCGGTGGATGACAGAGCCCAAGGCGTCGGACAGAGGCATTGCAGGGTAGCGGTGTTGTCGTTAATCTCCTTGGCAGCTGGTTGATTAACCTCCACGCAAGAGGCGGCAACCCTACAAACCTAAAGGATTCCTCTGATGAGTTGCAGCTTGAGATTGATCGACAACAAACCCCAGATGCTGAATAAAAACTCACCGTCGTGCATGAGCCGATTTGTAGAGTCTCCGCTACAAACGCCTCAAATCGGCGACATCGTCGAACCGCACTTTCAAATCCGAGGAACTTCAATTGTGGAGCCCAAACTTTGGAGCATCCAGCAGGTTTGCGAAGGAGTTGACGAGGAGCTCTCTCTCTCTTCTGCTGTGCTTCCCGTTCAAACCATTTTTTCCTGCGGTTGGAACCGGATCTGGCTGTACATTTGGTGCACAATCTTACTCGCTTATAGAAATGTTTATGGAAATACCATGGCAAATTTCTCAACTGGCGTGAGTAAGTTCATTATGTCGTTGTCACTTGCATCTGCTGCGCTGGAAGCATTGAGTAAACAGGTGGGCTATCACTTGTCGGACCCAAGCTGGACGATGGGGTGGAAACGTACTTTACAGATGAGGCAAGGGGCTACCGGTAGCACAGCTCAATCCTACAGTCGAGCGAGGTTCAACGAATCCAAGCCCCAGAACTTCAGGCTGGAGGTTTTGCGTGTCGAGGAAATGTCTAGAGGTCCATGAACCTTTCAAAAATCCCTAGCCCAGTACGCAATTTCGTAGAGGAGTAGGTGGCGACACGTCTTTTTGGTTGGGGTATCCACCCACCGAATGTATTTTCGAATGAAAGTGGCAAACAACCACACCAGTGTACAACTGAAAAATGCATCCCGACACCTCGGGACTTACTGATTCTTGCTTGGACGAACGAGACACTTGTCACGAAGTTCATTTGCCAGCACCGCAGCTTTTGGTCGAGGGACTTTAAGGATTTTGCTCACTTCACCGTCCGTCAACGCTTCAGCATAGATATCCATTGGATACCGAGCGAGCAAAGGTGCCTCTCCTAGACCGTGAAGCTCAGCGAACAAACACCAAACTATCGGCACGACCACACGGTAATTTTTCATGAGAACCAGCCCTTCACGAGCTGTATCTGGACGTCCGGGGGCGTCATGAGCGAGCATCTTGCGCCAGTTTTCGTGGAGCAACGTCTCGTTTGAAATGGGACCTGGTTCGGGCCCACCCCGACAAACGAAGTCCACCCATCGAGCCATCCACTGTGCATCAACACAGAACCAGCAGTCACGACGTGGTAAAACCTCCGTGTCGAAATGTAAAACCAACGCCAGCTCCAGTTTCCGACGTTTGTCAAAATCCTCTTTGAATGGGGGCAGCGTAGGGGCTCGACGCATGACAATTGGGTGCGAACTGAAATGCTGCTCCCCTTGTTGCGGCCTGGGTGGCAAGCGGAAAACCAACGTGCGTGGTTGTTGGCTGAGCTCGCTGAGTTTAACCCCAATATCATGGAGCGAGGCATGGGAAACATCCTCTCCTTCAATGCGTACGATCACCGAACCAGGTACGATATCTCCGTTGCGCTCGAGGGCGCCCTTAGATCCATCACGCAACTTGACAAAACTCATCACAACAGCGCGATCCAGTACACCGCCATCCAAATTGAGACCCAGCGGGCCTGGAGGGGCCACTGCAGTCACATATTCAGCGTCATCTTCTTCTATAGAATCGTCACGGTCGAATTGATTTGTCTGCACCATCAGAGACGCAGCGATGGTACCGGAAGACACGTTGGACGCCATCGACAGCGGTACAGATGAGGGCTTCTGTGGTGAACGTTCTTCTGGATGATCCGAATAGGAGCTGATTGTCTTGGACGAAGGATCTTTTTGTTGGGAAACTTTCAAGCTGACTCCTCTGCTGCTTATTGAGTCGAAATCTCCTTCACTGTCATCATCCGAGTCGCTTGAATCATCGCTATCGAAGTGACGCGTCTCCGCCAGCTTCGCCATGGTACCGAACGACAACTCTTTCGGGATCGAAGGAGCTGTGTCAATTTCAAGAGAGAGTTGCTTTGGCTTTTCAGGAGATGGTTGCTGTAATTCCACAGCCACAAAGTCCTGGAAAGTGTCTGGAGGAGTGACTGGATAAAACTTCTCGGGTGATGCAGAGCTGGCACTGCTCGCTTGAGGTGTAGTGGATGAATTGTCTAAGTTCGACCCTGTTAGCGTCCAACTGGTACTTCCATCGCTGGCCTGATCCTCCGACGGATGCACTGCCGATGCCAGTATCACTTCGTCTGTCATTTGAATCTCCTGGAAGGAATCTCCAGCTGAAGAACTGCTTCCAATGGCTGCATTGTCCTCCTTTTCCGCCCGAATCGCATCGATATCAACCTCCTCTTCTGATTCTTCTTCTTCTCGTGGAGGAGGTCCTCTCCTAGGAGCATATTGCTGATTCAAAGGTAGATTACTGTCCTGGGTCTCCATCACGTATGTTGATGTGTTTGTCTTCTTTTTCACTTGCCATTCATCTTCTGATTCCTCTTCTTCTTCATCTGATTCTTCTTCCTCTCTGGGTGGTGGTCCTCTCCTCGGAGCATACTGTTGACTCAATGGCAAATTACTGTCCTGTGTCGCCATCACGTACTTGTGCGAGGCTTTCTTCACTTGCACTTCATCTTCTGATTCTTCCTCTGATTCCTCTTCTGATTCCTCTTCTTCTTTTGGCGGTGGACCTCTCCTAGCAACAAACTGCTGACTTAATGGCAATGAAATGTTGCTCTCTTCAGCCAACGGAACTAGAAACTTCAGCATTCGAGGCTGGGAACTCGTTTCTCGAAGCACCTCACCCACTTCCTCGAAGCTCAGATCTGATTCCATAAAATCATAGTCATTAACTCCTACCAAAAGACTGCCTTTAACCACACGTCCACTGAGTTCCACAGCCCCGCGCTGCTGTGGATCATCAGCCGAAATCTGCGCGAAACCTTCGAGAACGGGGCGATCCAGGTCGTCACCGTCTAACATGATACCAAGAGGGCCTGGAGGCACCTCCACCTCTACGATTGAGTGGCTACGGCCACCTAAAAGCCATCGAGCGCTTGCCATGACGAGCCACAATATCGGAGACTGTTGTCTCTTCCGCTTTTTCGACTAACCTGATTCATGTCATTGAAGTGAAAAAAGTCATTAAAGTGAATTTGAGCCGTTTGAATCTAGTTCAACCTAGAAGGAGTGATGGTCAAACTTCAACTCAACTCAACTCAACGTAAGGTATTTAAAAAACATGCAAGAATTATTCATAACGCTTTCTTCTCTGGAGCTACATGTACCTTCGGGAGTAACACGTAGGAGCGGAGTTTTTCCCACCAGCACACCTCGTCGAAGCTCTCCGGGTCCTTCACACCCGCGTAACCCAATTCTGCACGCACCAATTAAAAGTCAGCGACGGTCAATTACCCCACCACCACCTTAGCAACAACCACATTCGCACCGATAAAATAGCGCCTGATTTCCGCCACACTCCGTCTGTACTTGCGTCGGATACGAGGTGGGGCCTCCAGCAGAAAGTCATACTCACATGTGGCGCTAAACGATCGGATCCGTGTGTCTAGATCTATTCTGTTGGCGTCGCTCATGATCTCTCTGAGGCCATCGGATAGCTCGCCTTGCTCCAAGTCAAAATATTCAGGATCGTTTACTTGGAGCCGTTGGCCGTTTTTCCTTGGGAAGTAGAGGTTGAGCTCGTCTACAGAGCAGTCCCATTTCTCTCTTTTGATCACTTTGCCTAGGAGTTCGCGCACTGTCGTTTGTCGCCCGTAGAACTCACCAAACTTGCGGTCTGTCTCTAAGATATGCCCAAATATTGCCATCTTCGCGTGTAGGTGGTTAAAGCTGTTGTGGGCCCTGGGAACTTGATTTCAATTTGGTCAGAAGAAAAATCGCCAAAAGTTCTGAGTCACTAAGTCTCAACAATTTTACTGGAGTTCGTACTTGGTGGATGTAACCAGGCAAGACGAACTAGCTTGCCCGGATGTTGTCCAACAAAGATTACAAGTTCGTACTTGATGGAAGTATGGGAAATTCCCATCAATCACATTCCCATTAGCATTCTACTGATCATTCCTCAATTTTCCAGCGATGAATTTTACGCCTGCGCGTCCGGAGTCGTCGCCAAACAATACCAATCCAGCATTCCGGAGATCCTATCTGGGTAAGAGCAATAATGGTTGCAGGAAGCGCGAAGAGCATGTCAAGCGTGGAGTGGATTCTCGAAGGCTATCGGGGCTTCTTCGACCCTCTGGGGATGGCAAAAGACGACAACCCTCATGAAGAGACTATAGCTACTTCGAATTTTTAGCGACTTGGACGGAACTTGACCCGGAGTCTGGAGCAGCACTCAGATGCTGCTCATTCCTCAATTTTGCGCGAACCACTAAGATGTTCATTCGGATCGCAGTCCTCGGTGAAGACCACGTTGCTGAAATGGAGTTCCAGGAAAGAGATACAATGCGGAATGTTGTTGAGCGTGGCATACAGAAGCTCAATACCTCTGATTTCAGCCTCGTGGGGCTAATTGTCGTCTTGCAGCCGGTGCAGACATTGTACATAGGCGATAAGGCCTTCCAGGACATGCAGAAGGGCATTATAAGCGACAACACGCCTGGGTTCTCCTTGGACAACACAATGGAGAGTTGGTCGACCAATATGACCCAGACTGGACCGGGTCTGCAGCACGATCCAAAACGGATCGACTTTGTCTTCGACGTTCCCCAAAGAACGGCAAACAACTCCAGGTTCCTGTACGCCATGGAACGCCGCAACGCTGGTAAGCGCAACTTCTTGTATCTTTCGTCACCTTCCTTATCCCTGACCTGTTAAATATGTCATACTATAACTCACAGGGAGAGCCCGGGGCATTGGCCGATGGGGTCACCTGTCGTCTGAAACGACAACTGGCTTGGTGTGGTCCTCGTTGTTGGTTTATTTGGCTTCAGCAATGCTCTCCATCGTGTCTGCCGCGGTCAAAGGCTTTTTTGAGTCGAAAGCTGAGGGGATATCCTACACCGAAAGGCTGGGTAGGACCACCTTTGGTACTGACAACTAAGCTACGTACAGGTCTCAGCAGCAAATATCGTACGAGTACATGTAACACAACGTAGCTTAATACTCTCTTTTCTTTTTCGGCTAACCTGAGGAATCATGAAAACATATTTTTCTTATTAAACCGATCGCTGCAAAAGCCTTTTACACTACATCTTGATCTTTTCTCGCCCAGTTACGTTTGCTGTTGATCTTCTTGTGTGCTGGGGTTAAAGCCACGCCTTGTAGCTACACTTTACTCTTCCTTGATCGCGTGTTTGCGTGTCTGCTTGAATGCTTTCATCGCCTGCGACGTCTTGGTGATGCGGATGAACCAGTCCACGAACCACATGGGCATAATAGTAGCCACGAACTCCATAACACTCAAAACGGACGGCACCAACACACGCCACTGGTTCCTGCGCACAGCTTTGACGATCTCATCTGCCACGAACTCGGGGGTGAGCCATCTCGTGAACGGAGGGGGCTTGACGCCTTCGAACATCCCCGTCTTAATGAAGCTCGGACACACAATGGTCGTATGCACTCCAAAGAGCCCCATAGAGTGCAGTTCTTGTCTGAGACTGAGCATGAGCCCAATTGCAGCAGATTTACTGGCGCCATAGTCCACCATACCAGGAGATCCGAAAATCCCTGCTGCACTAGCCACAGACACGATGTGGCCCTTGTTGCGCTTGCTCATCATCGGCAAGAAGGCTCTGATCGTCCAGAAATGAGACGTGACGTTCACAGCCATCGTGCGTTCAATCATGTTGTCCGAGGACTCGAGCAGTGGACGTCCACCGACGATCCCAGCGTTGTTGACTAAGATATCCACCGCCTCGAACTCCTTGAGCACTTCTTGACCAATGGCGTAGACCTTCTCTCTGTCCGTGATATCCACTTGGTAGAACTTTGCCTTCCCCCCTGCAGCTTCGATTTCCTGCACCAATTCACGACCTAAATCCGCGTGCAAGTCCCAAATGACGACCATAGCGCCTAAAGCAGCGAAGCGAAGCGCTACGAGACGTCCAAGCCCCATGACGCCACCGGTGATGACGACGACGTCGCCCTTGACGGATTTCTGCGGCCAAATCCAGTTAAACATGACGCAGCAGCTTGAAGAATGACAGGGAATGGCGAGGAGCTCCTTTTCGAGTGGTACAAGTGATTATCAATGCGGATCCTGCCGTGATCAAATGGACACATACTTAGATCAAGATATATGACTGCGAATGATTACATCTGGTCGCTTGACAAGAAGTTGAGAACCTTCAACTTGCAGATCGGTTAATAGAGTTTCTTTCTCCTTGGCCACCACCACAGCGTTTGTACTACAAATGTCTTGATGAAGATCTACTGTTTATCCCCCTTTATTCACACTGAAATACGCTACACCGTCCTTACAGAATCCAGAACTCACCGTTTGCCACAACTTGCTGCCGACACGGAGGCACCACCGAATTGATGCCGTCTCAATCCGTACGACGCGGATTTGGACATGCTGTAGTTCACCATAAGAACAGTTCCACGCCACACAAGATGGCTATGGTTGTGTCCGGCAGTCTTGAAGCGCGTAGAGTGTTGAATTTTGCCACAGAATAAGGTATTCCTTCGTTGTTAGCTCGACAGCGCCAAACTGCTTCGAGCCCCTATCAACCGGTCTGTATTAACTCTCACCCTGCCAGCCACGTCCACCGCGTAGAAATGATGCTCGCCACCTGCGTCACTGTGATCTCCTGAACGACTTTAAGGCCGTTGTGCTGGTTTAAAAACTTGATCACTTCAACATGATCAATTTCTACAGGTAACTTTATTTTAACCAATGAAAACTACATTAATATTTGATTGGTAGAAATATGCTTAGCTATTATCCGCCCACTCAGTCGCAATAAAGCCTAAAGACCCGCACCAAGTAACCCCTCACTACGCGGCGCTCTCTCTCTGCCTATGGACTCGGACGCGAGCTCCGGCTCCAGTAGCAGCTCCAGCTCCGACTCAGTTCTGATTCGCGTGCCGCTGGACCAGAAAAGACGCAAGAAGCTGCGCGCACAGCTGCAGGAAGATCAGCGAAGACAACAGGAGCGTCAGGCGTCTTCTGCGGCCTCTCCAAGCCATAAAATGAGCTTTAAAGCCCTAAAAGCTGAACCAGACATGGACCGGAATAAGGTACGGAGCTTCCCCCGCTTCTCCCGGATTTTTAACACTGAAATTAACGTTAAAATCGATTTTTTTTAATTAGGGAGAACACATTTGCGTCGTCTGCGAGCAAGAAGGAGACGACCTCGTAGTCTGTGCGGGTCCCTGTATCTCTGCCTTTCATGTGAGCTGTTTGCCAGCCAATAGTGGTGCAGCTGAAGCTCAGAACGAGGCGTGGTTGTGTCCGAGCTGCAAGAGCAAAACTCATGCCTGTTTCCACTGCAAACAGCGTGGAATTGAGGCGCTAAAGGACGACACACCGGCTGTTACAAGCTCAGACCCCAGTCAACGGCTTGTACGCAAGTGTCGAGCTCTTTCCTGTGGCAAATTCTATCACCAAGACTGCATAACGCAGTTCCCGTTGGCTAGAATTGCAATTAACACGCACTTCATCTGCCCTTTGCACACGTGTGCAGGATGCAACCAGTCAGGAGCTCAACAGGAAGCTGTGCGGTGCATGAGATGTCCAGTGGCGTATCATGCCAAGTGTTTACCGCCCAATTGCGTGAGGCAGATCTCGTCCAAGCTGATTATCTGTCCAAAACATGGAGGAGGAGGCAAAGAGAAGGCTGAGACGGAGGAGAAAGCGCTTGTTAAGAGTGCGGTGTCCAAACAGTTAAAGGAAGTGCAGGCACAGGAGGAGAACGATGAAGATGGCATGAGCGAGGCGTCTGCAGTTAGTGCCAGCAGTGCCAGGAGGAAGGAAAAACGTGAGAAAAGGGAAAAGAAGGACAAGAAGAAGAAGAAAAAGAAGAAAAAGAAGGACAAGCACAAGAGGGAAAGTTTGGCTTCTCAAGCTGACGACGAGCAGGAGCATGACGAGAGCAGCAGTAAAAAACGGAAGCGGAGCAAGAGAGAATCACTGGATGCAGATGAGAACCCGGGCTCTCAGCGGAGCGAGAAGGGCAGCCCGTCGACCCCTTCTACCCGCCGATTAGACGTAGCTGTTCCGTCTGCTGATGTGGGAGCTACTCACTCGCCGACTTCATCATTGGCGCTGTTTGAAAGCCCAGCGACTGCCACCAAACGAATACAGCAGCGTTTGGAAGAGGCTTTGGGGAAGAGTGATGATGACGATTCCGACGGATCAACAGGCAGCTCTTCACTGAAGAGGAAACGCTCTAGCAGCCAGATGACCGACGGTCAGGGACCAAACTCAACGGAACACACTACTGGCTCAAGAACCGGTGAAGCCAAGGAACGCCCTCAATCTCCTATCCCATCTTCTCCAGTACCAGATAGCCCATCCGGTGATAAGGACTCAGTAGAAGGTCGGTCGTCTGCAGAAGAGGATACGTATACGAAGGTTGAGCGCAAACAAAGTCGTGAGGATGGGATTGATCAGCCGAGATCCATTGAAAGCGCGCTGAAACTGGAGATTCCGAAATCTCCTTCCAGTGTTTTAATCCCGGATGGACGCAACGTAGTTCTTAAGCATGTCCCTAGCGAGGGTGAAGAGGAATACGACGAAGGTGCATCTGGGTCAGTGACACCTGCAGATGCCACACCAAGAACCCCTAGAGGTGGCCGAGGTCCTGGGAAGAAAAAGAGGAAGAACAAGGCAAAACGAGAGGCACGTGCGCTCAAAAGGGAGACAAGCGAGGAAGAAGAGGATGAAGGCAACGAGGCCAAGTGGGTGCAGTGCGATAACTGCAAGAAGTGGCGGACGGTACCTAGAGACTTCAATCTGGATGCGATGCCCAAGCACTGGTACTGCAATATGAACACGTGGGACGAACGCTTCGCTTCATGTTCCGTCGCTGAGGAAGTGTTGAAGGCAAACCCGTCACCTCTGGCTGGAAAAAGGAGATACAAACTCAAGGCAAAGTCCAAGTCCGCTTCTAGTACAGGTGACGATGGCTACTCTTCTTCTGGTTCAGTCACGTTGAAAAGGTCAGGAGGGTCTCTAAAAGGATCTGTGACCGATATGGCTTCTTTGGACGATAAAGGCTCCCGATCGAAGAAGGACAAAGTGTCGAAGAAGAGGAAGATCACCAAACATCTCAGGGAAAAGTATCGAGAAGTCAAATGGGTGCAATGCGAGAGTACGCAGTGCGGCAAGTGGCGTGTTGTACCAGCCTCCATTAACTTCGATCGGCTACCTGCAGTGTGGTACTGCCATCTTAACACGTGGGCTCCAGATCTAGCCAAATGCAGCGCTCCCAACCCTCCTGAAGTCGATGCGTTCCTGTCAAAGCAAGCCAAGAAGGAAGGCCGCCCTTCCAAGAAAATTCGGGCTTCCTCATCTAGTGGGGACGCAGTACCAACAGCTTCGGTGTCAGTTGCCTCAAGCGGGATGACTCCAACGTCTTCAGCCAACGACCTGACTTCTCTTGGGAAAGCAAATTCAGGGAAACACGGGAAAGGGGCCAAGTCAACTGCTTCTGGGACAGGGAACGGCTCAACTAGCAATGCGGATGGAGCTAACAACAGTTCGAACGCGAGCGCTGGTCATTCCGCTAAAGGAAGGGGAGGGCGAGGAAGCGGGAACGCCACTGGCATCAAGAAGACGGTGCTGGAGTGGGCACAGTGCGAGAAGTGCAACAAGTGGCGAAAGCTACCTCAGCACATTAAATCCTCTACTCTTCCTGATAAATGGTACTGCTCAATGAACCACTGGGATCCGTCTCATGCCAAGTGCAGTGTTGCTGAGGAAGCAGACCAAGAACCTCTTCCCTTGCCGCCTCACCCTGGCTCACAGTGGCACAAGGGCGGGCACAAGGGTCAGCGTACAAGACGAGGCAAGCTCAGCTACTCAGAATTGCTGTACGGTAGCACGGGGCAGCTACGAAAGGCATATACCGCCGAGTCTTCTACCTTGTCATTCGACTATGAAGGCATCACGTACCACCGCGACGACCAGTACAAACACAGCAGCATGTATGTGTCTCCAGCAGCGATGGCAGCTGCAGCTACAATGGTTGGATGGACTGGCAGCGACCGAGTGGACCGGGAGACGAGCTGTAAAGAAGCAGCAGCCAAGGTGGACGCTCTGGGAACTGCAACTCCGGCTCAAGCGAGTGTAGATGAAGTGGCAGCGCTAGTACTGGAGAAGATGGACGTGCGTCGTCGTCGCAGTATTTCCGAGCTCTTCGATGCCGTCAACACGGTGCGAGGGTCCGAGGCAGCAGCGAATGGCCTTGCGTCTCTGGCAGTGGTGACTGCCGCTTTGGGACAGCTGGAGCACCGCGGTTTAGTGGAGAAGGTGGCAGAGTTCTCGGAAGGTGAAGATGAAGCTCAGAAGCGAAGGAGAACAGACACGCTCTTTAACGGCGCGTTCTCTATGCCTACCCACTACCGGAAGGTGCCCACAAGACCTCTCAAGGCGTCCAAATGCTGGAAGTTTGGGACCAACGTCGTGACTCTCTCACCGGTTCAGGACTCGTAAAGTTCGCGTGAAGAAGGACTAACTGAAATCGAATGTAAGTGCATTACCCCCTCGCTCTGGTCTGATCTCTGTCTCCTATCTGCAATATCACCAAACTCCTCCAGTCGCCATGACCTTGAGAAGTTCTCGACGTTTACGATGCAGTTTGGCTTCTTTGTCTGCGATTTCCAGGGGGTTGAGGCTTTCGCGGCAGAACCGCTCGAAGAAGGCCGTGCTATCTACAACAAGTGGCTCCAGCTGGACGACGAGCTCTGTTACTGGATTCTCCTCGTCTCGATCAATTTCTTTGGTCGGAAGGGAGGAAAAAGACACGGAGGCTCGACCAGGAGAGCTGGGGATGGATTTTTTAGCTTGAGGAGACGGACATTCGCCTGCCAAGCAGTAAAATATGGTCTCAAGTTGAGTTCTGGACGGTGAGATGGAAGCAGAAGAACCAGCAGTGTGAATGAGCATTTCCTCGGTCAAATCTGGCAGAAAACGCCAATTGTACACGTTGACGAATGGCGTGCAGCTACCAGTAGCCAGAACGTCCTGGTTGCCAGTGATGCACACACCAGTTGACGTTCTGAGGCTGCCAATCGCCTTTGTGCTTCGGACATCGTGAATCCAGATCATTCCATCCGAACACTGGACCAGCGCAATTAGGAGAGCTGCTGACGTTGTGACGGTAGTTATCGAGCTTGGAGACGAAGGAGGAGCTACTGCTCGAGTCAGTACTGGCTGGTTACGTTCCCGTACGTCGAAGAAGAAGAGCTGTTGCTTGGAGGCTGCTACGACATATCCAGACTGACAGATGACGCTGGTCCATACAGAGCTCATCGAAGGCGAGAGGAAGGCGTAGTCACTGTCTCGAACCAAATCCCACACGACCAGCGAACCGTCTTGGCAGCCTACGACTAGGAACTGGGTTGTGAGGTCTTGAGCTGAAATTGTGATCGTCGTCAAGTGTTCCCAGATTTTCACTGGTGTTAGAAGTGCTGGAACTGACGAGCTACTGGTTGGGAGCTTAAACTCCAGCACTTTGAGGCCGTAGCAGACGACAAACGCGTATGTATGAGGAACGACTCGTGTGTGAGAGGAAGGCGCCACTAGAAAATGAACTTGTGGTTTGCTCTCGCCTTCTGTGAGTGGAGAACGAGTGGGGATAAGATCCACTTGAAAAGCTGGAGACGTCAACGTTCGAGTCTCTTGGTTCTCTTTCCTCTGGATACCAAAGAACGAAAGAACGGGTGAATCTACACAACTGACAGCGAGAATCGTCGAGTCTTGAGATAACTGGATCGAAGAGATGGAGGATTCCGCTGGCATTTGCACCACCGCGACACATTGACAAGAGAACTCGCTGGAACCCCCAGCATTAATGGCGTAGATGTTCACAGATTCTGACTTGGCTTGTGACTCGACACTTACACTCTCGAGATGAATAGCCAGAGCGCAAGTACTATCGGAAATGAGCTGCAATGGAGTGAGATTCTTAGCCAAAACGTGCAGTTCCGACTCAGCAGGTTGAGTATCAACCGGAAGGGTGATCGGAACGTCTCCAAGTACTCGGACGTCATCATTTCCAGCATTTAACACTCTCAAGAACGGGTCTGAATCTTTACCGGTTATCACTGCAACCACAATGGGTAGAAGGCAGTGAGAAGACATTGCCGAGACCTCCTGACCGTCATCCAGTGGAATTTGACACGATGACTCACTCGTGCATGCTTTCGCTACTTCATAGTCGCTTCTATCGCCATCGGAAGAGCTTTTGGATCCATCAGTGTTTCGAAAGCTGCTGGTGATGCCTTTCCAAGCTTTGTCGATGATAAATTCATCCAAAACCTTGCGGACACGTCTGTAGGGCTGAGGAAGTTGAGGAAAGAGGGATTCTGGGTCTACGTGGTCTCCAGGAGCACTCAGAGCCATCCACCGCATAAATTTCTTCGTTGCTACCAAACCACTCGGTTCTTGGAACACGTTTAACAGCATTCGAGCTTCAGATCGATTAAGATGCACACTGTTGGCAACCAGAACCTCGAAAAAGACATTTGGAGGAATTTTCCCTCGATTGGAACTCCATTCTCCAAGAACTTCCTTCCAGGTTGAATTCCATTGAGCTTGATCATGAACACAAACGGCTCTACAAATGGGTATTAGAAAACATCCTATTGGAGATGAAGAGAATGAATGGAGAACAACTCACCGGATGCGTTCGCGAAGAGACCGAAGCGGATTCTCCATGTGAATGGGAAGATCTCTCTGGAATAGTGCTAAAAGCAGTTATACCTGCCACTTTTAAATAGGTTTTCAGTGTTGTCGACTGCAGTCTGACATGATTCCTGGAGCAACCAAGTCTTCGAGTTCAAGACCACACACTTTCGGGCGCTCTTCGAATGTTTGGCAGTATCTGGACCTCGTTCATAATCGTAGTACACCACTTTCAGGTGATCGAGCATTGTCTGCGTTCTCGGAATCGACGGATAATGACAGTGGTGAGGAAGAGGAGGTTCAAACCCACAACCGACATCAAAATGAACCTCGTCACGTCAGTCTGGACTCCAGGAGCAGCTCGATAGGTCCAGTTGAAAGCACTAAACGCAACAGTCGATCCCACAAAGGTTCGCTATCCGGTATCTCGAGTTTATCCGATCTCCCTCACCCGAGACTTCGAGAACCACAAGGGAGTAGGAGAGCTCTTTTAATCACTGCAGGATTGAGCATGACTGGAGCTTCAACGGTTAATTCGACCGAGATCATGCGAAAACTCAATGCTCTAGGGACGTCTGTTTCAGCTCCAGTGCTCCCTACTCACGGGATTGAAAACCCAGTCAATCCAGCAGTTCAAACGGCTCAAACGACGGCTCCAATAGCTCCAGTTGCGGTTGTTCCTGTGTCCGATTCGGAGAAGCTTCGCAATGCATTTAACTCTCAAGCCACGCGACTCTCGTACGGCTGCAGCGTGGCGTTGGAGCTGTTTAACGGTCACTTAGTGATGGTTAGCAGTCCGGACGGTCAAGCTCGTGTCCAGTCGTTGGAGAAGTTGCAGTCACAGGTCAAAGGCTATAAAGATCGAGCTTTCTTCACTCTGTTGGACCTGGCAGACGTACGAAGCGCTGGGTCCATTCGGTACGGAGATTCCGTTTGGTTGCAGCTCAGTGTGGGGCCAGGGGATGTTTCGTGGGAACAAGGTGGAGTTCTTGGAGCGAAAGTCCGGGAAGCTCCACAGTTGAAAGCTCTTGGGCTATTGGATGATGATGCGATTCGGAATGACGTTCAAGCTCCTGCTATCGTTGGGTATCCAGTGCCAGTGACGGCTTATCTTCCCAAGGTTTGTCAAGTTTTTGTTTTGTTATGAGTTAATTCTAACGATATCTTTTGTTTCTCTAGAGTCGAGATGATGGAGATATGCAGGTGGATGAGATCCAATCTCGATTACGGAACAAAAGTGCCAAGATGCTGGGGAAATGGATCATTCGTTCAGCTGTGTGTCAACGTCGGAAAAAAGACGTACGTGTTGTGTGAATTTCTGTGAATTAACCTGTAATTAACTTTTCGTTCAGAACTTCGTGTATAACAACGATGAAGTTTACCTCGAACAAGATTGGTTTTATCTAGGTGCTGATTCAGACGCAGGTATTGCTGTTTTACGCCAATTACCACCTGCAACTACAGGGAAGGATATAATCCCTGGAGAGTACGTGGTAGAGCGTCGTGGAGCTTGGAAACTACGTTTACTGGATTCCAGTAGTGGCAGTGCAGGGCTTTCACTAGCTCAACAGCAGATGGAACGTCTTCTTCTACGTGCTAAAGTGCAGTTGAAGCAGTCGCAACGAATGCGAGCGGGTCAGACGAAGGTTTACGGTCCGAATTTACGTGGTGGCACAGGGTTTACCGCTCAACTTCGCGCTCAAGTGGCAGCTTCAACACGTCAGACTGAAAGTCGCTATGCTGATCTTCAGGAGTCGAGGCTGAAACGTATTGACCGTCACATGGGCGAAAAAGCTCGTAATATGAAAGTGGCTATTGGGTTTGAAAGTAGAAGTCGCCCTAGTAGTGGGAATGGAGCGGCAAACCAAGAACGGGAAACTCCACTCTACCGTAGTGTATCGGTTGACGCTATCGGTACGAGGAGTAGTCCGTTGAGTGGTTCTACTATGGAGCCTGGTGATCTCAAACGTGCTTTAGTCCAGTCCACTTCAGCGTTACCAGCTCCTTCAGGCTCAGTGTCGAGTTGTGCGTTGTGTCATTCTTCGTCCATTGGCTACAATTTGTGCTGTCAATTCCGAGATGTTATCGGAATGTTGGAACAAGAGCGAGTTCTTGCGAGAATTGCGGCGGAAGAAGCGAAAGTGGAGAAGAATTCCTTACTGGCGGTTAATTCTGGAATCAAACGAACTGGTCGAAGTCGAGCTGGTCGCACTGCAAGAACTGACGGTGGATTAACTACGAGACCAGTTACAATGGACCCAGTAAGGGGTTCTGAGACCGATTCACGCCTTACTACACCTCACACCTCCAGTACTACTTATACTACCCCACCAGTAAATGATCGCGTACTACAACTCTTTGCAAAGGAAGACGCAGCGATGCTCGGACTCATCAAGTACAAGGAGAAAGAAGCTTATCGCGCTCTGTACGACCAGTCCCAACCTCGTGTCTCTCTTTCTCCTGCAGCTGCTTATTTCCGAGATCGCTTTAAGCATGTCGGTCTCTTCATGCAGATGCACCGTCAGCAGCAACAAGCTCAGCAACAAGATGGTATCAGTGGCCACTTCCAGAAGCTTCATGCGGAATTGTACTCTGCTGGAAATCGTCGAAGTCCGGAGGAGACTGACTTTGACTCGAATTACGACTCCGAGGACGACTACGCAGACTCAGAAGCGTCGGAAGAACAAGCTACTCCAGTTCAACTACCTACGAGTCCTCCGCTGGATGATGAAGAGAAGATTGAGCTGGATCCTGATAGATTGTTCCCAACAGCTCAAGAACTGGAGCAACTGACACCGATAGATACCAAAGCGGCTTTAGCTCTATACGTTCAGAACCGAACGGCAATGGCTGAGATGCTGGACGGGTACGCAGAGCTGGTGGATTCACAGATGATTCCGACGCTTAAGAACTCGCTAAGTACGAGGAATCGAGGAGCGTTAGTGGAGACGTTGGATTTTGTGGCTAGAGCGTCTGAGTTCGTCTGTGCTCGACGTGTTCAAGTGTTTGTAGCCAAGTTGTTGCACGCTGTAGCGGAGAGCGATGTGGGTGATTTCACGAGTTTCGAGAACCAGTTCGAGGAATTAATGACGGAAATGCAAGGCGCAGTCAATTTCATCCGCTTCTTCCTGCAGACGAGAGCGTCAAGACGCAAAAACAAGAACACGTGACTGAGTGTGTAGTGCGTTATTATCGGTAGTTTTGGATATCATCCAGATTGCAGTGTTCATCGAAGCAGCCGCATCTACATGTAGATATTCTGCTGGTAGATTCAAATCTACTTCAAGTAACGTCACATCTTTCGACCAAGTGCGAATGAGAGACCTTCGGTTTGGTAAAATAATACGAATGAGGCAAGAAGTTTGGATATTTTTATGTTTTACTTTCGAGAGACTGATTTTTTCGGGATTCAATATTCAAACTAATTCGAGGCATTTCGGAATTCGAGACTGAAGAAGTGAAGTTTACACTAACGAAGAACGGAAACACACAGCAAATTTTTGCGGACTGAATTGGTATCGATTTTACTGATTTATGTCAAGGAAAATACACTGCTTTCTACAATCAAGATTTTTCCCTTTGGCTGGGAAACGATAAACGGTCTTCCTGTTTTCTCTTTAAAATTCGATGCCAGTCGCTGCCTCTTAGTGGGTAAATCCGGTTCAACCTGAGGTTCCAGCCAGTCCATCACTCGCTGCTGATTCCATTTCTTGTCGATGCTAAGCGCTTCCTGGGCATACTCCAGGTGCCTTTTGTTGTTATCTATCGAACTTAGTAGCAATTTGGTGATAGGAAGATGCCCAAAACTCGTTGCAGATTCTAATGATTTGTAAACATTTCAGGAAATCTATCCATTTGCATGTAACCACTGGATCACTTCAAGGTGGCCACTAGCCGCTGCGTATTCATTGGCCTTCATCGAGCAGTCTTCGCTTCGATTCTTGTGCAGCCACTGAATAACTTGCAGGTGTCCATTGTAGCATGCGAGATCAATCGCATCTGTAGCGCATCCTTCTGTTCTATTCTCATGAAGCCACTTTACCACATCTAAATGACACTCACACGCCGCCATATCCATTGCGTCAGTCGTGCAGACCTTGGTTCGGTTCTCATGTAGCCACTTGACGAATTCTAAATGGCCACTTCGCGCCGCATTGTCAAATTGTGCACTTTCTGCAGCCCTCTTTGCAGCCTTCTGTTCTATTCTCTCGTAGCCACTTCGCCACTTCGGAATTACCCGCCCACTCAATTGCCTTCGTTCTGCACCCCTCGCTTCGGTTGTAAAGCAGTCACTTGACAATTTTAAAGTGTCCACGCCGAGCAGCAGCGTACATGGCTTCTGTGGTGCATCCTTCGGTTCGGTTGGCATGCAACCACTGGACTACCGACAGCTGACCGTATTCCGCTGCACTATCCATATCTTTGGCACTCCACTCACATCGGTCGGCGTGGAAATCTAATAACCACTGCAGAATATGCACGTGACCATCAATGATGGCAAAGAACAGCAACTCGCCCCAATTCACCTCAGTGTTCCTGGCAGCTATATATGACAGTAATCGCACTGAACCGAGCCTTCAAGCGCCCAACACGGAGCCCACCCCCAGGAACTTGTCGATATGAAGAACAACATTCGGGAGCTCACGAAACGACAGACACTCACGGCAAACCACGCGGACAGAGGTGAAAACTAGGAAATCGTCCATCGATGAAGCTCTTTGTTGCTAAATATCGAAGTTCACATAGTGGTGACTACAGATTCTGCTGACTTTTAGCAGTCGCTTCTTGTCTAAGATATTTCCTTACTAGTAAATAGTTAGTCAATTTTTTTCATTCACTCGTGCACTAGTTTTAACAAAATATTTTCACTGAGTACTTTTACTTCATAGTGCAACACATGTTAAATTAGTTATCACTTCCTCAAGCAACTAGCATATTTTTATTTAATTGTTTTGACCGAACATAACCTTTCCATCTTTGAGATGCTTGGTGACTACAGAATCTAATGAAATTCAGGAACTTAAATTCAAAATCGCACTTTAAAAGCTGATTCAAATTCGTATTGGGAAATCTACCACCGTGACGACAAATACCTTCTTCGTCCAGCGAAGACATCCCCGTGTTAACCTCCGTCCGTGTGGTTTGTCGCGATTGCCTGGCATTCCATGAGCTCCCACACGTTGTCGAACGGATCAACAGGTTCGAAAGAGTTGGTTCCATGGTGAAAGCGTGCATTCTCGGCTCCGTGCGATTAATGTCATACGTCGCCGTCAGGGACATAGGGGTCAAGTGGGATAACGTGGTCTTCCATGCCATTATGAATGGGCATATGCATATCTTGCAGTGGATGTCGGATTTTCATGCCGATCAAGACCGCTGGGAGTTTGCCGTGCACAACGCAGTGTGCTTTGGACATTTGGCAATGGTGAAGTGGTTACATGCCAACGGAAAAGGGGGATACTGTTATTTCACAATGAGCAATGCGGCGAGAAATGGTCGTTTGGATTTGGTAAAGTGGTTGGGTGAGAACGGACCATTAGATTGCTCGGGAGTTCCCTTTGTAGCAGCAGCTGAGGAAGTTCATCTCGAAATTGTCCAATGGCTCTATGCAAACGGGTATAAGGGCAACATCCGTGACGCGATGAAAGTTGCTACTGAAGGAGGGCATTCTCGTGTCACCAAGTGGTTACTGAGCGCGATAGATGACAAGGAGTACAAGAGCTATGGTGGTTTTGCGCTTAGAAGAAGAAGAAGTTGATTAACTACTTAGTGGACATTTCGTTTCGCTAGCGATGTAATATCTGTTTACGACAACTTAGTTTACAGCCGGGGCGTCCATATTCGGTCACTTGGTTCGGGTAAGTTTCTTGGTTTGGGAGGATCAAAATCCATTCCTTGAAGAACTGAAATCACTGCATCGCCATTCAGCTCCAGGTCCTCGCAATGCAGATAGATAGGTAATGTGTTATCACGTAGTTCGGTTGTAGAGAAGCTCCGTAGCAGCAGTAGATCTTAGGAGAACACTAGTGTGAAATGAAACACTAACTTGCTATTTCCTACTAAAACTGCTCAGCTCCCTACCACCTACTCACGCACTCCTTAGCGCTTCTTCACTGGATGCCAGGTTCGAGACTGAGTTTCACTACAGGAATGGCGGACCTTGGCCACCTTCACTCGCTGGTGCATTGCCTTGTCCCTAGGACAGGCTCCACTTCTGAGATCTCCCATCATATTGTCATACAGCTTGGACTTGAACCAGAGCTGAATCACAACATTATGTGCTTTGACTGATTGATTGATAGTGATAGTCGTAAAGTGTCTAGATTTTCATTTTCAGATTTTCACTGCCATGGTGATCGATTGGACGTTCCTCGAACCTTGGTACTCTGCCTTATGTGCTAGTGTTATCGAAAAGGAGCTGACGGATCCTGGGAAGGTGTCATTCCAGTGGCCGCCTCATTGGAAATTATCTCACGAAGTGACTTGTGCTCCGATTGGATGGAGAGATTCCAGAAAATGTGATTAAGCTGAAACAGATTCGAGAAGCAATGGAGTTATTCATAAAACTGTCGGTAGTGGACAATAAAGCGTTCACGGAACGATTTCCAGGTATTACAAAGTCAACGAACCAAGACGAAGAGAGATGGTATCCCGACTGGGAAGTGTTCGTGTGTGGGACTGCTACAGTTCAACAAGCAACCTGGAGTAGATTGTTTGAGTTTTTTTGACCCCCCACTTGAATTTCAACAAGAGATTCAAGTGTTACAAACAATGGAACTGGAGAAAACGAACATGGAAGGTATCTCTAGATGGATCGAGATGGGGTGGCAGTACGTGCGATGGTGGATTTGTGTATGAAGTGATGAAGTATGACATGCGTTTAGCGGGATCAACACGGACCTAGGAAGGCTTTTCAATGCGAGTGTCGCTCTGGTTGTGGAACTGATCACTCCTCCGAACAGGATTGATTTCTTTCTGGACCAACATGTTACTGATTCACAGCACATTCCTATGAAAGTGAACGTTACCATCTCGTACTTGATTGTAAGACGACGTTTTTCCAAAATTTGGATGCAAAGTAGACATGGGTACCAATTGAATCTTTCCGAGTTGCGCTCGTCGAAAAGTCCGTCGACGTCATTGATGATACACAAGCCACAGCCAATAATGTCGGAGTGATATTAAACCTAGCCTACCAATGGTCCCACGTGATTCGTCGTAAGCTGGCGCTTTTTATTGGCACCGAGAATCAAAGTGCGGATGCTGCGATTTTTCGATTGTAGCTTCACGGCCGCACACGGCGCCAATTCAATTGAATGATGAGTCGGAGACAGGGTCAGAGTTGTGGTCGTGGTTAGTGTATGCTGTATGCTGTGGACCTCATAGTGAGACTTCCTTACAAATTTGGTACGCAACTTTGACAAATTCCCATCTATCGAGCATTACGGAGGTTGTGAAGTACAGTTATCCAATGGAAATACGCCCAAGATACTGTACTGTTTCTAATTTCGGATTGGTGGATATTAAGGAAGGAACTGCAGTTTGGCCCCTAGATTATGAAAGTGAAGAGCCGAAGTTTGTGGTACCAAATTCAATCCGTTGTCAGGCCTGGTTCAAAGAGGATTATCTTGTGGAAGTAGTCGTTTCAGGTTTCGGACTTTATCGAACCAGACTGGGAGATGGCGTGTCTGAGGTTTCACATTTCGAGAAGAAAGGCTCGCACACTAGTTGTAAACTTTGCACACTTGTGTTGAGCTTCACCATTTCTTTCGAATCCGTCGCTGTGGTGGTTAACCTGCTGGAGTTGATCGGCAGAAATCTGCGATCATTTGAGTTAGATGTATCTGAAGAAATTCGCAACGACTTCACTGTGGACTTGAGTGTACTGGCTTCAACATGTCCGAACCAAAGGGTGCGCTAGAATATATCGCTGCGTGTCCCACACAGATTGTCCGAAGCGCCTCCGACTCACAAAGTTCCAACAAGACCCCAAAGGTAGTGTGCAGTTCACGCTAGAAGTGGCAGAGACGCACAGCAGGGAAAAGGCTGCTGTTGTTCGTCGAGGAATCCATGGCGCTCTTAAGCGAGATGTGGACAGCTTGCTTCTCGGTAAAGCTGGACCCCAAAAATGCCGAAGGCTACTTCTTGACCGTTATGAAAATAACCACGAGTTGCTTTAACATGTTCCGTCTGAAGAGAAGCTGAAAAACCGTAAAGCAGCGCTGCGCAAAAAGCTGTCAGGTACGATAAAACTCATGAACGATTTCCAAACCAAATTTTATTTAAGCGATTTTTTTATTGAAGGTGGCTGGGAGATTACAAACTTCGCAACCTTGCTCGAATGGGCATATACCCATTTGTGCACCACAAATAAAGAGTTTTTCGGCAGCCGAGGCCACGGCCCCCATACAATTAGTGGGCGGGAGGAGACTGATTTTGAATCTGCAACCTGCTTGTTTAAGCACGGGTTATCGCACTGGAATGGTTCGAACATGACATCATCGATGAAGGTGGCAAGAAGAGCAAGTCGTTTGGATTGATCCTTACCTCGAGAAGTACCTTCCATAATGTGATTAAAGCGCACTCCAGCCAACAATCTACAGGACTTCTTGGTGTTACAGACGGCACCTACAAACTTCATTTTGGTACGTGCTTTTGTTTTTAGGCAGCGCTCGATTGTGCTAATTTTTATTGTTTTACGTTTGGGTTTTAGGCGGCTGGACATTGGTAGATTTTGGCACTTGCACCACGCATTAACGCCGCAGCCAGTACTCCAAGACGTTCGTCCCGTGGGTGTATATGTTCGTGAAAACGGAGCATCAAGTTGCGTACGCTACAATATTCAAGACGGTGAAACGTTTTGCTCAACAGTTGTTTGGTATTGACTTAACGCTGCGATTTGGGAGTCTTGACAGGGCCCAATATATCGCAAATGCATGTTTGGAGGTGCGGCCAGATATTGTCCCGTTGAATTGCTATCCACACCTTGTTCGCAAAAGTCGCGAAAAAATCAAGTTGCTCACGGCTCCCGCTTTTACGAAGACAATGTGCTGCCTGACATTCGGTACCTTAGCCACGCTCGCACGAAGAAACAATTTACCGCACTCGCTTCGCTGTTTCTACGGTATTGGGAGGAACAAGGCGAGACCAAGTACGCGGAGTGGTTTGGAGCCTATTACCTGGGCGATACGTGGGGGAACTAGTTTTATTCTGCTGCTACTCCGGGAATAACGCCGTCTCAGAACGCCCTAGAGTCGCATCATCGTGTGATTAAACAGGCATGTGTTGGCCAGCTTCGTGCAAGTACGGCGATAGTGCTGAACGATTCCATCCCTCGAATTCTGCGGCTTCAGGAAAGCCAACCCGAACGACCGTCGCTAGATCTTTTCTCAGAAGGTACGGTCTATGATTACGATTTTAACTCCTTGCTAATAGGGTGTGCGTACAGGTCCATTTATGAGTGAAGTGATCGTGCGTACCCAAGCATTGCTGGCTGAGAAGGCAAACCACTATGTCATTTAGGATACTCGCTCCAAGGTGGTGAAAGGAATCCTGTTTAACGCTTCGAATATTTTGGTGTCAGCAAAGAACATCCACAGCGCGCCAATGAACCGTTCACGAGTACCGCTGTAAGTGGCTTTAACTTGTGAGGTTTTGTAGCACTGGAAATTTTCTATTTGAATATGTGTATTAGCTACAGAAACTCTCTCACCGGAAAGTTACCAGACACGTTGACCGTCAATACGGTGGATTTGCATTGTTTGTCGATTCACCAAGTTCAACTGAGCTGCGTAGACCCAGTTATGGAATCCGGTATGATCACTGCAGCGCCGTCAGTTTCCAAGGCAACGGTACGAGCAACATGTTAATCATTTCTGGTTATTGTAACTGACAATTGCACGCAGATTCAGGCAATCCGAAAGACATATTTTTGCGACTGTGCGAAGTTTTTTCATACAGGTTGGCAATGCTCCCACGTGGTGGCGGCTATGGCTCGACAGCGTGACATCAGCGTTGAAGGAATTCTCAAATCCTTGCCGGTCAGAAAGCTGAGCGGCGGTCAACGCAAACGGCCTGGTCCGTTAGCAGAAGGAGGCGACAATACTCACCGGTTCTCAGTTGACATTCTCATTCGAGACATGCTGAAATTCCCTGCACGACCTTTGCATTGGAATCTCATGAGAGAGTTTACGCTCGCTGCAGATGATGGTGCTGAAGACGAGCAGTTTCTTCTCGGCAAAGTCGAATCCTGGGGGGAGAAAGACGGCATTACTTCTGGATGACCACGTTTTCGCACGGTACTCAAGTGAAGATGGAGTGTCAGGAGCTAGCCGAGTGTCTTAATCGAGCCTATAGTCGCGGAGCAGACGTTGCAGGGGCAGTGGCTTACTAGTTCTACGACCGATGGGGCGGCCACATAGAGGTTTCTTAAGGATGCGCTACTGAGAAGGCTTTAGAAGCGGAAGACTTGGATAACAGTTAAAGCTACCAGGTTACCTCTGTGACTGCAGTGAATGTTAATGCATTCTGTGTTGATGTACTTCAAACGTATCTTTTTTGAGTTGTACTCGCAAATGCGCTGTGAACATTCCGTGTTAGTTATATTCGGGTACATTGTCGAATTGTAGGTGAAGAATTGGTGTTAACCATTCACCACGAAAATGCAAGAAGAACTGAAACCCACAGATAATTATTCTGCTTGGGCAACTTCGGTGAGATGATGAGAAGTTGGCCTTCTATTTTGTTAGTTTGTTGTTCCTATAGAAGCCTGATATGCAGTTAGACGATTTATCAAAGTCGTCTTTCGGTTTTTGTTGTTGCTTCCTGATGGTTCTTTCCGAAGTTGCCCTGCTGCTGTCTTGAGGTAGAGTAGCATGGGGTCGTTGCTGTTGGTGTTTTCCTCGAATTGGTACTTCTTCGTTTCTCATCGTTGAGTTAGTCGCATCATGTCTGCCATGGACCGTTGCTGGTTTGATCCATTGGAGCGCAAAGAATCGAAAGGATGCTCTTCGGACTTAAGTTGGCATCTCTTCCTGTGCCAAATTGTAAATATGGCGATTGTAGGCTTTCGATTTGTAGTAGAATCTTGGTTGTGTCTTCGTTTTGTGCGACGGCCCCCATGCTTTCTTCCAATAGAATTTTCCCGTATTCAGCGATTGCTTCCTGATTGTCGAAACGGATGCTGCTGGCAGCTTTCATGGCAACTTCGGTGAGACCAAAGGAAGCCGATGGAATTTGAGTATCTGACGTAAACATGATTATCCATCTTTAACATTTCCAAGATTCTAAATGCAACAGCAAAAACCTAAAGGCGACTTTGATAAATCATCTAACTGCATATCAGGCTTCTATAGGAACAACATACTAACAAATAGAAGGACAAATTCTCACACACATTTCCAAGTTTGACTAAACTTTGTTTTAACAATCAGATTCAAGGCTGTGGATGAAGCGAATGTGTGGTACCGACCAATGTTAGCAATGGTTAGATTATGATATGGTTGGTTTTCACGTCTTCGTTCGAGTGATTTTCTTCTTCAAGATCCTCCAAATCCAGCGGAATGGAGCTGCCGTTGTGGTGGAGACATACCCTGCAGGAATGGAAGCGAATTCAGTGGCCAGATGGATCAATAGAATCCTAGAGTAGCAATTCGAGAGGTATAGTCCGATTTGGTGGAGCACGATTCCTGAGTTTCATGTGTTGAATGGGCGAAAAAGGATTTCTGTGTTTTGCGTACTTTCTTAACGGAAATACAATTGGCCATCGTCCACTGACTTTTTCAGTAAGGTTTGAACATCACTGAGGGAAACGTTTGGATCCAAAATAGTTCCTTACGATATTGTTCTACTCTATCGACAGTTGACGCAAGTCCTTGCGAAGATGGAGTTTAAGCTATCGAATGTTCACCCGTTCCGCCCGTTTTCGGTGTTGCTGCCACTGGCTAAGATCCACCAACGCACACAGTTCTTTTCTTTTCTGGTTTTGAATAACGACGATTATACTTCCTAAAACGGCAAGAAATATCTGGATTCCGCAGGTTTAGTGTAGTTTTCAGAAACCTGAGCCTACTACATTCACCCTTCAATTTTGAAGTCAACTTCTTCACGAGATCAAAACTCGCTCTCTCTTCGTCAGCTTTTAAATCACCACGGAGCTCACGACAGCTCGATTTGGCTTGGATAATGTCACCTGACTGAATTTCCTGGAAGCCCCGCAGACTGACAGAGGACCCCGACACCACCACAATCAGTGCAGTGACAGCAAATAATAGGACGAAGCAGATGCGCATTGATGGCAGCAGTTTGAGTCTTGTTTTGTGGTCTTGTGTAAATGTAAAGTGAGAACTTGACTAGTGGATTAGGAAAAGCTGGTATTACAAGCTGAAATGTGATTCCGACCGCCAAGCCAAGTCATGACAATCCATGACGGTTGGAATCGCATTTGAGTCGTGACTAAGGAAATTGTAGCGGGCATAGTTGTGAAGAAAAACGGAGTAAAATTCCAAGTTTGGATTCCGAGGGTTTTGTGTGTACATGCAGATACGTACTTCTTTTACCAGCGCAACCCGAAAACAATCTCATTCAACATTTTTTTAGCCTATCGGAGGCATTGGTAAAATAAAACGTTTTTGCACAATCAGCACCTAAAACGATTTTTCAAATTCACATTCCCCAAAATGGCGAAAGCTCCCTACGGCAGTGCCACGAAGGTCGACTGCGATAAGTGTGAGCGGTCGATATCGCAAACAAACTTATTCAAACACAAGAAGAAATGCAAAAGCATTAAAGTGCAGGACTCACGCAAAGAGATCCGCAAACGATCTTAGGTCAAGTACCGAGCCAAGCGCGTTGGCGCCCAGCGCAGCCGCCGAGCCGCCCAGGCATTTCAAAAATTGGAATGTACAGCTTAAGTAAATGTATTGTAGTTGCACCATATTATAATCACCATCTATGACAACAACTACGAGGAGAACTGCACAAGTAAGACCAATACCAGTATCCACCGAAGCCTGAACCGACGGGTCTGAGGTGCCATCCGCTTCAAGATCTTAGCCGCAAAGCCGCTCTATTTGAGTACGTTTTCGAGAAGGTATACTTATATTTGTATTAATTTTATTGCTATTTTCAAAATTGAATCCAATAACTATCATTGCTGTTAGACGGAGTGTTGCAAGGAACGGCAGTGCAGGCAACGTTAAGTGAAGATTAACGAGGCTTGAACAACGGCAAGAAACAAGAGTGAATGTTAGGAATGCATGTTAACGGAAAATAGCGGCTAGTGCTGGAGAATGAGCGAGCACGCTCATTCTGGAATCTAAATAATAATGTCGACTACTGCTCTGGCCAAGCAGACGTGGGCATCAACCCCAGGTGACCTCGAGAGGAAATCTCGGGCACTACAAAACTGAGTTAAGACTTTCTCTGTACAAGTGCTACCAAACTATCTTCTTGCTCACAAGTGAGCGAGAAGATTGCGACACATCTACCCTTGTTTAAAACCATCAGGACGTATTTATTACAAGTCACAATTGATCCTACCGCCACGCCAAGTCGCGGCGGTAGAAATCACATTTGAGTTGTGTCTGAGCTCGTAATACCAGCATTTAGTAATCCACTGGCAGCGATACATTAGACAAGTTCTCACTTTACATTTACACAAGACCATAAAACAAGACTCAAACTGCTGCCATCAATGCGCATCTGCTTCGTCCTATTATTTGCTGTCACTGCACTGATTGTGGTGGTGTCGGGGTCCTCTGTCAGTCTGCGGGGCTTCCAGGAAATTCAGTCAGGTGACATTATCCAAGCCAAATCGAGCTGTCGTGACCTCCCTGGTGATTTAAAAGCTGACGAAGAGAGAGCGAGTTTTGATCTCGTGAAGAAGTTGGCTTCAAAATTGAAGTGTGATCCTATATCAAAGTCAGGGGAGCTTGGGGGAGAGCGTGCCAAAAGAAAAGTGCCGCCCCCACAGTTTAGACGAATGGAAGCTTCTAGAAGCTTCCACAGCCGTCCTACATCTGCTTGTATATTAATTACTATGCCTATACATTCCATAGTACCAATCGCCCATTGCAATATGATAATAACATCACCCAATCAGATACACTCACCCTCCCTCTGGCAACCGCCGCCTCTTCATAGTCTTCGTTCCCGAAAAAGCACAGCAGTCGGCGAAGTCGGCCGTCTCAACAGGGACTCGCTCGAACCGGTGCCAACTTCGCCTTCGGGCCTGGCTTCACTGGAATTGAGTGGGTTCAAGCCCGAGGCGGTCATCATGGCTTCATTACATCCGTCTGCTTTCTCTCGTGCTCTCTTGGTGGAGCTCCCGTCTACTGCTGTGCTCCGTGCGACTCAGTCTCGGCTGGCACGCGCGTCGTTGGCCCGGCCATCATCGGAAACGGCCGCAAGGCCACCACAGGCTGCAACGCAGCCCGCTTCACCGTCGCCACTGCCGTCACCTCCATCATCGCCGTCAGCCGTTGGTTCCCTGCGGCTTCGCCTGCTTCTGCTCTGTCGGCTGGATTTTCGCCGTCTCCGTTGAACACCGCGCCATCATCACCTCTGGAAGACGCTTCGGTGGCGTCGGACGTGTCTGGCGAGTCGTTGTTAAACCGCCTGAAGGAACTGCACTGTGGTCCGCTCTTCGGCAGCTCAAGCGAAGAATCCGAGGAGGACGACTCGGAGGGTCTGCGTGCGGCACGTCCGCCATCACCCACTCCATCAGCGAGTGGTCTGTTTGATGATGACAGCGATGAGGAGACCGATCCTGTTGGTGGACTCAATCGCCTGTGGCGTGGTACTGACTCTGGTGACTGGCACCCCGTACGCATTGCCTCCTGCCCCGGCGAAGCATCCTGCGAACGTCCGTGCTAACAACTACGATCCATCAGCACCTTGGGATTACTCCGTTCCAGTCAACGTTGAGCAGCTGCACGATGTTCGCGGCGAATATCCGCATCGGTGCTTTCTCGTGGAATGGCAAATTACGCCGCTTCAGTTGAGCTGGGTATGGGAGGAGCAACTCGCCCAACGATTCGCTCGCCGTATCGATCAGGTAATGCAGTGGTTTGACCTTCGCTAATTATTACAAGAAGCATTTCGCGTGTCGTGACCAGGCTTCTCCTGCTGGTGGCTGCTTCATGGACGCTTTTCGCGCGGGGCTTTATCACCTTGGTGACCCTGGTCTTGCATCCACGACTACTGAACTATGGGTGGACTTCGAGCGTGAACATCCAGATACTGTCGACGGAGTTTCTCGTGCGGAAGCTACGGAGTTCTTTCGCGTTCTTCAGCGCAGCGATTTTCCGTTGGGTTACGATCTTCTCTTCCAGAGCCCACTTGATGCTTCATACACGAATGTGGAGAAGTTCCAGACGTTTGCCCAAACACTGCGTGGGGGAGTGTATCTCACGAGTATTGGTGAGGGCCTCGTCGGACACTGCGCTGTTGTTCTCGCGAAGGGTCCAGACACTGCTGTCTCTGTATTGGATGGAGTCGAACCGCCTGTGACCCCGGAACCGTTGACCACCTTGGAGTATCTCGATAAGGTCAAATAGATGGGATTGATGAAGCTGAATCCAGGGTACCGTTGCCGCCGAGGTAAACGCAAGTCCAGGCCGAATCGAACGAAAGCTCGCCGCGAGAAGAAGCAGCAGCGCAAGTTGTAGGGGATGTAATGCGGGAATACATGTAGGCTCTCTGGACCCCTTTACTCTTGACTTGGCCGTTCATCTTCTTCGCCGTTTCCTTCTCCTGGATGCTTCGAAGTCTGCAACGAGATCTGAGACCTGTGAGAGATTCTCGATCGGCTCCCAAGTGGGTTTACCCTCACCAACCCACTCCACAAGAAATTGGGTTCGTCGCTTTTGCGTTCGCTTGCTGAGAAGTCGTTGGATGAGTTGTCCAATTGTGCCGTCGGCTAGAACGACATCATGGGGCTTCGACATTCGAGTGGCGTCCTTGTATGGCTTCAAAGACCCGGTATTGAAGACTGGATGAAGTTTGTTCCCGGCTTGGATGTTCAGCTCGTACGCGTGATTGTGGATCCTCTTCACCACCATATAGGGACCTATCCACTTCGGACCAAGCTTGCTTGAGTTGGGTAACCCTGTATGTCTGCGATCCAAGTGTTTCGTGCTCAAGTACACTCGGTCGCCAACGTCGAAGACTTGCCCCTCTCGGTTTCGGTCGTACACATCTCGCATTCTTTCTTGGGCGTCCGCTAGTGCTCTCTGACATTGACGAAGAAGAGCTGCTTGTCGCTCGTGGAACTCAGCGCCGCGTCGACTTGTAGGGACTTTGCCACGACTCTACGCTGTGAGCTGTAGGGGATTGAGAGGGATGTATCCTAGATCAGCTTCGAAAGGCGCCATCTTGATACTGCTGTTCACGGTCGAGTTTACTGCGAACTCGGCATTGGCGAGATGGATGTACCAGTCGTCTTGAACTGGTCCAACGTAGCACCTCAGGTATTCTTCGAGTGTTCTGTTCATCCGCTCCATCTGGCCGTCTCCCTGAGCTCGATGCGCTACTGTCATATTCAGCGTTGTTCCGATTGATTTGAAGACGTGTTGCCAGAACGTCGAAACGAACTTCCTGTCTCTATCAGATACGATGCTTGTTGCCATTCTATGTAGTTTCCAGATATGGTCGATGAAGAGACGGGCAACGCCATTGGCATCTACCTTCTTCGTAGTCGGTACAAAGTGACAACGCTTTGTCAGTCAGTCAACGTCGACCCAGATGGAATCTACCTCTCGCTTTGTTCGTGGCAAGTCGGTGATGAAGTCCATCGAAATCGATCTCCACCGTTAGTCGGGAACACGCAGTGATTCTAGCAGTCCCGGTGGCTTTGTTAGCCTTGGTTTGTTACGTCGACAAGGCTCACAGTCAGCAATGTACGCTTGGATTGACTTCAACATTTTGGTCCAGTACCACCTCCTAGCAAGGGTCAAGTACGTCTGCTCCGCTCCTGGATGACCTCCGTAGTTGGAATTGTGACACTCACCGATGATCACCTGCCGCAACTTCACATCGTTGGGCACTACGATACGTGGCTCATCGTCGGATGGAGTCTGGTACCACAGCAAACAGTTGTCTTCCGAATAGCAGCGATACTGTTTCTTCTGTTGTCGCTTGGCTTTCGGCTGCTGGCTATCTGCGCGCCGCTGGATTGCTGTGAAAATCGCTTTTGCTTCTCGATCTTTCGTGTACGCCGTTTTGATCTTGGTTATCAACTCGCTGTCTGTGGTCACCTCGCAGACTGCCAAACTGAAGGACGCATCATTGAGACTGGTCACACTCAAGTCATGGAAGTACTTCGTTTCTGGTTGCAACTCTGGACTTCGGCTAAGCGCGTCTGCGATCCCGTTCTTCGCACCTGGAAGGTATGAGAACGCAGGCTGATACTCCGCGAGGATATCATACCAGCGCGCAAGACGACGATTCGCTATTTTCTGAGCAAAGAGACCTTCAAGACTCTTGTGATCCGTCTCCACGATTGGTGGCTTGTCCAAGCAGTAAATCCGGAAAGCTGCCAGCGCGTGAACAATTGCCAAAAGTTCTTGCTGCTGCGTCGGGTAATTGAGTTCTGCGGATTTCATCTTCCTACTGGTGTAAGCAATGGGTAGCTCAACACCATCGACAACCTGGAACAGGACTCCTCCGACTGCAAACTTGCTAGCGTCCGTACGCAAATGCATAGGTTGATTGAAGTCGGGCAAATGCAACACTGGTGGATTGCACAACCGTTTCTTCAGTTCCATGAAGCTCTTCGACTGCTGTCGCGAAGTCGGTGAAACTTTGGTCGCGGAGCAGGTGGCGTATAGTGAACCCGAGTTATACGACTACTGAAAAGTGTTTTTCAGAGTCGTACAACGTAGGGTGGGCGTGTGGTACCTTGCGGTATCCTCGTGGGTTCGTTACCTTGGAAATATGACCCTCGCCGGGGTCTGAGAATTTGCGGATGAAGAGAAGTTGGGGCTTCCTTGATGTCTGGTGTCGGAATTCAGGAAATCCTTCCAGGAGCGTTCGGGAGTCGAAGTTTCTGGAAACCAAGCTGGTTACCAAGAAGTTGGCGGTCGGGAAGAGGTTAATATACCAGAGAAAAGTCTGAGATCGGTGTCTGAATATCACAAATTCAGTACCGAAACACTTGACTTTCAGAGATAGACAACCAATATACAGAGTTCAGGAATATACAAATATATAGCCGTTCTTATTCTTTCTGGGCCCTTGAACGGTGGGCTAATACTCCAGGTCAACTTGGGATTTGTTACCAGACACCTGGTCTGTCTGGTATCCTGTTTACGTTCGCGCACCACCCTCTAATATAGAGGGAAAAATATAAACCAATACAATCGGCTATATACAACAGTCTACCTTGCACTCTGAAAACGACTGTCTAGTTTCCAGAGCCTGTCCAAACGAGCAATATGAAATGGGCTACCGCTAGAGACAAAACAAACGACCCAACTAGTATATGGAATAGGCGGGTCCTCTCAAGTCTCTACGTTACCTGATCTCCGCCTAAGGGGATTGGAAAGGCGAGAGATCACACGGCAATATACCTTGACGCGGCCTTGCAAGCAGAAATACAACGACTTCTGGGTTACACGGCAAATTGAACTCTGTTTATCTTTTATCTTCCTCATAACTCTCATATCTCTCTGGTAACTCTCTTCTTCTTGCCTTCCTTGACATTCTTCATGCAGTCAGTCTTCGTATCTCAGGTACTCTTGGTCTTCGTATGCATCAGGTATCTTGACTTGGTCTCAGTATGCAGTCAGTGCAGCAGATCTCGATGGGTTGACAGGTAGAGACGTCATTACGGGGGATGTGCAGGTCAGGCATCACTTGATTGCGTGACTTGAACTTGGGTTGACTTGGTCTTAGTATGGTCTTGAATCTTCGGTGATTTCAGAGTCTGGTATCCTGGTTTTCAGAGTCTGAAAACATTTTAGTTTTCAGAGTCTTAATCTTCCAGAGTGGGGATACCAAAGTCTTGAGTGGGGTATCAAAGTACGGAGCACCAATGCTTCAACGTACACGAAGATCTTGAGAGGTTGCGCGGGTGCGCGGCGTCCGGCGCGCGATGCTTGGTCTCTGTGGGTAAATACTTGTGAATCCTTGAACCATCAATCGTCGCGCTGGACAGTAACGGGATGAGGTCTCTCAGAGATACGTTCTTCTGAGAGACTTTCCGCCAGGTATTAGGCACTCATCGTCGGGGAAAGTCCGGTGACCGGACAGAGTGTATTTGACCTTCAGAGTTGTGCACACTCCGAAGTACACTTCCAGTCTTTTGGGCCCCTTTACAGTCAGGCGAAGGTTCATTCACAATTTTCCACATATGTCACACGGGTGCAGCCGCGTCCCAAAGTCCCTCTCGCTCGTAACCCATAGTATAACCAATCACCTCGTAACGAAATATCCACCTGTCGCTCGAAAATCGGAAATAGCATCCTGTCACTGCTTTTCGTCGAAACGAATCTTCGCATTGCGCTTGGACTTCTTCTTGAGCAAGGTAAACATACTTGCTGTCAGCTTCGCGTAGTCTGGGCAGAATCGTTGGACGTATCCAGTTAAGCCGAGGAAGCTGTGAAGCTCCTCTTGCGTTCTTGGAATTGGCCAGTCCTTGATGGTCTGCACCTTATCTGGATGCATCTGCACGCCGTGTCTTCCAACAAAATCTCCAAGGCATGGAATCTCGTCGGCACAGAAGACGCACTTGGAAGCTTCACATATAACGTGTTATCTCGCAAGATGTATAATGTTTTGCGGAGAGCGTCCAAGTGATCTTCAATCTTCTACGACTTCGTGAAGATGTAGATGTCATCGTAGAACGACATCGTGTTTTCCAGATCGCGAACATTTTTTGATGTCAACCGATGCATCGTCGCTGGCGCGATACAGACACCAATGGGCAGCACCAGATACTCCCAGAGTCCGTGTGGCACCTGGAACGCTGTGAACTTGATATCTTCCGCACGCATACGAACTTGATAATACGTGGACATCAAATCCATCGTCGAAAACCAGTACCCTCCGGCCATGGCGTCCGTAATGTCTTCTTTCCTCGTCATCGGTATACTCTGTCGCATCGTATTGAAGTTCAGGTACCGATAATCGTGAACGATCCGCCATCCAACTGGTTTCCGGACGCAGAAGGTTAGTGCGGCGTGTGGACTGATGCTTGGTCGGATAAGTTTCTTCTTCACATGTCTGCAACCCAGAGCACGATCTCACGTTGCTGCTCAGGTGATTGCCGCCACTGTTGTCGATACATAGCAAGGTTGGGATCTTTCACGTCGATCCTGTGCTCGATTTCCCGCTTCTCCGGAAGACCTTCAGGGAGTTCGGGTTGAAATACCGTGTCCTTGTACTTCGTCATCAAGTCAAAGGCAGTGTTTGCCCGGAAACGCTGCCAGTCTGTCGCCAGATAACGTTGAGCTTTTGCAGTTCCAACATTGTCGGGTTGGTCGCGCCGCTCCAAGGATCGGGCGACGTTTTTGATCGTTTCGTTTGTCAGAACCAACATGAAGTCTGGTTCATCGATCGACTTGGTCTTGATTCTCAGGAACTTTCGCAGTTTCTTTCTCGTGATGAACTTGGTCTGTACACTAGCGTCATCTGTGATTCCCATCGTGAACATCTTCTCCACGACGGGCTCTCTTCCCTTGGTATCGCTCCCCCCGGAAGCCGTACCGTTGCGTACCGACGACTTCCTCTCGTCTTCTCTTGCTGAACCTTTGCCAGCGGACGCGCGTCTTCTAGTTGCTCGCAAGCAACTCATTGGGTCTCACTCTGCTCTGAGTCGTGAACGGGGTTGACCGAAGACTTCACATCCGTTTCCAGCGCGGCACCTCGACAGGAATCGGGTCTTTTCGCCGATAGGCCTTTCGCCCCGACAGATCTCCGAAACCCGGAGGCAATCACCGGTCCGCTTTCCTCGATTGGCCCACAGGTTTCACCCGCTCGTTCCCAGCGCAAATTTCTCTCTCTTGTTACCTCGACTTGTCGACGTCTCCAGTCGATCTGTGGTTGCATGTCCTCGAAGAATGGTATTCCAAGAATGCAGTCAAATTCTTCAGGTATCGGGTAGACAACTGCGGCGCACTCATACGCTTCTTTTAATCCAGAGACCATGATACTTAGAGGTAGCACCTCCAGCTGGGCCTCCACAATCTGGTTGTCTCCTAGTTTGACTCGAATGTTCTTGTCGCTGAACGTCATTGCCTTTAGCTGGTATTCTTCTGCCCACCGCTTCGACACGTAGATCGTGGTTGCACCACAGTCTAAAAGCATTTTTGATGTTTCCTTCACCTTGCCAACCACACTGATATCACCGCTGACGGCGAACAGTGGACGGGACTTGTAAACTAGAGGGCTTTCACTCAGAACATTAAGGCCGATATTATCAAACTTAACTGCTCCGGTTACTTTCTCCTCTACGACAGGACCCTCTTTCACAGACGTGGCTTTTCGTTTCCCTGTCCCCCTTGCTCCTTCTTCCACGCAAAGCAGTTGACCTTGATGTAGCCAGGCTTGTTGCAGAAGTGGCAGGTACGAGGCTCCTTGCTCTTCGAATTCGACCTCGGTTTGAATCGTCCCTTTCCTCGGAAGGGTTTTCCCTTAGACGTTTTCTTGTTGTCTTGGGCTTGTTTATTAGAGGTCTTCATCTTTTCGTGACGAACCTTGCGCTCACTTGCGTCCTCCACAAAGTGGGTTACTTCAAACTTGACAGCTAGGTCCATAGCGTCACTCAGCGTCTCAGGGTTCTCGAGCTTCACGTAGCTCCGCGTGCGAGGCTTGAGGCCGTTTGCGTAGAGCAGGACTTGGTTAAGCACGCTCATGCCTTCGACTCGGAAGGCCTACTCGGAACAATGTTTGATGACATGCTTAAGAAATTCCACGACCCTGATGCCCTCTACAGGATGTTCATCCTACATATCAAAAATCGATCGAACAAATATGGAGTGACGACCGGCAGGTACAATCTACACCAGAAGTTCCTGAATAGCTACCTTGACAGGTTCCCTGACTGGAGGAGCCAGCTGACCTGAGGTCATGATAAAGAGGTCATGTATTTACGTTAGAAACTAACTATACACCCCTGAAATCGCAAAGCTGACCTGAGGTCGCTGATCACACTACAATCAGCAGTGTATCCGGAGATGACTCTGTGGTCCCACCGTCGTCCCAAAAAGGTCCTTGAATAAACGAGTACATGTACAAATACCTTGCCACTTCGATATGGTCATGAATAGCAGCTCGATCCAGTGCGCGATACGCAAATGAGGAGAAGGGAGAAACCTCCAGGGGGGGGGGGGGGGGGGGGGGCTTATGAAATGTCATCCCAGAGCAAGAACTTTAGTATGTCAATACTCCCTGTGCATGCAGCATCGTTAGCTTTCCTGTACGAGAATCCCCGGAATCTGTATGTACTAGTCATTTCATCTTCACTGGACTTACAGATATGAAACTACTCATGATTCTAGTCTTGAAACCAATGGAGATGGAGAAAATGGGCCAGGAAGATATAGATATCTCTAGGCATTTCGAGATGGAGTGGCGCTTTGTCCTATGCTAGTAGTCAATTCAGAAAAGAATCTTCAGAAACGAACAACAAAAACCGAAAGACGACCTTCATTCCCAAGATTTTTTGCGCCATAAAATGGCGCTCTCAGGTTCGTCCAGAGACTCCAGTCATTCAATAACTTGTTGCTGTCCCTCCATCTTCGCCAACTTCAGCTCGAAATCATGTAAGCTCTAACGCTGACTGCCAAGCTGGCAACAGCTGCAGCTCAAGAAAAATGGGCACTTATGGCGTCGCTTTTCTCCTTTATGACAGTGACCCCTTCGCGCCGCAAACCCCAATGCATGCCCCTCGGTTCTGTGTCGCAACGACCCAATTTAGAGTCCAGTTTTCGTGCAGCCACTTTACCACTTCGAAATGACCCTTTTTCACCGCGAAATCTATGATTTCATCTCAGCCTCCCTCTTCCCTGTTCTCATATAACCACTTTAACGTCTGGATATGGCTATTATCTGCCATCGAGTCCATAGCGTATTCCGTGCTGCCCACCTTTCTGTTGCCATGTAGCCCTTTTACTTCGTCTAAATGGCCCCTTTCCGCTGCTCCATCCATCTTGGCGATATGTGAGCAACCATTTGACTACCAACCAAATGGCCGAATTCTGCCGATGCGTCTAGAACTTTTCCCAGTAACATCGATCGGCGTGAAAACTCGACAGCCACTGCAAGATATTCAAATGTCCGTGTAGGGTGGCATGCTCAGCTACCTTGCCCCAATGAACCTTGGAGTCCCTGACACCGGTGAATTTCATCAAGAATGCACCAATGTTTAGGAACTGATACACACATTTATTGCAAAATAAGTGAATATGTGAGTCCCATCAATCTGGAACTAGTCCTTGCTTTTCAATCCCATTATGAACCAGATTTCATGTTTTACAAAAAGTCTCGAGAATTTCTCTGAACGATGTTTTTAACATGAAAAAGGTTTTGTTTAGCAGACAAGCGACCATCACTATGTCGAATGATAACGAGATTCCGAGGATAAGAGAAAACTATGTGAGTAGGTACACGTGTATGCACTTCGTAGTTGTTTTCTTGAAAATAGAACCGCGAAAACATGACTTGGCCTGCATAGTTGAATAGAATTGCGCTAGCGACAAGGTTGTTGGGCACCCTGAGAACTGGTCTTCGTTTGGGCACTGACTGCTTTTTTTGGCCACATCATTCGTATGCAAGTCAAGTACAACGTACATTTTGCCAGATTCACCGTCGTATCCTGCCAGAATGAAGACAAAGGATTCGGAATGACGTTTTTTTCCGATCCGCACGGGTAAATTTTCTAACTATCTAAATAAAAATAAAGTGCGTACAGATGTAAAATCCACGCAGTTTGGTATTTTCTACAGTGGAAACTCGAAAAAAGGGAATATAGTGGTTGCCGGAGTTGTTCTTTCATTTTTCTCAAATAAAAGTCTATTGTCCTCTTTTCGACTCAGCACGTGCCCTTCAGAATTCACTTCTACGGAGTTAGTGGCCGTTGAAAGTGCCGTACTTCGCCCTGTACGCATCTGCATATTGGCTGGCCAGGTCATCTAGTCTTTTGCCTGAGTAACCGGCGTTAGGCAATTTAATCTTTCTGACCTGACCTGGTGATTTGCCCTTTTTCAGCCAGTGATTCAGTTTCTCGGCTGCTGTCGTCATGGAGGCAGTTGCCCCCCTCTCTTCAGCATAGTCGGTAGAGTCGTCGTCGATCCACTTGTTCGACCGCAAAAATCTCTTCGCGCCACTCACATCGATCGCGTTGGGCTGAGTACCTGCCTCAGCTACCGTAGACTGCTTAGAGCCGATGACACCAGGACTCGAGAGTAGAAGAGTAGCCGCAACGAGAAGGGGGTAAATGAAACGCATGGTTTGGTCTTGGATAAACGCTCGAGAGAGGAAATTGTGGAGTGAGCGTTCAGTTTTGCCAGCGCACTTCTTCTAAAATACCCAATAGGGACGATATCGAGGTACGTAAACATAAGCACAGCTCAAGATAACCACATCGTCCTGACTCTTCCGACGTTCAACCTACGCACTCGTATCCGGCTACTTGTCCGAATTTACGACGACTTAACCGCACTAGTAGGCCAAGTTGTATTGTGGAAACCGGCCAAAATGTCATCTGCAAACATGCGTTATAATCCGGCGATTTGAGGGATATGCAATCGGTGTATTTCACACTCGTGCGCAAATTAATAAGAGTGTAAAAGAGAGTCGACGTATGTAAATATGAGTTGAGATCAGTAGTCTAATTAGGAAGAGAAGTCGTCATTTTGAAACAGTGGCAGTTATTAATGAGTGCAGTCTTCCAAGCAGGTATGCTGCAGAATTTCGTTGGCGAGCAGTAGTATTGCACTACGCGTACGGAAGTCCATGCGCTCGCGTCGGTCGGATTTTCGGAATAAGTGCGCGTACAGTTTTTTCATTTGATTCCTTTGCAGCGAACACAACTATTTCGAAATGTAGAGGTCCGTCAGCCTTTCGACGTCGCTGATAGTTACCTCGAGCTTTGTTCAGTACGTTCCTCCAATTCTCTGCGTTTAAAGCCACGAGATCCATTTAAGAAGCACCTAAACTTGGCTTTGCATAGAGATTCGTATCCGAGCGAATTGTTTTCACTTCGTTTGCAGCTAGAGCATGCTCGACGACCTCCTCAACCTGACCACAAAACACTTGGAAAGACCCTTCTGAGTCAAAGCAAAACTCTGGGTTTTCAACTCGAACGTTCGTCCTGCTTGTTTGAGCAATTCCACCGACACACGAACAAGTTTTTCCATCATCTACAGTTTCTAGCGGATTTAAATATGTGTAAAGAGCTGGAATGCCGACTTCTGTTAAAGAGGTCATGTATTAGAAGTCGGCATTTTGGCTTATTTATATCTCAATCAGTCACAATGCTTTTATTAGCCCTAGCAGCTTTCAGATTATTCGGAGTAGAATTGAGTCAATAATCTCCTAAAACAGAACGCGACGTAAATAAATACGTGTTTCAGACTCTAATTAAGGTTGGAAATCGGCCTTGCGCTTCAAGAAACAATTGGACGGCGATTACTACTGTTCAACATCGCTCGTCCACCACAACGTGCAGGATGGCCAGGCTCGATCTGTTCGATGTGTTGACGGACTCTCCTGAGCCTCTGAGCCTCTGAGGAGAGTCCGTCAACACATCGAACAGATCGAGCCTGGCCATCCTGCACGTTGTGGTGGACGAGCGATGTTGAACAGTAGTAATCGCCGTCCGATGAAGCGCAACGCCGATTTCCAACCTTAATTAGAGTCTGAAACACTTATTCATTTACATCACGTTCTGTTTTAGGAGATTATTGACTCAATTCTACTCCGAATAATCTGAGGGGTCCTCTTGCCGAATAAGAGCCGGATTAGACATTCTGGTAGGTTTCCACAATACCAGCTTTTTGTTATCGGTTTCAACAGCCGAACGAAGCGACTGAGGCTCAAAATCTGCTGTTGAACAAAACACCTGGACACTGATAACGTCGCTTACCTCCTTCGTGACAAAATAACCACTTCATCAGTGGTGAATGATCACATCTAAATGACTTTGTCGCGCGGCAAACTCCAATGTGTGTGCCGAGTACCCCTCCTTCCTGTTTTCAAACAGCCATTTCACCATATCTAAACGAGGTAAATCTGAAGAGGGCATTGCTTTCCTAGACGAAAGATATTCGAATGACTTCTGAATTTAACTTGTGCTTAGATGCTTGACTGCTTCGGATAGAGCTAAAATGATTCCACCAAGTCATTCATTCTCGTTCTTAAAGTTTTTACTTAACTTCCACTTGGCACTGCTCACGAAGACTGACAGCCATCCCTGAGGCTTGAGCTGTAGGTTCACGTGCAAATTCATTCACGTCTTCGGGAGCTTCCGAGTAAATATCGAGAATAAAGCGTGCCAACGGAGGAGCGTCACCTGGTCCATGTAGAGCTGCCAGCAACGTCCAGACCATCGGAGTCACAAAGCGGTAATCCTTCATGATCACCAGTCCTGGACGTACAACTGCCGTTTGATTGGGGTCCTGTCCAGAGGTAAAACCAGGCAAAAGTAGCTCGTGATTGGAGATCGGACCAGGTTCAGGTCCTCCTTTCCCTACGAAAGCCACCCAACGGTTCATCCACTCGGAGTGCACAGCGAACCAGCACTCTTTGAACTTGATCTCCTTTCGGTCATGACTCATGACCAATTGGAACTCCAGACGTCGACGCAACTCCAGATCTTCCTTGTATGTAGGCAGAGAAGCCTGAACGAGACTCATCCGCATCATAGAGACAGCAGACACCCTCCGACTGGGACTTGCCAATGGAGAGGACACTGGTGACTTCGGTAAAACTGTCACTTTAATCGGAGCAGGAAGTCGAAAGCTCAGACTTCGAGGCTCGTCACTTATCCGTCCGAGACGTTCTCGAATCCCTGCTAACGGCTCTTTGGAGACGTCTTCCCCATTGATTTCCACGATCTCAGCGCCTGAAGAAACGCTACCACTACGTTCCAAAGCTCCACGAGACCCGTCAGGTAGAGGAGTAAAACCCAACACCACAGCACGAGCTGCTACGGAACCGTCGAGGTTTAACCCGAGAGCTCCTGGTGGAACCTCCAATCTCACTACGTTCTCAGTGGAGCTTGGAACGTACGGACGTTTATCAAATCCAAGTGAATTGTCATCCATCCCAGTGACTCGGACGAACGAAGGTGATTGCCCAGAAGATTTCTGTACTGGGGAGAGTTGAGGAACTGGTTGCTCCTCTCCCTTTGTAGAACGTAGACCTTTCCACAGCTTATTGACAGCTTTAGGAGCTTCATCCCCGTCGACAAGACTGGAGCTGCTGGAGCCCGGAATCAACTTCAACTTGTCATCATCTTGTGGGTTTTGAGGTGATTCCAGTTTTTGAGAGCTCTGAGGAGGAACTTTGAAGCGAAGTTGGCGCTTCAAGTGAGCAGCTTCTCGTAAAATAATCCCAATCTCCTCCAGATTCTTTCGTGGTTGTAGGAAGTCGGTGTTGTCCATTCCAATCAGGATACTACCGCACGGGACGTTTCCATTGACTTCCACAGCTCCAGGAGCTCCATCACGGGTCACAGGAGCGAAATCGTCGAGAATAGCAGCTTCACTGCAGCTTCCATCGAGTAAAATCCCCAATGGACCAGCAGGAATGTTCACTTCGACTGTCGCCCAATTGGTAATGTCCATCCCAGCGACGATCACGCTTGAAGGCTTGATGATTCCACTGGACAACGGAGAGAAATCTCCAGTCGGAGTCGATCCTGGCGTCTCAACTGGTCGATTCTTCTTCAGAGGGGATTTAATCCCTGACAATCGCGCCAACATGGTGCTCTGGAAGCTGAAAATTTGCAGAATGTCAACTTTCGAGAGCTGTCAAGGGCTCAGAATCTCGTCTTCAACCTATTTCCAGGGTGAAACGCACTCACTGCAGCCTCAAAACATCATCCATGAACACAACGTCATTTTCTCTTCTGTTCTTACCGCGGTACAACCGGTATCACTGTGTCTTCAAAGTCTTGAAGCAGTAAGTATTGCGATCGCTTAATCCTATCTACTGGGACGCTGAGGGAGCCGGGGGAGGCACCGAACCATTCGTCTGCTGTTTTTCTCCTTCATCACTGCTCTTCGGGCTGCCACCAAGCGTAAGCGCCTTCGTGAGCGAGATTGTGGCCTTGACAGTGCTGACAGCCGCTCGGAATTTCCTGCGTGCGTTGAACTTGCGCAGTTCCGCCAGCGCCGTCGTAAGCTGCACGTCCTTGACAGCTCCAGCGATCCACGGATGCTCCAGCAGTTGACGTGCCGTCCAGCGCTCAGTTGGCTTCAAGATGAGCATCTTACTGATGAGGTCCTTGGCTTCAGCCGACACGTCGTCCCAGTAAGGCGAGTCGAACTCGTACCGTCCAGCCTTGATGAGTCGGAAGAGCACACCTTGGTTGTCGTGGTGGAACGGGGGATACCCACATAGCAAGATGTACGTGATGACTCCAATGCTCCAGATGTCCACTTCCTTTCCGTATGGCTTGGACATTAGAATCTCCGGTGCAACGTATCCAGGAGTTCCACAAGCTGTCGAGAGTCCAGAGTCTCCATTCTGGATCGCGGACTTCTTGGCGAATCCGAAATCCGCCAGTTTAATGTCTGCATCGTCTTCCATAGTCGACAGTAGCAGGTTCTCGGGCTTTAAATCTCGGTGAACAACATCAGCATCATGACAGAAGGCGATGGTCTCCAGCAACACCTTGACCAAATCTCGAGCTTCTCTTTCCGAGTAGAAATTCTTCTTGACGATGCGTTCGAAGAGTTCTCCACCTGGCATATACTCGGTGACTAGGAAAAAGTACTTTTCCTCTTGGAAAACGTCGTAGAGCTTGACAATATGCGGGTGTTGCATCTCCCGTAGGATTTTCACCTCCGCCACTAGAGCTTTCAGGTCGTCAGCCGATAATTGCGCTCTCTTGATGCATTTGATGGCGAACTTCTCCCCAGTCGCTTTTAGAGTCGCTTCTCGCACCACGGAGAACGTGCCAGATCCTAATTCGCGGCCTAACGTGTAAAAATCCGCGAATCTCTTATCATCCGGATGCGCAGCGATTTCTTCGAACTGAACGGCGGGAGGAGGTGGAGGAACGAGGAAACGCACGACACGTTCAGCGCTGCTTGTAGACACGAGGATCTCGCGGATCTTCTCGAAGCTCCAGCAGGCGTGGGCGTCCGTGAAGTCGTGGTCATTTACGCCTAAAAGTAGCGAATTAGGGCCGATTTCTCCGTGTTGCTCTAAAACCCCGACGGAATTGTTCACGGGACGAAAGCCGTCCACTGTCACGTGGCCTTCTCCAGTGTGGCTCTTGCTTACGATAAGCCCTAAAGGACCTGCAGGCACCACAACGTCCACGCGTTTCCATTCCGAGCGGTCTACAGGGGCCATCCTTGCGTTAGATAAAGCTAATCTGAATATGACCCAAGGCATATGAACCAAAGAAAGAAAAAAAAAAAAAATAACGGTCGGATTTAATCGGGACAATAGTGAATTGAAGAGAAAGTGACAAGGGTGGACCTATTCTACCTTGGGCGGAATATCCACCGGCTAATTATTCAGTGCTGCCACCTTGATGACATCGCGCGACAAGGAGATGGAGACGGGACGCAATATCCACCGTAAGCGCTCGAGGGAGCTGCAATGGAGCAATGAGGCGAGTCAGGAGCTACTGAAGCTGCGATATAAGACGTTGCGAGCGCTGTTTGACGAAGCGGAGACGGTGGCAGATGTGCACGAAGCGTGGGGCGTCGTAGCTTCGAGACTAAACGCGATGGAGAATTTGGAGATGGAGGAGTTAGATCCAGTGAAATGTAGTGATCAGCTTACGAAGCTGAGATTGCTATGGCAGGACAGTAACACGCAGCTGCAAGTGATGATGGCTGAGTGCTTTGGACAGCAGGCGATGGAGACCATGCAGGAAGCTTCACCTAAGAGGAGGAAGCCTACAGAGCCGTTTTTAGTTTCTCCTACTGAGTCTCAAGTTGAGGATTCTGCTTCAACTGCTGAACTGGAAGCTCCATTGTCACCAGAGCCTGAATCAAATTCAGCTGCGGAACCTGAAGGACAAGTAGAGATGTCGAATCTGCAAGCTGTTCAGCAGGAACCTGTACGAGCTGAGGCACAAGCAGATGAAGAAGAGTTCTCAAGACAGGATGCAATCATGCGTGAGTTGGAGAAACGATCTGAACAGCTTGAACGACTGGCTGAATCCCACCAACATCTAGCTGAGGTCACGCAAAAACTCATGGAAGCTCTTGTGAATCAGCAGCACTTGTAGCAGCAATACAATATGCTATATCATAAGTTGCCTGTGTTATGGCATATTGTGCCGATTGGTCTTGGCTGGGCTTAATTCAGTCTCCGATCCGCTTTCCACCAATATGTTCAAGCGCTTCAGCGTCGAGGAGCACGTGAGCACCAGCAGCAAGGTCAAGTCCTCGCAGCAGCGCAGCATCCGTTCGAAGGTGCTGGAGCAATACCCGGACTTGGAGCCTTATGCCGAGATGCTTATGCCCAAGAAGGCGCCGATGGTTGTCGCCAAATGGTTTGTCATAATTTGTCTGATATATAATGTACAAATGAAACAGTCTTTTGATAAGATCTAATGAATATGTTATATATGACTTAGTCATAACCACATCCAGATCGTCCTGCACGAGGGTGAACCTGTCTTCTTTAACCAGCGCGATGGCCCATTCATGCCTACGCTCAAGCTATTGCACAAGGTGCCGCACGTTATGAAGCAAGTGCGAGCGGACAAGGGAGCAATCCCATTCGTGCTTTCAGGTGCCAACGTTATGTGTCCTGGACTGACGTCGGCTGGTGGTGATATGCCTGAGTCTCTTGAGGCTGGAACTCCTGTGGCTATCATGGCGGAAGGAAAGGAACACGCCATGGCTATTGGCATCCTTACGTTGTCCACAGATGACATTCGGAGCAAGAACAAGGGCGTGGCTATCGAGATGGTGCACTTCCTAGGTGACGATCTCTGGACGTGTGCGCACATTGATTAGACAGCAATTTGTTTGAGACAAGTAGCGACGAGTGTGGCCTTAACTTGAAGGTTCAAAGATCTACGCTGTAAATTCTGAAGTTTGTGGTGTCATTTGGCGTCAAGTACTCACTGCCTATTGTTACGAGTTCAGGCAACTGCTAGGAGTCGTTCGTGTCATTCTGCTTCGAAGCTAGAGACCGTTCAAGTCGTTCTCTCAATCCACGACTAAGGCTTGCAGCAGCCGTGTTTGAAGTAGTATCGCCACCATTGGCTGATGCTGATCTGTGTAGCTTCCAGTCGAAATTCTGCGTGTTAACAGTCGCAGCTGGAGGTTGTAGCTCGATGCCACCTCCCATGAGCGAGTTTCCAATCGTAAACGCCGGTGGGCCACTAGGCGGTGGACCCAACTCAATGACAGGGCTTTTAGTTTCGTGAGTGGAATTGGAGCTAGAATCTGGAGATGTATGAGACGTAGAAGTATCACTGTCTCTCGTTGTCTTGGCGTCACTGGTCATTCCAATCGATGAAACTAGCCTGTGTAGACGAAGATTCGTTTTCGGAGGAGATGCCAACGTATTGTCCAGATCTTTGGCTTCCTCGTTCGCCTGGCTGATCAATCTTGTCAAGGATCCAAGTCGGTCAAAGCTGGGGTTTGTCTTCGGTAGATCGAGAATCGAAATGCTTCTGCTGGTCAGTGAGTTTGATAGAAGAAATGACGGTGGGCCATCCGGTGGAGGTCCGAGAGCAGCAATTGCATCTTTTGCACCATCTTCAGTGTGTGTGGTGTCATTCGTGTTCTTCTCTGCTCCAATGCTCGAATTTGAAGGAGTAAATCGTGAAATTCCCCCACCCATGAGCGAATTCTGCAGCGTAAATGCCGGAGGGAGCTCTGGCGGTTGTCCGACGCTTGTTGTTGAGGAACTTTTATGGTTGTGTGTTGTGTCACTAGACCCTGACGGCTCCAATCTGTAGAACCGAGCATTACTGTTTGGGCTTCCAATTTCGCGATGTTTATCTCCCGTCCGACTCGTACTATCACTTGCTGCTCCAATAGAACCACGACGAGCGTGATCAATAGCCGTTTGCAGCGCTGAAAACGGGTCAAACTTGTAGTGTTCCATTCCTCCATTGTGCGTATCTGAAGCTGTGGATGGTACAGCTGCAGAAGCTCCCACAGTCGCCGATTCACTAGCATTCCCTGCACTTCCATTGGATTCTGACAGAGCATCCAAAGCAGAGCGATAGAAAGCCGACGACGATGCAAGTTGATGCAGTGCTGAAGCAAGTCCAGCGGTCTGGTCTACCAAAAGTCCTGCAGATGACGTCGTGGCTACTTGATCTCCTCCAAGTGGGAAACTGGAGCGCAAACCACTGGATCCTGAAGACATGTACGGCCTCAACAACTCCCCTAGCGCCCCCAACCCGTCACTATCATTTCTCACAAAGAGAGGGTTCGCTCTAGGTGCTGCACCAATATCCCCACTCGTCGAGCTGGTGGATTGCAGCCTCACATCCGACAGTTGTGATATAAAGGTGGAGTTGGTCGAACTACTGGCTGCAGTCTCAGAGACGTCCGTGGACGATGCGGAATGGATGCCTGGAACTCCCGTAGTTGAGGAATGAGTCGCTGACTCGTCCGTCGAACTGCTGTAGCTATGACTGCTTCCTCCTCGCTTAATAGGCTGACGGAACTGCGTGTCGTAGAAGATTGGCACGTGTTTCCGGTTGGGACGAGGCTTGGGAGGTGAATTAGACGGTGGCGGGGGCGTCTTACGTCGATTTCTCCCCTTGTTAGTCGTACCAGAGGGCAATTGGTCCACGAGAGACTCCGCAGGACGCTCGTCACGACGTAGTATCTTCACTTTAAGGGTCCCGTTCTCCGCTTTAGCCGTGAAGGCGTTCTCCTTGAGCTTCCGCTTCGTGCCTGTGCTCGAGCTCTCCATCTCTTGTACGTGATGTAAGAATGATGGTATGATGATTTTGTGTGGTACACCTAAATATACTAACAGCTTTATGAACCTCTACAAAATCATGATAATTCCTACGCGTGCGGAAGAGATAACGTGGCAGCTGTTTCCTTACGCTTATATCCTGGCTGTGTATGTCCTACACGGCAGGCAGCGCATTGCAAATTCGTCACAAGCTATACCAAATGGTTCTCCATGCTTGTACCTACCAAGCTTCATCCGCGCAAGTGGCCCGTTGTCTACATCGATGAAACATGCGATGACATATGCGGGCTCCAACGGATATCTGGAAGTTGTTCGGTGGCTACATGAGAATCGAAGTGAAGGCTGCTCGGAAGAAGCCTTTAAATTCGCTGCGAGGGAAGGAAGCCTCGAAATAGTCAAATGGCTGGATGCAAATGGATTCAAAAGCAACCTCTGCGACGCCGTGGAAATCGCTACTACATGGGGGCAACTTCATGTCATCAAATGGCTACTGAGTACGACAGACAATGAGAAGGAGTACGAGAGTTATGCTGGTTTCACACTTGAGGTCGTCAAGAAGAGAAGTGACTATCCGTAAAAGAAAGTTAGTCAATGGCTGGAGTTTCAAGCCAAACCGGATCTCGTCAGTACCAAGCAACAGCGTCTTGCCTAGTCATAACAATGAGTTACCTCAATAATAAAAAAAAATGGATGTTACTTTTCATGTTGTCCATGAAAATCCTTCGAGCACAAACCCCACGTTGGCGAGGAGAGAGCTCCACGAGTCCATCACTACGATATATTTTTCAACAAAGTAAGGCCTATCAATAGTAGGTACCATACTACATGTAGATAGTATAGATGAAGGGTGCTGGCAAAACTGAAATCTCTCGAGCCTTTTCCCAAGATCAAACCATGCGTTTCATTTACCCCTTCTCGTTACTGCTACTCTTCTACTCTCGAGTCCTGGTGTCATCGACTCTAAGCAGTCTACGGTAGCTGAGGCAGGTACTCAGCCCAACGCGATCGATGTGAGTGGCGCGAAGAGATTTTTGCGGTCGAACAAGTGGATCGGCGACGGCTATCCTGAAGAGAGGGGAACTACTGCCACCATGAAGACAGCAGCCGAGAAACTGGATCGCTGGCTGGAAAAGGGCAAATCACCAGGTCAGGTCAGAAAGATTAAATTGCCTAACGCCGGCTACTCAGGCAAAACACTAGATGGCCTGGCCGGCCAATATGCTGATGCGTACAGGGCGAAGTACAGCACTTTCAAAGGTCAGTAACTCCGTAGAAGTGAATTCTGAATGGCACGTGCTGAGTCGAAAAGAGGACACTAGCAGGCTATTGTTTCAGAAAAAGGAAAGAACAACGCACTATACTTGATTTATCTCTGTCATTTTCCTATTTTGACTCTTACTTGGGTGCTTACCGCGGGTGTGAGTCGCGTGACTTGCTCTTCGTAGGCGTGGATGCTGCTGTGCGCATCTTCGGGTTTAGGTAGCCGACTAAACCGTAACAATTTTAATTTTCTATGTTGACTCTTTATCATCTTCTCCTCCTCAGGTCGTGAATATCAAAATTCATTACGCACATTGGTGTCATTCAGTTAGCAAACGACTTTAAATCTCTTCGATACTTCTTGACGTTTCTCAATACTTCTTGACGTTTATGCGGCAAGCTTTGGACGAGGAGAAGATGAGGGACCTTCAGTCTCACGATGGGGAGTTTCTCCCCGCAATGATCAGCGTCATCAATAAGGCATATCGTACCAATGCGTTTCATCGACTGAACGCAGCCTAATTTCTGTTTTTGCTTCGACACCTGCCCAACGATCAGTGAACATTCTAAGTAAGTGATACTCAGGTTACATTGTCGGATCACCAAAAGAACTGACGTAACGAAATGACGGTCTGACTACGTTTGAAATCGATTTGTTTTTGAATGTGGTGGTGGAGAACATTGAAAGGTTTCTAGTAATTTGAAAGCTGGGGAAAGCAATGATTTAATATTGCGTCAACGGAGACTAGTTGTAGCTTGAGTATTTGACGGGACAGGGTCCGAGAACGTCACGTAAGGGCTGAAGAATTCGACTTGTCGGTGGATAAACAGCAATTGGTCGGGACTTCCAGTCGCGAGTTCTATCAACACTCGAGGGAACCAGCCTACGATTGTTACAGTACGTTGAATCGCTAAACTGGCAGTGTGCAGCTCAAAGTCAGTTCCACTGAGCCTCACACTCCACAGTAGACGAGAGGAAAAGACTCCATCACTCCCTCTAATGATCAACTCTAACGCACATCCAGTAGCGACAGCAAGAATCACGATAACCGCAGGAAAACCAAAGTGTTTTCGGATATTCAACTGCTGCGTAAGACTTGGAGTTAAAGCGTCGAGCGCCAGTAAGCAATGGAACCAGAGCCACCACGCCAGAACTGCGAGGTTTGAGGCCGATCTCCAACGTAGTAAGTCCAGTAAAAGTACTGCTAATGCTGTACCTTGGAATGTTGAGAAAAGAACATCGAAATTCCAAGCTACCAGGCGTAGTAGGTCTCTCTGAGCGAGAGAGAAAACTACAAACATAAATATCAGTGAACTTACACCGGCAATAGCAGCAACAACCAGTTTAATCGGATCATTGGAGCCGTCCTGACGATACAAGATCATCAACCAGACAATCGCAGTGGAACTGAGGCCCATTACCCCCGTAAGGTAGATTAACCCTTGTGCGTAAGAAGTTTCCATCCACTTGAGTAGTTTTCCAGACAAAACGACGTTTCTGCTGTCTACAATGAGCTGATCGTAAGGAGAAAGTTTTAATTTCTGAACATTCGTCAATTCTGCTACTGGTCGAGATCGTGGAGCCAATGTTAGGAGGTTTTTCATAGTGGAAGAACCGAATTGCAGTTGCCCAAGGCTTCTTTTAGGTCCATAGCGCTTTAGTTTAAGACGAGCATGTAAACCAACACACGGAATAGTGTGTAAACCTTGAGCAGAATCAGGATCTGCCTCTCGATCGCGAAGACGGAGACGTAAACGGCGATTCTTTGTGTACGCCTTCTTGACTACAAAAACGAATAACGTGGAGGCAGTGAACACGACAACTTGGCGCGATTGAAGCATCAATTGACCGATTTTTATGACCGGATAACTCGTGTCGGCCACCAAATTGTACGAACAGCAGATTACAAGTAAAATCAAGAACGGACCACTGATAATGATCGACTTGACTGCAGTGGGGAACGTACGGTAGTTGGAGTCAATTAACACGACGCTCTGGGAACTGAGCCAAAGACCAAAGCACGAAATCGCTCGGATATCCCCGAAAATCACACCCAACCCGATCCAATTGAGAGTGTTGAGAGCAGTAACGAACCAGAATTCGTAATGGTGGGCCAGTAATATCAGTACGTCAAGGGAGAAAAAGGCGACAAAGGCCATTGGAGGCAGCACAATGGCAGCAGTCATGAATGGAATCCCTGGTAAGATGAATTTTACCGGAACGAAGAGGAAACAACCGAAAAATAGCAAACTTATCCGGAAAAGTGTGACTAGGAAGGAATTCAAGCGTCGGTGCATGATTGAACACAGTTTTTCGTACAAATTGGACGGTAACAGCGTCGATACCAACGTTTTGTTTAGATCAAAAGTGGGTAGAGGTTGAGCCAGCTCCAGCTCGTACAAATGTTCACAAATGGCGTCTTGACTGCAAATTCTAGAACTTGATGATTTAAATGATCCAGTGAGAGTGTTGGTCTCTGCTGTCTCCTGTTGCTTCACGTCGCATTGCAAAGGAACGACACGCATTTGGATGAACGCACGAGGAGGACAAGTGTGCACAAAACTATCTATAGTTGAAGTGCATTCACAATTTCACTGTAATAATACAAATGTTACAATAAAGTTTAAAAATAACATTAGGAATGATGGATGGCAACCTTACGTAATCGAGCAATTCTCCAAGTTGAAAAAGATGATGAACATGCGGTCAGCGCTCTCTCGACCTCTGCGTCGCGCTCTGCGAGCCCCACAGCCTCGTTGGATCTCCAGCGTCCAAGTGACGCGAGACACGGGTCTGCCCGACCTCATCATCACCCCCACCGCGGCGCAGGTAATGTATATGCAACTCTTTAAGAAGTTTTTCTTATTTGATTACTTAACATTTTTCTTAACAGAAATTAATTGAAGCGGCGGAACGGCAGAAGGCTGCCAATTTGATGCTGCGTGTGGCTGTGGAAGGCGGCGGTTGCTCTGGCTTTAAGTACGTGATTGAATTCGAGAAGGATGCGGCCCCAGACGTGGAGGAAGACGTGGTTTTCGAGCAACATGGAGGCAAAGTGGTCGTGGACAAGGAGTCTCTGGAACTCATTCGAGGCAGCACGATCGACTTTGAACAGGAGCTTATTCGTAGTGCCTTTGCTGTGATCAACAACCCCAATGCAGTCAGTGGCTGCGGCTGTGGCACGTCCTTCGACCTCAAGGATTAGACAAAAAATTGTCAATACAATGTGCTATTGTGATTTTTCACTCCCAGAGCACCACGACGCCATTCTTATCGCACGAAGCAACACCTTGGCCATCCAGACGCCAGACACAGCAAGCTACAGCCCCGTGGTGGCCTGTAGGGCCAGATTTCAACTGCTTTTCAAGTTTCCCGGTACGTGTGTTCCAAATGAAAAGTGTTCCAGAAGCTCCGCCTGCAAGAGCGTACCGACCGTCCGGACTAAGAGAAGCTTGACACCAGTCAAAGCCGCACTGGTAATCCTTGTGTTTCAATTCACGCAGCACGTTGTAAGTGCGAGGATCGATGACTTTGAGCGAATGATCGCGAGAATTTGTGAGCAACTCGTTCCCTCCGAAACTAACGGACGTAGTCTGCTCTGTATGAAGTCCACGTAGCTCCTGCACACAACGTCGCGTCCTCGTATCCCAGAAGCGAACAGCACCGTCTTGATGAGCACTCGCAAACTGTACAAAACCAGCATCCGCTCCTGAAGGGGCCGCAATGTCGTTACAACTCGAGATGCAGCTCACAGTCTGTAGACGAACGCCACGCATGACGTCCCACACACGAAGACTTCGATCACTGGAGCCTGTGATCACTTCATGTGGCACCACAGGGGAAAATTCAGCCGCCAACACTTTGCCTTTATGACCTGTAAGAGTCTGCATCACTCGTCCAGTACCCACTCTCCAAACGAAACATTTACGGTCGCATCCAGTTCCCAGCACCAAAGCTCCATCTTCCGAAGCTCGAACACACAGCAGTGGATGTGCTGTCCCTACTCCTCTGTATTCTCCCAAAGCTCTTGGAGGAGACAACGAAGCAGCTTCAGCTTCCCATGCTCGAACTGTTCCGTCACTACTGCCACTGAATAAAATCTTCCCCGACGTATTGAAACAAACCGAGTTCACTTCAGTGGCATGAGCTCGAATGGAATGAGACACATGTGTCACCAATTTACTCTCCGGTCCGTCTCCTCCAACCCCTTCATCGTCATTAAGCAGGAGATGACTCATAGTCTCCGCTGCTTCCTGTGTAGCCATTGCAGCAAGAGCTGGAGATGGCTGCTTCTCTCCACTAGTCGACTGTAGCCATTCGTGAAGAAGTGCACTTTTCTCGTGAACTTGAGTCTCCAGCTCGTTATTTCTCTTCCGGAGCTTCTCTGTTTCACTTTCACTCTGTTCCAATAGAGTTCTCTGTCTAGATAGCTCCTCTCTAGCCAGTAAGAGAGCTTCTTCCAGTTCTTTCAACGCTTTATCCTTCTCATGACTCAGAATTGTCTCCTCTTCGAGCCGTTTACTTACTAGCAGCAGCTGTTGCTCCCATTGTTCTCGTTCCTGTAGCAGCGTCTTGCTCTCACTCACAAGAGCGAGTTGCTGACCTGCATATGTAGCCAATTGCGCGTTCTTATCTGCCAGTTCCCGCTCGAGTCTCTGAATGGCTACAAGATATCTCTGCGCGGTATCATCTTGCGGGGGGAATTGCTGTGACGCGCTGAGAGACGAAGTACTTGCCCCTAAGGCGGAGCGGAAGAGGAGCTGCTGGTGAGATGCAATCAGATCACTGAATGAAGCCACTTCCCGTCGGTTGCGGTCGTCTATGAGGCGCAATGCGTCCGTCGTAAACCATGAAGAAGGTGTAGCCATAATGGAAAAGAACTAACTGATTTGGTAAAACTCTTGGACGTCCGTGTAAAAATAGTTTTGTTTTAACGTTAAAACAAGTACATGATGTAATCACTCAGCCAATCAGCGATTAGGAGCGATGTTGACGTAGACGACCGTGTGCAGTCCCTGCACAAGCGCCGCGATTTTGATCCCGTAATCATTGCTTTATATCGATGGTGCGCTCGCTGCAAGCGCTTCTCCACTGTGAGGCGAGGCAGGTATGTTCGTGAAGATGCCTTCTAAATGTATGCCAAGGGTTTCGGCCAAGTTTCGCCGCTTGCTTTTCGTTATGGGCTGGCTGAGTCTCCTGCACATATTGCACAAGTATTATTGCAGTGAATCTGCTAAACTTTATTAGCAGAATCATTGCAATATATAGATTATTGCAGTGAATCTGTTGATCATGTATTTAAAAAGATTTATCCTATACCATGTAGTTTTTATTTTTAAGAAAAGATTGTAATCTAAGCTTACCTTGGGGTTAAACCTGCCCAAGACCCACACCCGACGCTGCCGGGCGACAGTAAAACTATGCGGATCTGAGACGTGCCTTGGATTGAGCAGAAGGAACCACGTTTTGCACAAACAATTGAGCATTTCAGCCCCGGAAATGTCCATTGCAGGTAGCCACGATACAGCACATTCGTGGCACTGCGACATAACGCTGTCGACGCACGAAATACAGCGCTAAAATCATGGCCAGTCGCTGCTCCAGGACATGTCAGCACGTTCAATTAGCTCGGGATCTACGTTACTGACTCTAGCCTCACTCAGGCGGAGCGGAATCGGTAGAACACTACATCATCCCAGCACCAGGGCTTGTGTTCAGCGTCATCTTCGTCTCGATCTTTGCTTGTGTCAGGTCAGTCAACGAGATATGCTACGTGCATTGTTGCTCCATAACTTCGGTTTCGTCTTCTCCATGATGTACTGCTCAGTAGCATGTTTGTGTAGGCAGACATGTTGAGTTGGGGCTACCGGTGTTGGGCGGTACTCAGCGCCTTCCTCTGGTTCGTTTTGGATGAGCTACTGGACGCTGTGACGCCTCCTGTACGTCGATAGTTGAAGTTCTCCAAGGTGCAGGTCATTCCAGTGTGTGGCTCTTGTGGGTTATGATGTTGTCTGTACAGTACGCGAGTGTCTTTCTCCCTACGAACGTCAGTGGCCTTGAAGATCGAGACCTGCTCCACCTCCATGTAGGGGATAACGTCTCTGTCTTCAACACCAAGCGGATTCTGGTCACTCACCTCTTCATCATGTTCTTTTCTCACACTTGGACCGTCTTAAAGGAGCATTTTCGCATTTCTGTCAATGGTAGAATAGCAGCCGAACTCCATACACCTGAAAGTGGGTAAAGGGAGCTAGCGGTAGTAGGTTTAGAGAGAAAAAATAAAGGAGAAGAATGCTGACTTGTCTTTACTATTCATCAACATACCAAAGTCAACGTCGATTTTCTAATCTTTAAAAAAAAATGATATTCATGACCACAAAGATAAATACTCAAAATCAGTAAAAACACAACAACATGGGAGATGTATCAAGCATTGTGGTTGACGGCGTTGTTTTTTTATTTTTCTCCAAATAAAAGCCTGCTATTGTCCTCTTTTCGACTCAGCACGTGCCCTTCAGAATTCACTTCTACGGAGTTACTGACCTTTGAAAGTGCTGTACTTCGCCCTGTACGCATCTGCTTATTGGCCGGCCAGGTCATCTAGTGTTTTGCCTGAGTAGCCGGCGTTAGGCAATTTAATCTTTCTGACCTGACCTGGTGATTTGCCCTTTTCCAGCCAGCGATCCAGTTTCTCGGCTGCTGTCTTCATGGTGGCAGTAGTTCCCCTCTCTTCAGGATAGCCGTCGCCGATCCACTTGTTCGACCGCAAAAATCTCTTCGCGCCACTCACATCGATCGCGTTGGTCTGAGTACCTGCCTCAGCTACCGTAGACTGCTTAGAGTCGATGACACCAGGACTCGAGAGTAGAAGAGTAGCCGCAACGAGAAGGGGTAAATGAAACGCATGGTTTGGTCTTGGAAAAGGCTCGAGAGAGGAAATTGTGGAGTGAGCGTTCAGTTTTGCCAGCGTGTCGATTCGCAGTTTCGGGTAAGCTTACATTTTAGGCGTACTACCTACGTCAGTAGTATCCTTGGATTTAGGCGATTATCCTTGGATTGACACTCTACAAAGTGCCGTCATGATGACTCTGCATAATGATGATGCAGACTGCATTAAACATGGCCAGCCATATAGTCCACGCTCTTCCTCGGGCGTTTACTCCTCGAACGATCCATCGACAGCGTCTTGTTGCGCTTAGATAATGTTCTACTCCGCACTCGGGAGTCCAGAGTACGTCTGTCTGTATAACTCAGGGAATTCTGACGTTATTGCAGAATATGTTCGACTGGTGATTTTTGGTTATCACTGTCCTGAACATCGCAATCAAGTCTCTGAAATACAATCGCAGCATCACATAATGCACCACAGGAAGTAAGAACCCTTGAAGCGATAGTAAGCTGGACAACGATTGATGTATTCGTTGCCTAGGACATCCCGAATCCACTGGCGGGTGTTGCATCAAATCAGGTACTTTTTAACTAGCCAGCTTGGCAATGCTCTCATGAGCTTTGCCCTGTGTGAGGTGGCGGAGGCTTACCATCGAGATCCCCACCACTACAGGCTGCTATCTGGCCGATATTTCGTAGACTGGCCACAGCAACCAGCGTTAAAAGAGTTTCGATATTCAGAGTCAAGTGCATGAGGTCGAAATAATTATTTTTTCATCCATTGCAGGAACTTCAAAATTCGATCTGGACCGAGCAACCGGTGTGATAAAGTGTCGTATATCAATCATAGGGAGGGATCGCGTGACTTCGTAGTGGTACAGATAGACTGCGTTTTACTGGCATTCAGACCGACGTCTTGATCGAAGAAATTTCTCGTTCTTAGAGAAAAATTAGTCCAGCTAGAGATAGGAATGGTACATTGAACTTTCTTTTAGTCAAATCAGTAATACTTCACGTTAATGCAGAGGAACCACTGCAAGCTTCCAACCAAATCGTCTTGAAGGCTTGGTCTCCGATCCGTTTCCTACTAGCAGTGGCTCTGAAAACGTAAGGAATGGGCTGGAATATTCGACTCTTCTGCAGATAAAAATCAATTGATTCGGGTCACTAAACGCCAATTCCAACAGGAGTCGAGCATTCCACCCTATGAGAGTTACAACGCGCTGCACTGCAAAAGCTTCTGTGGACTCATGGTACGTTCCAAGCTCTGGTAAAGTTAAAGTGAAAAGAACACGCGGTTTAAAGATCTTACGATCATCGAAGGCAATACACGCAGCAGAACTACCAGCGACCAGTAGAACCACAAAAACTACCAGTAGAGCGAATTCACGAAGTCGCAGCTGGTGCGTGATACTGGGCGTAAGTGCATCGAGCATTATGATCCAAAGAAACCACAACCACCACGCCAGAACCGCCAGAATTGAAGAAACTTCCCATTGTAGTAGATCCATTAGGCACAATGCTAACACGGTAGCTTGGAAGGTGGAGAACAGCACGTCAAAGTTTCTGAGAAGCAGTCGTAGCAGATCCTTCTGAGACAAAGCTAAAGATGTCGAGGTGGACACAAATACCAAGATAAATGCAGCAATTGCAGGTGCTTGGAAATATTCCGAACTGTTTAGTAGTAAACTCCAAGTTGTAGCAGTCATAACAAGTCCTAGTAGAGCGAAGACATATAGTAGACGCTGCATTCGTGAATTGATCAGCCTCTCCAATAAATACTGAGATAGCAAAATATTTCGGGAATCCACGATAAAAGATCCATGACATCCGAGCCGTAATTGCTGTTTTGATGACGCTGTGGCAGCTTTCTTCCGGATAAAATTCGTCAATCGAAGTCGGCTTTTATTTCCGAGTGGAGCCAAGCGTGTTCGAGCTCGTATGACGACACAGGAGATGGTATGGCGATCTCCTCCAACGTTACTAGCAACTCGAGTCTGGACACGTCGCCGTCGTCGTCGAACCTTGGCGTACGCCTTCTTAAACATGAAGATAATAAGTGTAGAGGCCGAGAAAATGACAATTTGTCTCCAGTGCAGCGTCACAGTTCCGATCGTAAAAGATGGATACATCGAGTCAACAATGAGGCGGTAGGAGCAGCAAAATACCATCGCCAGCATGGACGGACCGGCCATAATGATGGATTTTACTGTTGTTTGATACGTTCTGTAATTGGCGTCGATAGATATGATATTCTGCGAGTTCAACCAGAAACTAATACACACCACAGCTCGGAAATCGCCGAACATTATCGCAATTCCCACCCAATTGACAACATTCAGAACGGAAACAAACCAAAACTCGTAGTTACGTCTCAATAATACCAGAATTTCAATCGAGAAGAAGAGCGAGAACGTTAGTGGAGGGATCAGCGAAATGGCTCCAAGCAGCGGAATCCACGGCCTCGTCATATTCGCAGGAAGGAAAAGGATGGAGCCAAATACGAGAATGTTCGCTCTGTTGATACGGACAAGCACTGGAACCAACTTGTGCATGGCTGATATTACCTTTCGATACGTGGTTTCCCTTAGAATTGTTGATAATGGAGTCTTCGAAATGTCCACAAGTGGAAGAGGATGAGCTAGCTGCAACTCGTACTTCCATTTGGAATCTACGTCTCCACTACAGGTAACATCAGCTCGCGTTGGGCCTTGAATTGAAGCGTCTAGCGACCACAGACTCTTCATCACAAGCCTCAACTACACTCACAAGTCTAACCATCCAGAAATAAGCAAAGTTGAAGTTGGGCATCACATTTTTAGTCTTTGGATTGGTCATCAAACACATCTGAAATTGTTTTCCCATCTGGTCTGTCAGGATAGCTTGCGATGATGTGATCAATGCGCTGTCTCCCAGTGACCGAGACTTCGCAGTAAAGTCTTCACTACGACAGCATAACTATCGTAGCATCGTCAACACGATTCCACCCAGCAGGTCTTGTCTAAGTTCTTGAGCTCCTCAGTTCCGAATTCGCGTTTCAACAGATCAAGTTTGACAATGCCGAAGTTCTTCTTCCACGTACTCGTGCTTGTGTTGCTAGTTGCAAGCAGCGTTAGCGCCCACGCTCAACTCGACTTCGGCAAGCTGGCGAACGATGCCAAAGAGTATCTGAACGGCAAAAAGACAGAGGCACCGGCTCCAGCTCCAGCTCCTGCTCCAGTTCCAGCAACGGAAAGCAAACCTCTCCACCCACTCGTGTCTGGTACCGTCTTCGGCGCGAATGACGGTGCTGCAAGTGTAATTCGTGACGCTGTTGAACCTGGTGAAAAAGTGAGGGGAGTGACGATCCGCACGGGTGAACGTGTCGATGGTGTTGGTATCATTCATCAAAACTTGTTTGGGAAGCCTGAAATACTTCACAACGACAGGGATACTAGTGCACCGCGACAGACGCTCTGGCTTGCCTCTGGTGAGTACTTCAAGACCATCGAGGCGCATACGGGCGAGAAGGACGGCCGCAAGACCATCTTTTTCATCAAGCTGACCACCAATTTGGGCAATTCTATCTCCGGGGGAACTCCTACGAGCGATATTGGCACTGAGACCGCAGAGGAAGGATACCAGATTGGTGGCTTCGTCGGTGGTTTGGGTGACGAGATCGAATCAATTGGTGCCATTTGGGCAACACTTAAAGCTTAGACTACAGTCAGACTAAGAGAAAGTGGCAGTAACAAACGTATTGTGTTGAACATCTCTGTCCAGGGGATTAAAGACTACTACATGTAGTAGTTCTCCTGAGTTCCCAATACTTCGCGGTCTGCTGCAGCTCCTGGGCCTGAAATCACCACAAAACCTCCACAATGATCTTCCCTTGAGCTCGGTTCGACATTTGCAGCTTGATGGCATCCATCACCTTGTCAAACGGGTACACCGAGTCAACAACAGGTTTCACTAGTCCACTCTCGGCCAACTTCGTCAGACTCTGTAGGTCTTCCGGTGTCGGGTGCAATTGGAGTTGGTAGAACGTCGCTCCAATGGGAGACTCCACGGGTTTCGGACCCATTCCGATCGTCACGAACTTACCATTGGGCTTCAGCACCTTCTGGGCATCGGAAGCCCAAGATCCACGCTCAACTCCGCAGTCATAGATGAGATCCACCGAGTGCTCTGCAAGGACGGAACCCCATTTCTCAGACGTATAGTCGACAACTTGGTCCGCTCCAAGAGACTTAACCAGCTTAAGGTTCCGCGGACTGGCAGTAGTGATCACTTCAGCGCCCAGAGCCTTAGCAATCTGTATAGCGAACTGACCTGTGGCACCACCACCGCCCAGAATGAGTACACGCTCGCCTGCTTGAAGCTTCCCCATCTCAGTGAGCGCCTGATAACTGGTCAGACCTGCCACAGGCACCGCTGCAGCTTCGTTGAACGTCAAATTGCTCGGCTTTTGAGCCAAATACTTAGAGTCAATCGCGAAATAGTCGCTGAAGCTCCCGCCGGCAGTTCTATCAGGTGTTCCGTACACGGCATCACCAAGTTTGAGACCCCGAACGTCACCACTTCCAACCTCAACGACAACTCCAGCCGTGTCAAAGCCCATACCAAAGGGATTTTCGACACTTGGGGCTGTTGGCAGGAAGGCAGCTCCATACCGAAGCAACTTGTAGTCGAGAGGGTTAACGGCTGCACTGATGACCTTGACGCGTACTTGGGTGGGTTCCAGAGGCTTCTGACGGACTTCCGTGTTGAGTTTCGCTTCCTTGAGCACGTCTCCGAAGTTGGTGAACTGGTAGGCCTTGAATGTCGTGGGGATGGTAACCATTGCGGATTGCTAAGGGAACTTGTTGTCGAGGATGGAAATTGCAATGTGAGGAAACTTGAAGAGGGCAGTATTGATTAAAATACGATTAACAGAGATCATCCGCCGTGTACAAGACAAGTTGTATGATATATTACGCGTAATCAGCGACTACTAAGCTGCGTTGATGCCAAATTCACTCCAACGATCAGAATCTACATGACCATTACTTGATTTTATGTCACATACTGAGCTTTCCGACTCCCAAACAACGGCGGAAAACCAGATGAGGAGTGTTTGGACAGCGCTCAACGTCGTCACACACGGAAAACGACCATACCAGTGTTTCAGTCCGAGAGAAGACGAATCTTTGGAGTAATTTGCACGATTCGGGATGAATGAAACATACATTTTACCATTCAGGAAACTACTTGAAGCTCTTTTCCTCTTGTGGTTGGGTTTCTACCTTGCGGATCCGGGCGATGAAGAGACCACTGGTGTTTTGTGACGGTGTAAATCGGAGTGTTCCTGGTATTCTCCCTTCCTGTAAAGTCCACATCAGCTTGATCATTTAAAACAGAAGACATAGGAAACTCGTAAGCTTACCTTGCAGGGAACACCATCAACGCAGACAATCGGATCCAGTGTAGCTAATGGTTCGTCCTTGAGGAACTCCGCCACGATGTCTTCGTTCTGCTTCACGGATAAACTGCATGTGCTGTAGATCATCATCCCTCCAGGTCTTAGTAAGCTGAAGCCGTTCCGAATGAGTCCGTGCTGCAGCTTCAAGATCCGTTCAATCTCACTGGGATTTAAATGATCACGGACGTATTCCTCCCACTTTTTAGCAGTATCCAACCGCTGCAAATGCCGGATAGATCCATCGTGCGTACATTCAGCATCTACCAGCACTTTATCGTACAGTGTCGAGTCCAGAACCAGCAGCTTCTGGCGCTTGGCATCTCGAGCACGAGCACTTTTGTTCTTGCGCTTACGCATTCGGTCTTTCGGTGCTCGAGATGCAATCTCCTCAGTATCAAGTAGTGTCTCCATGCCGTCAATATGTGCACACTCCGTCTTCGGTCCGATGTTGAACATCCTCCCGTCTGCGTGGAAGAGTCTACACCTCCAGCTCTTGTCTTTGGCTTCACTTTCGGGCTGGAAGAGCTGATACTTATGCACCAGTTGCTTACAGGCTCCCAGTCTCGAGCGAGAGAAGTCTACACCTGTTACACTGCCTCGGAGCTCCAGGAGGTCGGCGATCATGGTCAATTTGGCTCCAGGAGCACAGCACAAGTCTAGCAAGTGCTCTCCAGGCTGAATTTCCAACAGAGTCACAGCGTATCCAGATGAAATGTCGATACCGTAGACCTGTCCAGCCTTGTACAGATCCATCCGAGCCAAAGGAGCAGTCATTGGCAAGGAATAGAAGCCTGGAAGCCAGTCAACAGGTTTTGGCTGAAGGTTGATGAGAGCTTTTGAGTCGTTTTCTCCTGCTTCTAGCGATAAATTAGCAGCAATTTGCTGTAGTCTAGGTTCTTCATCCTTGTGGCTAATGTTGCCAACTTGTTTCTTGAGTCTAAAGAGGTAAGGACATGAATAAATGAAGACATTTGTGAGTTTTTGACATGGAATGATACACAACTTTAAGCGACTGTATCTCCGCACCGAAAGAAACGCAGAGACTCTCCACTTGTTGAAGGGTTAAGAAGGTCTTTTGTATCCACCTCGTGGTCTTTTAGAAAGCGTAGGAAGCCTGAGGCCTCCCACACGGCTTGGTCATCCCAGGGCATCTTCTTATCTTGCTCTGCCATCGAATTAAAACTGCGTCGGTTTTGTCTAACTCACCACAGTTTATGCTAATTCATAGTACTCGAAAACTTTACTACTAACTACCGAAGTACTCGAAAACTTTCTTTTCTTCTCTAATCTTTTTGATTAGCGCTTTTGAAGCATCTCGTCCGCAAGAAAACTTTTCTACATATGACATTTTGTCATAAGCCACACATAAATTTCACTTGAATTAACTAAACTCAAACTTTCAATGTTATCTAACTATTGAAACACTGTACTAATTCCGTGATGGGGCGCAAAGAGATCCAAAGCCATTGGTGCGTCAGATCTGAAAAAAGAAGACCAAACACTGACCCAAGCATGACCGACGCACCGAAGGAAGCCAAGAAGCTCTGGGGCGGCCGTTTCCGCGGCAACGTGGACCCCGTCATGAACAAGTTCAACGAGTCGCTGAGCGTGGACAAGCGCATGTGGCGCGTGGACTTGGACGGCAGCCAGGCCTACGCGCGCGCTCTGGAGCGTTCGGGCGTGCTGACGACCACCGAGGCGGACCAGATCGTGGCTGGCTTGGACCAAGTGGGCGAGGAATGGGCCAACGGCAGCTTCCAGCCGAAGGACGGCGACGAGGACATCCACACAGCCAATGAGCGTCGCTTGACGGAGCTTATTGGTGCTGTAGGAGGCAAACTGCACACGGGTCGCAGCCGTAACGACCAGGTGGCCACGGACGTGCGGCTGTACTTGAAGCGCACTATTGTGGGCATCCAGGACGGACTGAAGGAGCTCATTGGCACGGCCAATCAACTAGCGGAGCACAACATCGACCTGCTCATGCCTGGTTTCACGCACCTTCAGCCTGCGCAGCCGTTGCGCTTCTCGCACTGGGTGTTGAGCCACGGCGCTGCTCTGTTGAGAGATGCGGACCGTCTGACTGATCTCACCAAGCGCGTGGACTACATGCCGCTGGGCAATGGCGCGCTGGCCGGCAACTCGTTTGGTCTGGATCGTGAAGCTTTGGCCAAGTCGCTCGGCTTTGCCAACGTCACGCCCAACAGTCTGGACGGTGTATGCGACCGCGACTTCATCGCTGAGTTCCTCTTCTGGGCGTCGATGCTCATGGTGCACCTGTCGCAGATGTCTGAGGACCTGATCATCTACAACACGCTTAAGTTCGTGACTATGGCCGACGCCTACAGCACGGGCAGCTCCCTCATGCCGCAGAAGAAGAACCCGGACGCACTTGAGCTGCTCCGTGGCAAGAGCGGCACAGTCATCGGCCGTCTCAACGGCTTCCTCGTCACGCTCAAGGGTCTGCCGCGCTCGTACAACAAGGACCTGCAGGAGGACAAGACGGCGCTGTTCGACGTCGTGGACACCATCCAGGACTGCCTGCAGATCGCCACGGGCGTGCTGGCTACCATGACTCCGCACGGCGACAAGATGCGCAGCTTCCTCGTCACGGAGATGCTGGCCACGGACTTGGCTGAGTACCTGGTGCGCAAGGGCGTCCCCTTCCGTGAGACTCACCACGTCGCCGGCGCGGCTGTGCGTCTGGCTGAAGACAAGAACAAGGCGCTGAGCGCGCTCACGTTCGAGGAGCTGTCGACGCTGCACCCCAAGTTCGAGCAGGACGTGCTGGAGGTCTGGAACTTCGACGTCAGCGTCGAGCGCAAAAACGTCACGGGCGGCACCAGCAAGAGCGCCGTGCAGAAGCAGATCGCCGACATCAAGGCGTGGCTCGCCTAACTCCAAGGAGCGTAGACAGTCTACGTCCACATATCACGGGCCAATACAGCCACATCTTTTATAAACTCTTCCACCTGTACTTGCCCAAACAACATGTCAGCAACAGAATAAAGAGCCCAACGTCCATGCTCGTTCACTATATTCTCAGCTTCTCTCTGCTCTTCTAATCTGATGTAGTAGATCGACTCAGCTCTTCTCCCCCTCCAGCTTAGTGTCCCCTGCGCAGCCACACAAAATCCACAGGTCAGTTTTATCCTGTTCAGCAGCCTAACAGTCTTAAAAACAGCGTACGATCGCTTGCGACGCAGAATAAAGTCAATCATGGAGCCCACACGGCGGTTGGCGCGACGGATGTTCTGCTCCTCGGCTTTGCGTTTGCGCTTCTGCCACTTTTTCTCGTGGAATCTCTTGAGCGCTAGAGTCTTGAGCGTTCCGTCCTCCGCCAGGATCGTCTGCATGCGGCTGGCCACACGAGCCGCGTCTTGGCCCTCGTGCACCTTCGCCCATAGAGAACGCTGCTGCTGGCCCAGCATAGCCGTCGGGCGGCGAGCCGCCGAGCGCATCAGAGCCGACATCATCTTGGCCAAATTGCGATTTAAATCTGTGGCTGCTAAGCCTCATTTTACTACTCTGCCTTTTAATCGGAGTGGTAAAACGGGGTAATAATTCCTACATAATTTAGAGACAAGACCTAATGGGCGAGCGTAAGGTGCTGAACAAATACTTCCCTCCGGATTTCGATCCGTCGTTGATTCCGCGGCGTAAGAAGCCTAAGAATGAGCAGATTGAAGTGCGTATGATGCTGCCCTTCTCTATTCAATGTGCAACTTGTGGCGAGTACATGTACAGAGGAAAGAAGTTTAATTCGCGGAAGGAGGAGGTTTTAGAGGAGAATTACCACGGAATCCGCATCTACCGCTTCTACATCAAGTGCATCACTTGTTCGTCGGAAATAACCTTTAAAACGGACCCCAAGCGCGGTGACTACGTGGCTGAACATGGCTGTCAACGTAATTTTGAGCCTTGGAGAGAGACTGAAGAGCAGGAAGAAGCGGCTTTAGCTCAACGCACCGAAGAGGAGAAAGGAGATGCCATGAAGGCGCTGGAGAACCGCACACTGGATTCCAAGAGGGAGATGGACATTCTAGATGCTCTGGATGAGATCAAGGCCATCAACCAACGTCACGCCAAGGTGGACACGGACAAATTGTTACAGCAGCATGCAGATGAAGGGAAATTGAGTAAGGAGGAGCAGGAGAAGCAGTTAGAGGAGGATCGACAGGAGGCACATCGCGTGTTTGAACAGAAGCAGAAAGAGAAGAGGAATACACTCAAGAGACCTGTAGCTGATGAGAGAGACGCCAAGAAGGATACAGCTGCTGCACCTCCAATCAAACTGGCAGTGACGATCAAGAAGAAAACTACTGTAGCTGCAAAGAAGAAGAAAGTGAAGGCCAAAGCACCGGTCAAACCTGTAGCCTTGGTGGCAGATTACAGTGACAGCAGCGATGAATAAGGTGAAGATCTAGACGTGTTGGAACTCTACTCTCTTCTTTTCCCGTTCATGTATCGTATCGTTACTGACTGGGCTCATACGGTGCCAGCAGGTTCTCCGAGAACGCCTTGAGCGACGGCACGCCACGCACCTCCTCAGTCAGCAGCGGCATCTCAACGACGTGGAAGTCCTCGTACAGGTCGTAGATCTGGTCAATGTACTTCTGCTGCATCTTCTGGCGGGCTCCACAGCTCTTGCACGACGAACCTTCTTCAGGGTAGAGCACCTGGTTCACCACGACGTTGTGCACGTCGATCTCATACTTTGTGAGCTCCTGAACGAGTCGCTCGGTCTCGTACAGCGACAAAAACTCGGGGATGCACACGCACACGAAGGTAGTACGTTCCGGGTCCTTGAACTGGGCGTTCACCTTCTGGATAACCTCGCGAGTCTGCTCCAGTTTGCCCAGCAGCATCTCCTGTGAAGGTAGAGCCCCACCCAGCAACGCCGAGACCTGGGAGAACATGCCCGAGAATTGGTTCTTGAGCGACAGAATCTTGTCAAAAGCCTTGTCCAGCGCCGTGGGGAAGCTCAGTAGACGTAGTGTGTGACCCGTGGGGGCCGTGTCGAACACAATGACCGAGTAGTCCATGTTCTGCACCTGCTTCATGAGCTCAGCGAAGCTCATGGCCTCGTCGATACCAGGGATGGAGTTGGTCAGGTCCTTCATGAACGAGGCCATGCCCGAGTTGTCCTGCACGCCGTCAGCATTCATCTCCTCCAACTATTGATGACATACAAGTATTTAATACGTAGAATAAGGTGGAACAAGTGTAGATAGAGTGACGTACATCGACGTTGGGGTCGATCTCCATGACTGCCAGGTTGGAGAATCCATTGACTGGAGTCGGTTCACGCGTAAATTTCTGTCCGAATGCATCGCTGCAGTATACAAAGTTAAGGGATTGTAGAGGTAGAGTGGAAGGTAGAACAAAGAGAGAACCTCAGGTTGTGCGCTGGATCCGTCGAAACGATCAGAACCTTCTCGCGCTGCGCTGCCAACTGGATAGCCAGGCAGCAGGACGTAGTGGTCTTACCCACACCGCCCTTGCCGCCAACAAAGATCCACTGCAGCGACTTCTGCGCCACCAGGTTGCGTAGACTCGCCTCGGGTACGTCCACCAGTTCTTCTGCCATCACTACGCTTCGTGTCAGCTTTTGCCTCAATTATAATTTTGAAAGTATTAAAAATAATAACAATTATAATTTTTTAATGAAAGTTCGAGGCCTATCAAATTGAATTCTTGAACCTATATTGTTTCATTAATGTTCTAGGATCCGGTGGTGCACCCACTCAGATACTTTGCATTCTTTAAAATATATACACCTGTGCATGCATCACTGATGTTATCACAAGTGCTTCTGGCGATAACTTTCACTGCCGTCTCTGGCCGTAAATCTGCCAAGCAGCATGTTTTAAATCTCCGCAAACTAGCCAAACTTGCTCTTGATTCAAGAGTTATGAGGCGAGCATTTGGTGCAGTAGAAGTTCAGTTACCACGGATCGTGTGGTGGAGGTTGGTTCTGCTTGGGGGCGGAGGATCTATGCGTTTGAGTGCAGAGCGTTCCGTCTGCGGATCAGCACGAGACACGAGCAATCAGCGTGGCGGGCACCAGTGAGTAGCGAGCTCCAGCCTACAGATTGTCTAGGCACGCGAGCTCTGAGCGGGGCAGCGCGTTTCAAACGGCAAAAGTGAGCCTTCGTTCAACGACGTTCAGTACGAAGCGGATCCGCTTCCGACGCTGTGAAATCATTCGAAGCTCGTGAATCATTTTCGTGTCTGATGAGAGGCCAAGCAACTTCAAGCAGACTGCTCGCTGCACCTGCCAGCTTGCTTGCTGAATTCGATACATGTATGTGCACGTGAAGGACGGAAATATCGTAGACTACCTTCATCACTAGAGCTATATGTTTTGCTATTCGGGCGTCTGCTTGGCAAGCGTTGCTTGCAGCATGTCCAGGCACGAATGTACACGGAACAGTATCCACTACACAGCACGTCGTTTTCGCTTTGCACGTCCAACGCGCAATCTGGGTGTTTACTGCACTGATACCATAACCAGATCTCGATTCTGTCCAGTTGCTCCCGTAGGTCACTCATCCGGTAGCGCAGAGGTGAGGCCCGCACCTCCGGAACCTTTATCTCTGCAGTCTGCTCGCATGCCAGCTGTAGCATTTGCCGAGCTATGGCGGAATCTCGTCAATATGAAGAGCTTCGTGGCTCTTGTACATCCCGCCGGTGCAGCTTCAGATGCAGGTAAAAACGTCTACATGTACGACGCTTCACGCAGCAGCAACTTGGCTGTTGAACAGAGCTAAAAACATTTACTGCTGCTTTTACAGGTTCGCCGTCTGCATTTGCCACCGAATCCGCTCGACCATACCGGTGGGGGGGACAACGTAAGCAATGTGAAGCACCTCCTGCCGTCGATCGCACTGTTGAGTGACGTAAATTATGATCAGTCCGGCAGGTCTATCCAGTGCTAGGGCTGCCGCGTTTCTTGTAGTGTGCAAAGGTTTTCCCCTCCTGGCGCTGTCCCTCCCCTCCACCGCTCATTCTGTTGGTCCAGCGCTTTAATGTTGATATTTGTAAGGTCGCGTCCTGTCGTTGCAGCTGTTCGGGAGGGATGACCCGATGAAACCGTTGAGTGGGAGACAAACGGGGCGTCCACCCTTCAGCCTGAGCAGACGTTTTGAAATGATTTTCAGCCAATGAAAAGATCGTCCCGGTTGTCTAGTCCCCCATCCAATGCCATTTTCGAACTGGAGTCCTCCCGCACAAGCCTCTAAATAGTGCCCCCCCATTTTAAATGGCTCTAACTCGTGCCTCCGTCGCTGCCGGACGCATGCAGGCCGCTTCCCGCTGCCCCTTCATGCACGCGCTGCCCACTGCCCGTGCCGCTTTGCTGCCCAACATCTCGCAATTGGCCAAAATGTGCCCGCACATGTCGTCCGTTATGGGTGCGGCTGCCGCGGGGGGCTCTAATAGCTCCCAGGCGCACGCCACGTCCACCACGTCGGACGCCACGCTCAAGCGCATTGCCGAGCTCAAGAAGAAGGCGCAGCAGCAGAAGGCCACCCAGCTTGGTGGCCCCAAGCCCTACTCTTCGGCCGTCGCTCGGTTCCCTACGGCCCCTACGCGTCAGACACGTGTTGGCGGCCTCTCTGGCACGCAGTACGAGAAGGGATTCGCCCAGACTATCGACACGATCAAGCGTGAAGGCCGCTACCGCCTGTTCGCGGATTTGGAACGCAAACGCGGCAAGTTCCCGCGTGCTACACACCACGAAGACACTGGAAAGACAAAGGAAGTTGTTGCTTGGTGCTCCAATGATTACTTGAGCATGGGCCAGCACCCGAAGGTTATTGCTGCGATGCAGGAGTATCTGATGAAGTCTGGTGCTGGATCGGGCGGCACTCGTAACATTTCAGGAACGAACCACAACCACGTGCTGCTGGAGAAAGATCTGGCGGACCTTCACCAACAGGAGTCGGCTCTGCTGTTCACATCTTGCTATGTGGCAAACGACAGTGTGATCTCCACACTCACCAAGATCTTCCCGGACCTTATCATGTTCTCAGACAGCCTCAACCACGCCTCTATGATCCAGGGCATTCGTCACAGTGGAGCTAAGAAGTACATCTACAAGCACAACGACACAAAGGACCTGGAGGAGAAGCTGAAAATGGCTGACCCCAACGCTCCCAAGCTCATTCTGTTCGAGAGTGTCAACTCCATGGAAGGAACGGTGGCTCCTCTCCACGAGATCTGTGACCTGGCAGACAAGTACGGAGCTATGACCTTCAACGACGAAGTGCACGCTGTTGGCCTTTATGGCAACCGTGGTGCTGGTGTGGCTGAGCGCGACCACTGTCTCGACCGTATCACCATGGTTACTGGTACTCTGGCTAAGGGCTACGGTATCATGGGCGGCTACGTGGCCGGAAACGCTGCTCTGGTGGACGCCATGCGCTCGTGTGCTTCGGGCTTCATTTTCAGCTCTTCCATGCCTCCTATGCTTGCTGCTGGTGCCCGTGCTTCGGTGAACCACCTCAAGGAGAGCCAGGTGGAGCGTTCGGTTATGCACGCTCGCTCGCAGGAGCTCAAGAACAAGCTGGTGGACGCTGGCTTCCCTCTGCTGCCGAGTGTCAGTCACATCATCCCGCTCATGGTGGGTGACGCTGTCAAGGTGAAGGAGGCCTCTCGTATTCTCATGGAGAAGCACCGCATCTACGTTCAGCCCATCAACTTCCCCACTGTTCCCCGTGGTGAGGAGCGTCTTCGTTTGACGCCTCTGCCCACCCACTCGGACGCTATGGTGGAGGACCTGATGGCTGCTCTGGAGGATGTCTGGACCACGCTTGACCTGCCTCGCCACTTCGTGCCTAAGGGCGAGTACCTGCCTAAGGTGGAGTGGGCCAACTCGCCTCTGGAGATCGCGGGCGAGTTCGTCGTGCAGTCTGCTGAGGAAGCTGCTTGCGCTGCCTAAGTGCATCGTGCGGTCTACCTCGCACTCCAATAATGGAAGAGCCCGAGGCCCAGAGCCGCCTATCAAAATCACAAAATGTGCGTAACTTCTAGGATGAGAAGGAAAGAAGAACCTAACAAAGAGATTGAAGTCTCAATTAAATGTACCCTCATCTCTGCTTCTCCAATGTGGAGAGTAGAAATGGGAAGTTCCATCCTATCAACCAAATTCGTTTGTTTTCTTTCATTTAAAAGAATGGAAAGAAGAAAATGGTAGTTCTAAAAAGATGTTCTCTCTTTCTTTTGTCCAATTTGAGAGAAGATGAAACTGTGGTGTAAATTTATTTGTAAATGTCCTGCACTCCTTTGTGCTAGCCATGCCAGTTGTCTCGCCTGCAGCACGGCGAGCAAGTATTGTCTTGCGGTCAGCAAGAAATCCCAAGAAGATCACAACAGTCTTCTCCAAGCTCACGCGGCTCTGGTTATCAACACAAGTGAGTCATCGAGGGAAATACTCAATCGAGCGGCTTCTTGCGCTTCAAGAATACACTCAACATACTTCTATTCTTCGTGTATTTATCGTGTGTATCGGGACTCCATTACCTATGGTCTTTTTCGTAGTCGCTCTGGAATTCGTCCCATTACAAGAATTGAGTGCTGGTTGGGAAGGAAATGTCGGTCTCTGGGTCTGTAGCGCTGTCATTTGTGTGGTCATTGCTTCTACGATGCTCGTTGAGCTGAAACATTTGATCGACGGGGTCCAAATCTCCATTCGACAGGCTCTTCTCGTTCTACTTTGTGTCATGGTGGGGGATACAGCGTTGTGCATGACTGCAGCTGCATACTTAGCGTTCCCCATCCCGTTCATGAGCATTCTCATGGTTCCTCCTCTACTCGCAATTGTGGCTGTCACCCTTCGAATTACGTTCGGAGCTGCAGGCTTCAGCAAGTTGATGCAACAATCTGCGCAGATGTACGGGTTTGTGTTATTTATCTTCGCTCAAGCGTTAACTCTGCTGATTTATCCGGTCTACCAGGTTCTTTTCGACGCTGTTGTCAATACCAACTGGGAAACGAGCGTCATGTTGCTGTTACCTGTTGTCAAGATGATCACAAAGAACATTGTCGCGTCCAGTATCCACTACATGGAAGATATGTTGCCCGAATCCGTCATTTTCACTGTGGATTTCTTCAATGCCGTCTACGTAGCGACTTGTATGCAGCGAGCGTCGTCAACTATTACCGTAACGGTGATCATGACTTTTGATATGTTCCACACAGTGTACGCCTTACGGAGTTTGTATGTAAACACAGCAGGAATTAAGCGCCGAATGAATCGAGATATGGGAAGTACCATAGACAATCTCGATCTATTGGAAATTGGCTACTCTCTGTGTCAATATCAAGATAAATTGGAGCGTCAGGATCTCTCGCAGATTCTACTACGTTCTTGTATCCCTCATAAACTCTCGGCTCCTGGAAAGGCATTTCTCTCTCGTTTAGAGAAATACCCTCTAAAGAACGCGGTGAAAGGCCACTCGAGACGTAACTCCAGTATTTTGCCGGATAATTATCCAGGCAGCGGGTGGGAATCTGCCAAACGCCTTACGACAAAGACTTACGCACTGTCGACCATCAATGTTTTTCCAGTGAAACCAATTGCAAGAGAATTCAGGACTGGGAGTATTATTTCGGCCTATTCAGTGCCTCCGTCACAAATTCTCCAACGAACTCTAGGTAATTTATTCACGACAGAGTGTATGCTACTCACAGAGTATTTGGAGTCCTTCACCCCGCTCTTTTATGCGAGTTTCTTGTGTGTGATGGTGCAGTTACCAAACGCCCAGTACCACAAGGAGATGGAAGGGATCACCACTGAGAATATCAACGACACTGTTCGCATTGTCTTCCTCAATGGGTTTCTCGAATGCGTCTCGTTTTTCGTACTTGTGGCGGTGATTCGACAAACTATCGGCATTAACGCGCTGTTTCACCTCGCGTTCGTGCTAGAGACACAGACAGCACTCATTCAGAGTAAACTTGTGGTTTGGATGCTGCTCACATTAACTTGTCGCATTGTTCACTACGGTGCATTCATCAACTTTTGCGTGTCGGATAACGTACTACATGATGTAACACTCCATCATTTCTTCACGTAGGTTTTGACTTCAGCTTTCAGTTCTCCTGGATCAAACGATAGCATTAGACGAATTCTGGGGAGAATAATTGTTGTACGCACCTGGATTGCAGATACATGGTTGTGGGATAGCGTCGAATACGTTCATGGATCCGATGAAGGCCTTGTGGGTCCTGGACGTTCTCAATCGAAATGTGGTTTTCATTGGACGCAATCACTGCTACCATCACGATTACAACCAAGTGGTCATCATTACGGAGGGTTATCCATGTATTCAATGACTCATTTGACAATGAGTTACCCAACAAGCGTTATACTTGTTTGGGTAATTTAGCCAGCAGCAAAACGTCATTGAAGACTTGAGGCACCACCGCTTTCTAATTCATTATCAATTTTGCTCTCTAGCAATCGGTTCGCGGAATTAATCACAAGTTTTGGATCAAAACGGATCATGCTCGGACGTGCATGGCGCTACGTTACGCTGGATGTCACGGGTACGCTCATACGCCCAGCAGAAGCTACCGGAGAGACATATCTACGCTTCTGGGAGGCCGTATCGGGTCAGACCTTCTCTCCCTCGCGTCGGGCCGCTCTGGCCACCGATCTCACTGCGCGTTTCCCGGTGGAGTACAACCTTCAATCGCAGCGCCAGCATAACTTCGAGGCGGACGGTGTGTTCACCAGATCGTTCCCATGGTGGCGCGATCTCGTACTTAATATCATGAAGGAGGCCGATGTGGCTGTACAGCCAGAGAATAGCGAACGCTTCACTCGTGAGCTATACGCGCACTTCTGTCGTCCAGAGGCCTGGCCGGTGTTCCCAGACGTGCGACCGGCACTGGACAAGCTGCAGACTGCGGGTGTCCGTATGGGACATAGAAGGTCTTGAAGAAATTCACCAGGAACATATCTTCATGTAGTAAATGCAATTCTTTGTGGTCATTTTCACGAGAACCAACTGCAACACAATGCTTGTTTGAAACGAGCATTGTGTAAAAGTACCTGTGTCGAGAACTCTACACGTTACATCAAGCGCCCCATTCCAGGAACTGCTTCACAATCGACAGCACCCGTGACGTCTGCGATCGTACCGGTAGTCAAACCTACTCGAGCTGGAGCAACGTTGGCACAACGTCGGCCTCCTGCACGTCCACGGGCGGGTTTTTCTGCGTACTTCTCCACACCAATCGGGCATGAGCTCCTATCGCCTTTACCGCCTTGTAGTCTCGAGTCGGGTGGTCCTCTACATGCAGGAATTGACTCGTATTCACGTCTCTTTCGTCTCCTTGGAGCTGCGCAAAAGTTGACTGGAAGATCGATGCGTGCGGCTTCATTTACAGATGATCGAACGACGTCGTGACCACATCAAAGTACACGCGAAGCCCCAGAGCATCCAGGAGCGGCTCTAGGCGTTCGTCGTAGTTGCAAATGACGAGTCATCTGCCTGCACGAAATTGAGATATGCCTCTACTGTATATTCTGGTCAAAGTCATGATAAATTTTTAACTTTCTCTTGTATAAATTTAAAACAAGAAAAAGCAAGAAACTATCAACACATATTATGGCCGGACGTGCATGGCGCTACGTCACGTTGGACGCGACTGGTACGCTCCTCCGTCCAGCAGAAGCTACTGGAGAAACCTATCTACGCTTCTGGGAGGCCTCCTCTGGCCAATCCTTCTCTTCTTCACGTCGAGCTGCTCTATCCACAATTCTAACTTCAAAATTCCCTACGGAATTTAACCTTCAGTCGCAACGCCGACCCAATTTCGGGTCGGACGGCGTATCCACCAGTGCGTTCCCATGGTGGCGCGAGCTCGTACTTAACATCATGCAAGAAGCTCAAGTGGCTGTGCACGCAGAGAAGAGCGAGCGCTTCACGCGTGACTTGTACGAACATTTCAGCCGTCCCGAGGCCTGGACGGTGTTCCCAGACGTGCGACCGGCACTAGATCAACTGCAGACTGCGGGTGTCCGTATGGGCGTCATCTCCAACTTTGACGAACGTCTAGAACCGCTTCTACACGCTCTGAGGCTTCGCGAATACTTTGACATCGTCACGACATCGTTCGGTCAACCGCACATGAAGCCGCACGCGTCGATTTTCCAGTCGACGTTCGCGCAGTTGCAGAAAGAGGAAGGAAACGTGGATACAAGCCAATTCCTGCATGTGGGGGACCATTTATCCCGAGACTACAAAGCTGCAAAGGCGATAGGAGCTCACGCCCGGTTGGTGTGGAGAAGTACTGAGAGAAAACCACCTTTTGAGCAGGATGTGATCCCAACGTTGCTGCAGCTCGAGTAGGAAGAGATTTTTTGGCGTGAAAGTGTACGTTGAAAAGCTACTCAACGGTCAGTTTAGGTGCATGTTTGACGGCACATTTGAATGAATTTGGGCGCGAAAGATCGCGAACGCCTCTGCAACTTGAAACCACCGACGCCTTGGACTTTGGAACGTTATCTACCATCTCGGAAAAAACGGCGTAGACCAGAGATGGAGACGACGGAAGACGTCGTCCAAGTGGCGATGGAAGACGTCGTCCAAGTGGTGCAAGAACTGCGTCGAGACTTTGAAGGGACTTGTGTAGCCATCGCCGGAGAACTCGCAACTTGTGACGATCCGAGTCATTGGCTCGAGCTGCTGACTGTTCTGGTTCTACGATATGAAACGTGTGGGCTTTCGGTCGAGTTGGCACAACGTTTGGACTCGGATTTATCTCCTCAAGTAGTACAGTTGCTATTGGGGAAGTCGTTCGCCTTGAACGCAGTAGAATCTGTGAATCGGTTCTTCCAATGGACGTTGTCAATTGTCAACAAGTTGCTGGAACAAGGCGATTGGTCTCGTTTATCGTGTCTGGCGAGAATTCTGGATGCTCATCGACGATTCTACCTTTACCACGGGACTAACAATGATGGTAATGCACTGAGTCATGAGGGAGAAGTAGAATCTCGAGGGTTTACAGTTCGAGAGAGTTCTGGCTACACTTCTCGATTTTTCCTGCGGAATCTCGAGTTTTGGGGTCAATTGGGCGGTTTCTCGTCGATTCTTGAAATGATGCAAGCGGGGGCTTCGTTTGAAGCTTTACAGTGTATTTTACGCATTTTGTACGATGTAAAAGACCATTTGGCTCCGGAATTCCTCCTCGTTTACTTCCCGAAACTTGTGGATGCAGTTTGTACTCTTGTGAAGATGTTAGAACCTTCGGAATTCTACACTTTACCTCGAAATTCGTTATTGGAGGTAGTACAGGTCATGGAGTTGCTCCTTGTAAAGATTCAACACGATGTTGACGCTGCAAAAGAAACGGAACTTTGTGAACAACAAGTGCAACTTCTTCGATTGGAAATTTCATTGCGATTTTTCCAAAGTTCGTCACTGGAAAAACGAATTTACGGGCTGACGGAGATCGTCGTGATCATTACGAGATTGTACAATGATCAGATCCAAGAACAGGCAGAACCCACCGCTGTGTCGCTTTATGCAACGTTGAGTTATCTTGTGGACTGGATGCACAAGACGCAATTGATGCAGACGCTCTTGGGCGAGAAAATGCACGTGGAATTGGTCAAGAGATCGACGTCACTCTTTCAATTCGCTTCTGAATTGGAGGTTTTACCTACGGATTGGATCGATTTAGTATGGGAAAGTTATCACGCAGACTCGGAGGAAGAATCTCGTCCAGTTCAGAGACGTCATGAAGCTTTTCGCTCTACAATTCACGATTTGTTACTGGAAATGGCGACGTTCATGGAACCTCCTTCGCTTATCCATTTAGTACGACGTATTGAAGGGGTTAAAGCGAGATTAGACTCGAATCAGCTTGGTCTTCTTGCAGCAATTGCAGCTCGTCGCCTTCTTGTGGATGTTACGCTAGCTGCAAATGTGGAACTATCTCAAAACTCTATCCGGCAACGAATTCTCACGCATTTATGGGCAATTGTGCTTCCTTCAGCTAAATCGGAGGAGTTTCGAGATGAAGTTTTACTTCGGATGCACGAAATGCTTCGATTAGAGGCGCTTGGTGATGAAACTGGAGAAGAAACGGAGAAAACCAGTGGTAAAGAATGTGCAATGGTAGAAGAATTCTTCCGTCTGAGTTTGGATAATATCTCTCGACGGGAAAAGCTGGTGATTTCCCTCAAGTTGTTCACTCAGTTGTCCTCTTTGGTGGCTGAAGTAGGGATTATTCTATCGGAATCACGTCGTCATAGCAGTTCGTACGTACAGATCCTGCTTAACGAGACTGTGGAGTATAAAGAAGGAGTTCGTCAAGCTCTTAACGCTTCGGAATGGTTAAAACTGGACGATGAAGAGCGTGCAGAGCTGTCAATGCTCAAGGACCATGTAAGTGCAGTTAAAAACCGGTTGTTAGCGCTCCGAGCCGCTTGGATTCTGGATGAATGCTCTAACCGGAAAGAGGCTTCAGTCACTGAAGAACATCTGAATAAAGTTTGGGAGTTGATGATCGTGGACGCTTTCTTACTGGATGAAGCTGCGCTGTGTTTCCAATGGATTGAACTTTGTATGAATACTCCACTGCAAAAACGAATTGAAAAGGAAGAATCATCTTCACCTCGAGCTCTGATGCCTATCAGTATCGCGGAATATTTGCTCACGACCAAGTTTTCCACTCTACCTGGTAATTGCATCACACTTTCGACACTCTGTTGCTTCCACAGTATCTTCCGCCGTCTTAACCTACTGAAAGGAGGGCTGGAGATCTTCTCTACTACTGTAGAATCTACTAGTAGAGCAAGTAGTGTCAGTTCGGATGGAAAGGAGGAAACGGTAGAACTGATAACAGGTCAAGCGCTTGTGGGGATTGATGAGCTGTGGAAACTTGCTGTTACAGCTACAGACGCTGCAGTTGCAGAGGAAATTATCACGTTATTAGCGAGTTTCCACTTGTCGTTTGCACCTGAAGTTCGTCAAACGGATTTTCCTTTCCAGTGTAAAATGCGCTTTTTGGAGAAATCGATGGAGTTTATCCGAACTGCAAAAGTTGTGAAGAGCGTTGCGATTGTCAATCGCTGTGTGGATTTACTGCGATATTTCTTGGATGCGTGTAAAGTTGGAGACGAATCTGCTAAAGAAGAAGAAGAAATGTTACAAAAACTAGAAAAAGAGGGACTGACGACTGAGGACAAGAAGAAGAAATTCCGGTTGGAACATTTGGAAGAGCGATTGCCGTATCTGGAAATTTATCCTTCGCCGATGAAAGAGACCCAATCGGACGCGTCGAAAGTGAATTATCGTACTGGACGTCGGCCAAGTTGGACATTTAAGCAGCAGCACGCACTTTTGGACGTTATCGTTGATTCTAACGAGGAGACTGAAATTGGCGATACGAATCAAACGAATATTTCGCCATTGAAAGTGAATATTCGGGAAGAATTGTTAACTGGAAGTCCCAACAAGCCAAACTTACGTTCTCCTTGTGTTCGAGCTGATTTACGTTGGCCACAAGCTCCTTCTCCTCAACGTGGGCCAGATCTGAGACCGGAGGATATTGACTTTGTGCTAACGGGTTTATCTGCAGAGTTAAACGCACCAACTGAAAAGCAGAAATCTAAGACGAATTATGGCGTTATGAGCCAGGTTCTGGCCAACCAAGGCTCGCATTTTGATGATTTACTGGAACTTGTAGACTGGGAAGACTCCACTTCTCAACGGACATGGGATTTACTGTGTCGATTACCGACAAACAATGAATTACTACGCAATATGATCCGTTTGCGTCGTGTGGAGAGTGATGGTAAAGCTGGAGATGTGTACTGGTCCGAGCTGTTGGATGGATCAAATATCCACCGACTACTGTACGCTCTTCGACTAGTTGAAGCGCTGTTAATTCCCATTGAAACTTCAAGTCCAAGTGATCGGGAATTAAATTCAGGCCGTCGACAATGGAGAGAACGTTTTGTTCGGTTGGGTGGCGCTCGACATTTGTATGAAACTCTGTTGAAATGGCCCCAGGAGCATTCGACAAGTGACTCAACCGACCCAATTTCGTCTCAGTACACACAGAATAGTCAAGCAACGTGTCTAGCAGCAGTGGTGCGTGTGTTGAACTATTTTTTCTACTGGACTCGACAGGAAAAGGCCCAATCACCGTTTGATCTTCGACTGCAGAACTCGACTTTACCTGAATTTGTGAAATCCATCGATCTGTCGCTACTGTTTCGAGTTGCAGTGCAGCTAACGACCAAAATTTCTCAAAATTCAGAAAACCAACTCTCTTTTTCCGACGAAGTGGCCGAGGCGGTCTTTTGTGGAGTGCAGATGTGTTGCTCACTTATCCATTTTACTCCCGATGTGGCTACACTGGTGTTTAAATCGGAGTCGGAAGTGAAAGAGACCCTAACAATGAGTGGTTGGCTCAAATCGTTGCTAGTGGAATGTCCTTCGAAAACCACGAGATCTCAAGTATTAGGGATTTTATCCGAAATGGCTACAGATTCTGGTATTGTGGCTTCTGCTGTGTTTGAGCCACTCGTGGTATCCTCGTGTTTTCTGGTATCGGAGGATTTTAGTGGGTCCTATAAGTACTCAGCGCTGGAGGAATTGTTCCTGTTTTGTCGAGTGCTTTTAGGATGTTGTGGAACTGATAAAAGTGACAAATTAGCAGTGGAATTACTAGAAAAAGAAATCCCTGGTCGTCTAGTTCGCTGTCTTGGTCGGATCGTATCTCAAAGGCGACAAACAGCAACTAATAGGAGTATTCGAGCTCCACGCAACCAGGAAGAGGGTGTTTTGGGTGGCTATTTGCAGCTTTTAGCACTGGTCGCCCATGTGTCGGATAAAATCCGCCTAGCAATTCTTCACTACGACGTGGAGAATTCTACGATGGCTGGAGATAGTGGGAAAATGATCCGATTTATCCACAATGACTTGCTCTTTGGAGACAAATTGAGGGATATGAACATTCCTCTCATTTGTAGAACCAGTTTGACCCGTGATTTAGCACAGAAACTGTTGCTTAATCTGGTCCTTCCTAAATTTCTGGATCGAGGAAAAGAATCTAGTGGTCTAAATGGCGACGTACTAGTTGTTTTAGACCATCTTCGTGGATTTCAAGATCGTGTTTTGGAAACTGTGAACATATCTGGAAGACAATGGAATTTTTCCCCCGCTGATTCCTTTCTAGACGCTTCAGCTAGCACACATCACGCTGGACTGGTAAATCCTGGATGTATCTGCTATATGAATTCCCTTGTTCAGCAGCTTTTCATGATGCCAGAGTTCTGTGGAGGGCTATTAGCTTTGGACTGTTCTAAATTTGAGGCTGTGTCGTCCTGGAAAGACGAAATAGAACATCTTCAGAATCTGTTCGTCTCGTTAGCATACACAAACTATCGCTCAACAGATCCAACGGCTTTTGCGCTTTCTCACAAGGATATGGACGGGAATTCGACGGATGTTCACGTTCAGATGGACGCAGACGAGTTCTTCAGCCTACTTTTGGATCGATTGGAGATGTTTATTCGTCCCAAGGCAGCAATTAACCCATCCGAGGATGATTTTATGGCTCACTGCTTCGGTGGAGTGCTAGTGAACCAGATTTTAACACAACAGGGAAATCTGTCCGAGAGGGAGGAGAAATTCTTTGCTTTGAGTTTAGAGGTTTCTAAAAAACGACATTTAGCTGAATCTCTGGAACTTTATGTCCAAGGAGAGACACTGGAAGGGGAGAACGCCTACTTTTGTGAACGAATGCAGCGGAAAGTATCAGCTACCAAGCGCGTTTGCATCAAGAAACTCCCACATAATCTGGTTTGCCATCTGAAGCGGTTTGAATTCGACTACGACACGATGGAAAAACTGAAAATTAACGATTTTATGGAATTTCCAATGGAAATCGACATGTTCCCGTACACAAGTGAGGCTCTAGCAGCTACAGACAACGGTAACAAGGAGAAAATGATCATGTACGACCTTGTAGGTGTGGTAGTGCATTCTGGAACGTCTGATACTGGTCATTACTATTCGTTTATCAAGGACAGACACGAAGCGGAGAATCTGAGATGGCTTGAATTTAACGATGAAGTAGTACGAGACTTTGACGTGGACACTATTGGAGAAGAATGTTTCGGAGGAGAAGAAGTTGCTCAGAAGTGGGATACTCTTCAAGCCACGTACTCCCCTGTAGTTCAAATGAAGAGGAGAAGCGCTTACATGTTGATTTATGAGAAACGAGAAGTGGAAAATGTGAAAAAAGTTGAGATTTTTCCTCTTTCGAACCCAGTGAAGACGCTTTCTGCTCAGATTCTACGTGAAAACGCACAGTACGAAGATGTGGTGAATGCCTTTGACTCAGTTTACGAACAATTCATTCGAGATTTGGTGGGAAATGTGGCTCAATTGACAGAAGAGTGCAAATCTGAAGTTTCTAGAAAAGTTTCAGAATTGGGATGCCAGTTTCTATTTGGAATCAGTTCACTACGTAGCCGCTCTCCTTCATCCCCAACATCCCAAAGCCCAAGTCACTTGGAAATTAACGCTCGAGTCGCTTTATGGTTAAGTGAATATGGCAAATTTCCCAGTATTGATCAAGATGAGGAACGGGTGAAATTTAGCAAGTGGATTTTAGCTCAAATTGTTGCTTCGCCAACTGATTCGCTACCAAAATCTTCTAAATCCCGGGTAGAAGCACAACGTACGTGGCTCTTTGACGTTTTATTCCTAAGTTATGGAGGCTCTGAGCTGGTTGAGAGCTGTTTCCACGTCCTTTTGGCTGCTGTTGCCGTTCTGACACGTGAAATTCTCACTGATAACGAAGCAGAAGCGTCTCTTGTGGTATTTTTCCGAGAAACTTTGAATCTTTTCTTTTCTCGCGAATCTCGACTTGACATTTGCGATCCCGTGTCTGGTTGTATCTTAACATTGTCATTGGAAACTCGTGTGACAGCGATGAAACAGCTAGGAACATTTTTCGACAAATGCATCACCGGAACGGAGAAAATGACAATGGAAGTGACAGCAATTCGTCGATTGTTTCTGGAAAAATTGCAGTTTCTCAGTCATTTTTTACTCACTTTGCAAACTCCTTGCGAAATTTCAGACGTTGCAAGTGCAATTTCATCCCGAGGAATTGCACCTTTAGCCATTGAAACGAGATCTACGACGCGTTTACATGAGCAAGATCTTCGCTTATGTACATTTCAGTTGGAAGTAAAACTGCTCAAATTGTTGCTGGAGGCGTACAACCAGCCAATTCTACCTCCTTTAGACACAACACTACTCTTTAGCCACTCTGCGCTGAAAAACGTGGTTTTATTCGGACTGGAAGACGTTGTTCTACCCTTATTAACGCGTATCATGTACGAAAGCGACTCGTTATCTTCCAAGTGTGACCGACTAGTGGCTCTACTCATTGGTGTGTTAGAAGAAGTGAAAGACTCACATGCTGACAAAGTTCTCGCTGTGTTTGGGAGGTTTTTAGACGAAGAAAACGAGAGATCGAAGGGAATTGAAGAGTTTCAGTGGACTGTTCACCGCCACGTTTTCTCCCCTACCAGAGGCATCTTAGAGAGCGTAGTATACTACCGAGATCATGGTTCACGCGACTACACGCTTCTACTACTGGAGTTCGTGGTGCGTCGAGCGAGTACGTCTCGTATTCTTCAAGAATTATTCAAACGCGATGTGAAATTTCACAGTAGTACGAGTTGGATCCCTCAGTGGCTTGTGGATCATGTCGACTCGAATGGGTTTATTAGACAGCGAACACAGACGAAAGACCGCAATCCAAAGCAGGTGGAGGCTCAGAAGCTGTTTCACGAGGTAGAACAAGCTTTTGGAGAACCAATTCCGGTCTATTCTGAAGATCAGGGACTGTTGTTGTCACCCCCTATGTCACCTGCAGCAATTGCAGCTGAAGACGTTCTACTTGAAGCACTGGAGATAGAAAACCAGAAGGAGAAGCTGAGTGAACTTCGGTCGCCCAAACCTCGACAACTAGGGAAAATCTCGGATGAAAACGGACCGGAACTGGAAGGGAATGAAGGTGAGTGGAAACTACTTCGGTCACGTGAAGAACTCTCCACTTTGCTGCGAATAGACCTCGATATCACGCACAATAACGCTCGAGAAGCTTAGTAGAAGCTGCTGTATTCTTAAAAACAAGGTAGTTGCTTCATCTTTGAGTTGCTAAGGTGTCGCTGGCACTGCTTCTTGAGCTTGTACTACTACCATTTTGTTTCCGTCTCCGGGTTTTGAATCTGGAAGCTGAGATAGAACGGACTCGTGTACTGGTGGTGGCAGAAGAACAGCGTTTGGGCTTCACATTTCGAGTTTTTAAGGCTCTAGAAGTGAGTGCACTGCCGCATCGACGTAGTACACTTCCGTGGGGTTGGGTCCTCAATGTCTCACTATCATCCGCACAAGCCGAAATGTAGAGCAGTCGACTGCGAGGCGACATCGTAGCTAGATCAGCGGTAGTACAGGCTCCCCCCACATCTACGTCTTCGCTTCCGAAGCTTGACACCGAGTGGCAAGTAGAAGCAGAGGGAGAACGAGGTGTCTCGACAGTAAAAGAGTCAACAACCCACGGTCCAACGGGTGAGAGGGAGTGCGGTTCCGATTCCCCTTCACTCTCGTCCACCAGGTAGAGGTATCCTTCACCACAGTCGCTCGAATCATCTTGTTCTACCTTCTTCTTCTGACGTCGTAGTCGCGTACTTGTGGCCGACTTTGATCGAGGGTTAACACAGCTGGAATGGGGTCTGGGTCTCCTCAGAGAGCTCAAATCCAAGGAAGACACTTGAGGAGTACTACTCGTTCTACCTACAATTCTCGCTGTAGAGGGTGAGGCGGTAAGGACAGCAGGAACAACCATTTGGATAGTAGTTTCAGCCACAAATCGATTGAGTTGGCTGCTGGACAATGGTCGATGCAAAAGTTCATGAGATGTAGAACCAACACTGGCTGATGCAGGCATCTTAGCAGCTTCCATCTTCTCCACGGGGTTCTTCAGGTGTTTACGGGAGTGCTTTTGCGCTTGAGTAGTTTCACTCGAAATCTCGTTACTGGTAGAATTCTTCTGGAAAACCTGGTTACGTAGATCTCGAATAATCTGCTCCAGTTCTTCATCTGTGTGTTGCCGTAGAGGCGAGTTTGACTTGACTGTAAAAGGTTCTGGCTGATTGTTGGGTGGTGGACTATTGATACTACCCGGCCTACCGGGGTCCTCTGTATGGTTGTTGCCACGCTCTTCGCTGCTAAAGGCGCTGTCTGAGCCGTAGAATCTTCTACCAGCGCACACGATCAACGGCGAATGTCCTGGTTCGACTTCCGGGTTGGCTTCTACCGTTGCAGCCGACGCCTTTTTCAATGTATTGAAAGAACGAACCGTACTCCTTCCCAGTCGTTTATCAGGGGGATTCTTCGCTTGAACTCCGCGTGGTTGACCATGGGAGAGTCCTAAGGGCCCCACTGGCTCGTGGTAGTAGTAGAAGCTCGCATTGCCGTTCAAAGTAGCCCCAATGCCCACGTTGTTCCCGGTACTACCCCACCGCATGAGCTGCAATAAACGATTGAGAAGCTTCTTCGTCCGTGTTGATCGTTAGGTTTTGGTGCCGTTGAATTTCAAATTCCAAAAATGGACTTCTGGTACTACCTACTTTCAATCAGTAGAACCGCGGGTCGAAGTAGAACGCAAACGGGTCCAGGTCCTCATCACCGAGTAGATCGGGGTGGGGCGGCGGTCGAAATGACCACGGAACTACCCCAAGTGGCAAGAATGGAGGAGGAGGTAGGTGCAGTGGTGGCGCAGGTAGTCGCCCTCCCCCTCGCCATCGCCAATGGTTTTGCCGACGAAGCATCAAGGCTCGAAGTCGATTCTCTTGTTCATATTGGGTCCAGGCTTCCATTCGTTTCTGGCGAGTCCAATGTGAGATGTAGAACGCTTTCGGTTCCCCCTCATTCTGTAGCAACGGGTAGTCTACAGTGACAAACCTAGCATTTAGCATGAGACGTTCTACAGTCACTACATTCCGCCCTACCTCGTCGTAGGAATTCCTGCCAGAGTTCTCCAGATTCCTGCAGCTGATGCAAATACTACAATCAAAGTCAAAGTCAAAGCTCAAGGCACTACGTACTACCCTCAAAAGCAGACGAAGCCCACTTTGTTCGTTTGAGCCACTCGAGAAAAGTCTGGAACGGCCAGAAACCCCGCAAGACGCGTCAGAAGCGGCTCTGGAAGGCGACTGAGCTCTGCGGCGGAAGCAACAGACGTAGAACCGGTCGAGAACTCGGGGAATAAATTGCGCTCCAGTCTACAACAGCGAGAAACAATCAGTTTACGCCTCTAAATCTCCCATCATAAGACTCATTCTACCTCCAACGTAGAATCTCCAGATTACACCGCCAGTTGTGCATGTCCATAATGCAATCCCATTCTTCTTCTACTGCCTCCGTCTTGCGAGGCTTAACAAACTCGGATATTCTACAATACAAACAACCATGTTAATCGTGTCCACAACGTTGCTGAGACCGTCAGAATGGACCCACTTGAGACTGATCCGGACACTTGTAGCGCTCGAGACGAAGTGGACAAACAGCTTCGAACCCACCCGCAGCCCACGCACGTGAATATCCGCGTGTTCCCCCTCTTGTGGCAGTCGGAAGCGCTGTGCCGGTAACAGATTCATGTCCCCTTTGAAGCTCTCGATCGTACTGCCCTGTAGAGTCCACCCGTGCTCCAGTAGGAGCTTGTGCGTCATCCAGAGCAGCGCCCCCGCAGCGGACAAGTCGTTCATTTTTGAGGATTCTACGTGCGACTCCTGAAATTGTTCTCTTTCGCCGTGTCTTTGTAAGATTAACCTGGTCCCAGGTAGAACGTAACATTGTATTTGATGATATGGACATTTTCGACTCCCTGGCTATGGTATACTACCTTTAGTTGGTGCTGTTGTTGCGGATGTAGTACGGGTCGTTCAGGAATTCACTCTCGCAGTACGGGAACAGTGTGTCATCGTCCGACGGCGTGAACAGCTCCTTTCCGGCGTAGATCATGACGTAACAGCCGGCAGCGGCGCATACTACGATCACTACAATCGACGCGCCCTTGTCCAGGATCGACATTTTTCGCCAGAACACGCGCAAGTAAATGATCAACGGCATGAGTAGACAACTGGTAGTGTGAGCTGTGGCACCTGTGAAGTCCACCAGGTCGAGGAACCTCTTACGCGCTAGCACGGCGCATACTACCAGGATGATAATGATGGAGATACGTAGAGCGATGTATCGTAGTGCGCTGCTGGTGCCGCGGTAGGGCTCATGTAGCTGGTTCTCCGTGATCTCCTCGCCGAATTCGAGTGCCATACGAAGCTGGGACATCCTCCCTTCCGACTTCTCCTTCAAACTGGACGTCGATACTTGACGGCCGGACATTTCGTTGGGCGTAGAACTGCGTACGTAGGATCCCTGCAGCTCCAAGTCCTGCTCTGTGTTCGCGCGGTCTTCCTCGCCGTTGTAGCGTACTACCTTGGGGCTTTTGTGCATTCCCAAGATCAGACGTTCAGCCATGTAGAACGGAGGCATCATGAGCGTCGAGAAGGCGATCGTGATGTGAACTTGCATGAACAGATACGCCATCACTACGGCTCCACGGTCAGCCGTGAAGCCCAGAGGAGCCAGGCCAAGGGGCTCCGTCGTGCTTACGATCGAGTACAAGATGTTACCCGAAAGCTGGCAACCACCGGCAGTGTATCCAACCAATGCGATGGCGATGAAGAACGCCGAGATGAACAGGATGGTGATCACCACGACGCGAGGCATACGCTGTGGCTGCGAGTGTTCACGGTGAAGATCCGGCACGACAATGGCAGCTCCGTAGGCCAGAGCAAGGTTACCGAAGCACATTAGAACCTGGTGGATTGATACGTCCGGCGACGGGATGGAGCCGTGACCACGCATGTTCCACTGCAGCACAGCCACAGCGATAATGTCGGCGATGACAGTTCCCATACTAGCAGCGAACGCCATACCAGCGCTTTCCTTCAATGTCGGGATCAGACAAACTGGAATGACCATGAGCGCCATGAAAATGATCCAGAACGTCTGACTGAACGAATCTGGGAACATCACGTCCAGTAGAGTACTACCGAGAACCAGGAAAGCACAAGGCGAGAGGAGACACACGCCCATCTGGGAAAGCACCGTGAAGAAGCGGCCCCATTTACCCAGAGCCCATTCTCCCAGGTCTCCGTACGTCTTCACGGACGACGGAGAGACCAACAAGACACGGGAAAGTTTGAGAGTGGCGTACGTATTGGCGAAGATCATGAACGCCAGGGCGATCGAAGCGTACACCGGACCGGCACGAGCATAATTGGCCGGCATCGTAAGAGATCCCATGCCACAGACCGAACAGAAAAGGTTGAACGAGGCCTTAGCATCGTCCATCGTGAAGAAAGCCGCCTTGGGTGCAGTGGACGTACGAGGCGCCATGGAAACTCAAAGCTCAGGTTGTGGACTGGTTGCTGTTGTTGTTGCTGCTGCACGAGAAATTGTAGAGTGAGACGTCTCGTGCCGGTGCTACTGGTGCCTTCGTTCTACCGTTTGAGTCCACACTGCATGTCTGCGTTGCTAGGGAGACCTTGGCGTCTCGCAGCAAACGCAGCCAGGTCTTCCGGTGCAAGCACGCCCCGGATTTACTCACAATGTCGGCACTCTGTGCCGTTGAATGCCAGCAACCGAAGTCTGAGCGCCACAAGAAACTCCGAGAAACGCGGGATGCCAGAACTCTGTATGGGGTTAAGTATACTGTAGAAAAAAGGATCAGCTTTGCGCGACAGATGAAATTCGCTGCCACGTCTATTATCTGTAGACGGATACGCGACGAGGCAGCAAACTTCAGTGGTTTTGCCCAACTAAAGACGATCTCATCAACTCGAAAAGCCCTTCTTCGTCGAAAAACACAACAGCAATAAATATATAATCTACAGAATCTTCGTTAACTGCTTGCCAACAGCTTTACCAAGACCGCAGGCTGGGTATATATTTTTTCGATGTTTGTCCAATCGGATCATAAAAAGAGCTTGCTCTTCCAAGCAACCGCACTGCGATCTGCAACGTAAACCAACAAGAGCATTCAGGTTTACCAAAACAACCGATATCCATGGTACATGTAGATATTCAGGTCCGCATAGCAAGTTGGTGATGTAAAGCATTAATAAATGGATTATTTGATTACCATTTAGCGGGCTCGCGTTTTGCTAGCTCATTATATCAAACTATGAAGAACCCAAAATTCAGGGGGAAGGAGGTAAAGATTCAGCAGTAGGTGGATCGAAACTGAATTTCAACGACTACTGTCTATCAAAACTGCGTGAAAGTACATGAATTACCAATGTCTGCGGAACGATCCTAGCATCGCTTGTGTACTCTGCTAGAGTTTCACAAAAGTGTGCACATTTCATTTCGGAATCTCCACGTTGCATGAATAACAATTGCAGTATCGCCAAAGCATGAGAAGCGTCTTGTGCCTCTGTCTCCATTCCAACTTAGGATTGTTCCGTTTCGAGAATAGTAGTAACCTCCAATCTAATGCCTCAGTGAATGTATTATTCCGATGAACACCTGTATTTAGTTACCGTAAAAGTATAATCTTGGATAAAGCAAGATAGGGTGCCAAAACGAGGGTTGTTTTCAGCATAATTTGATTGAAACTAAACACAACTTCGGATTCATTTTGGGCATACGCCAGCTGGAGCCCAAGCTCACCTCGTAAGATTGTAATATTTGGGACATAACGTTTTTGACTCTTTGACTTCTATCCTCTTTCATAAAATCAAAAGTTCCTCTAACCAGATTTGGTTCTTGCTACCTGTTCGGTACCACCAAAGTTTGGCAACCCATCTAATTTGCAATTTGAGGTTCTTCTATCCTATACTAATTGCTTTCGGCTCCACATGTCACTGATTGGGTGTCAGATCATTGCAAGCTGACTTGGTTACGTAGGCTTTAAATAACAAGATGAGAACGAGTTATTTGTTCAACCTCAACGAAGGAACCATGCTGGATGCGCGTCGGAACGGCAACAAGAGCAAGTACATCAACCATAATCAATATGCGTCGGAATTGCAACAAGAACAAGTTCATCACCCCCACTATGGCGAGGTTAACAGGGTAATAGTGGAGATAGAGAAGAGGAAGTTGTTGTGTTAGACGTGAAAAGACGAAGTGCACTCAATTAGATGTTAAGACTGGAAGCTAACTACATACCAGTCAAATAAGAAACTCGACTCCACTTTAAGTAAAGTGGGACAGATATTAAGGTATAGGGAGGCCCCAAAATAAACTATTATTACATGCTAGAGGTCGGCGAACAGCAAGTAATCAAAGTGTTGAGAGGCATCTTCAACAGACTCCCTGCATCTTAGCATAAATTTCATCTGACCGATAAAATTTAATTTAAGAGGGACATTGTTTTCTTTGGATGCGACGCTTTAGTCTTAGAAATGCATTTTGACGAACACAGCGTGGTGGTGGTACGCTATACTCGCCAGGGAAGCACGGCAATACGCCGTATGCCTACAGAAAGGAACTCTGATCAGAAGATGATGACTAGAGCGAAGGGTAAGCGAAAGAACGCTACGCCAGCGAAGCTGTGGGGCCGTAAAAAGGTCCGTGCAGCAGTGCGGAAAGAGAACATGCAGGAGAAGCCAATGCTCGTATCAGGAAACGCTTCAGAGATCTCGGTTGGCGCCTGGAGGCTACCAGGCCATTGGTAGGAGGTTGTGCAGATTCTCTTCGAGCTCATAACCGCTGGAATAACAGACGCCCCTACAAAGACAGCGAGATTATTGTGTTGCTGTCAAAAGGTGACATTATGATTACTCGAGACGACCTTGCTCACTGTGGTGTCGCTTACGACCACGCTAACATTCGGCTCCATTGCTATTTGGATGTCAACCTACCAGGGGTTTCCTATCGCTACAACCAAACCCAACTCTGCAGATTCAACACGTACCGTTGCTCTATGTGTTGGGTGGAGCAATTTGACACTCTTGCTGCTCGAAAAGTGTAACGGGGTTACACGTACAAGAGGCGCCACCACTTGTAACTCTAACAGTTAGGATAACTGTTAGAGGTTGGAAATGGACCTCAGACCTTGGTGTGCTGTACACACCAATGGCTACATGGGCGAGCCACATCATTGAGTGGTTCGCGTGCATTTGTGCATGTTATTGGTAGAAAGCAACGGATTTCTACCAATCAATGCTCTACACGGAAACAGAGATTCTGCCAACCACACGTTGGCAGATCCTTTAGAAATAGATTAAACAGTTTTAGGAGGTTCCATAATTGGCTTCGTGCCAAATTCAATAACAGTTCTCATTTTACAGTATTTTGCAGTTTTAATTGTTTATCTTTGATTTAATTAAACTCATAGTGTCATTATCTAATTGTCCGTTTGAAACTGTCCCAAGTCCCGACGATATGAAAGACTCCTTGCCACACGACATAGAACTGCTAACGCGACCGATTGTATGAAGAGTGGAGCTTGATTGTTCGCCCGTACACTTCGTGTTTCGAGCCGGACACGCAGCAGATAGGTCTTCGAGTGCAATAAGACTCCATAAGATGGTATCGCTTCCGTGACCAGGTGTACAGAGATCAACCGCCCACTATGAGATGTAGCAGAGAGCTGAGAAAAACACCTTTTTGTTCACTGAGTATTTTGGCTTTTGCCATGTGTTGTTAGGATCCTCCCTGGCGATTTCCATGCATCCACATTCCCAGTCTTCATCTTTCAGCGCAGTAGACACGGTCAAGACAGAATGGAGAGCGACGATGACCAGTCGCGGGCGAGCTTCTTCGATAAACAGAGCTACACTAGCAAACAAGACATCGTTCAAGCCGTGATCCGATACAACAGCACCATGAATAGACCGTTTCGTGTGATTTCAAGCGACAAGAGGCGTTACAAGGCAACATGCACGCAGGAAGGTTGCGCGTTTGTGGTGCAGTTCGCGTTTTCGCAGACGTTCCGTCCACCCACGAAGTTCATCCGGCATTCCTGTGCGCTGTCTGAGACCACCAAGTCGTCACGCCGTGAAGCAACTGGGAAATAGATCGCATTGAACCCCATGGTGCGCGAGATGCTAGTAGCAACGGGTAGAGCATTGCGCCCTGTTGTTATTCAGCAAAAGCTGACGATGGCTGGAATTACAGCTTCATTTATGAACTGTGTGCATGCACTTCGACGTCTACATCTTGAGTTTTTCGGCAATGACGCTGACCAGTATACGCTTCTTCCCTCTTACATCGACGAGCTGAACCGTCGTGGCCACAAGACCAGCATTGAACTCACGGGTGGAGTTTTCAAGCGTGCGTGGATTGTCTTTAGAGAGGGAATGGAAGCCTATACACCTTACCATGAGCGTGGGCACCTCCCTAAAAACGTCCATTGGCGGTGTCCTGCTGATCACGTGCTTTCGTAACGGAAATAACGAGATTCAGATTGTTGGTGTCGGTGTCGTCGCAGTGGAGAAAGAAGACAACTGGACATGGTTCTTAGCTAATCTGCTTCCACATCTCCGGCCATCACCCGCATTCCTGATTTCAGACCACGACAAGGGCCTGGTCAATGCAACAAAGGCAACAGCACCAGATATCCCGCACTTCTATTGCTTCCGGCACCTGATGGAAAAATTCAACAAGAAATTCAAGTCAAAGCAGTTGAAGGTGCTAGCGTGGGCAATGGCGCGTGTGCGGACAGTACTGGAGTATAACAGAGCGGTTGCTGACCTTTCTGCAATGAATGAGAGCGCAACCAAGTGGCTACAGGAGATAGGAAAGGAAAAATGGGCTACCGCTTACAGTCCGTGTACCCGGTTCAACACCCTGACTTCGAATAACGTGTAATCAGTCAACGGCGCACTGGAGGGTATTCGCAGTCTTCCGATCCTGGACTGTCTTATGGGGATTGCACGTTATGTGGCAAGAAAGTGAATGGATAACACAAAAAAGGCGGATGTATGGGGTGAGTTGACACGTTACGCGTCGCGCAGGGCAGACAAGGTGCTTGAAGACACCGTCAGCGGTTCCATCGAAGCAAACTCCTCCACGAGCTATGTTGTGGAAATCAAGCATGGAGTCGGAAGTATCCCTCTCAAGTTTGCACTTCAACTATGTGACGGCGTGGTAAAATGCTTGTGTGGATATTTCGAGGACGCTGGTGCTCCTTGTGTTCAAGCTCGGATTGCGCTCAAGCACGCCGGTAGACTGAAGGAAATGACAAGATTCTATCGTGGTTCCTGGAAAACGCCAGTCTTCCGAGAAGCCTACGCGGAGCGAGCGTGCACTACCATCCTGCCTCTAGTGCTCAAGGACGCGCTTACTCGCGGTGAATGCAGGGCCCCCGGAATTCCAAAAAAAACATGGTCGCCCAAAGAAGAAGCGCATTCCGTCACAGCAGGCAACAGAATCTCTGAGAAAGCAAATTCGGTGGTGCGGAATATGCAAGCAAGTTGGCCACAACCGGAAGAGCTGCAGCAGTCAGCCGTCCTAAACGCCCTTGCTGACCTGCATTTGCATGATGCATGTAGAGGTTTTTCTCCCAAATTGGGTTTTCCTTGCTAAAAGAAATACACAAAACTGCTTGGTATATTATTTTTATTTTTCGAATATATTGGTATATATTTTTATTATCCCATATTTAAATTAAGTCTAACCTAATTGCACGCTTCCTCATACACGTAAGCGCATGTGTACGCCATCTAGTGGGTCTAAGTAGACCCATTACACCTGGTAGCACTTTGTAGTCCGTCCCACGACCGACTGCTGTTCGTTCTTATGGAGTCATACGAACGCGGGGTAGAGAACTCCCCAATGGATCAGGGATCCACTGGGACCCCACACATGTCCGTGACGCGTACGGACTGTGCCCACCTGTCAGACCCAGAGTGGGAAGCTCTCCAAAGACTCTCGCAAGTCATTGGAGAGGCGGCGGTAGCGACGATGCTTCGTACGCTATCGCCGACAGAGCAACATGGTGTTGCTCTGGGGTACATTGTTAAGGAGCAACGAGATGTTGCTGCCTCGGTGGCTTCCCCGAAGCCACGCGTGGAGTCGTTGAAACTCCACGTGAGTACCTACACGGGGAAGGAGGACGAGACCCTCCTTCGTTGGCTTGTCGAACTCGACACAGCCGTTGCGGCTCGACGTATCGTCGATCCGATGTCGAAGGTCGCGTTCGCCATGTCATGTCTTGGCGGACACGCGAGGAGTTGGGCCTATGGGCGCCGACTCTCGGATCCTACGTGCTTCAGCACGTACGAAGTGTTCAAGGAGGAACTCAAACTCGCGTTTGAGCCTCCGAAGAACGAGTTCAGATCGAGAGCGGAGTTTCTCGATCTGCAGCAGGGCAAGGATGATGTTCACACCTTTGCCCAGCGTGCTCGATACTTGGTATCGAACATAGTGGCCAACCCGATCGACGAGGCGACCAAGGTCGTCACGTTCATGAAGGGACTGAGAGATGGTCCCGTCAAGACGTATCTCTTCCGAGAGTATCCGAATACTCTCGAGGAGGCGATCAGCCTTGCGATGCAAGAGGAGTTTAGCCGGCGTCAAGCTAAACTCCATGCGAACGCGCCGAGGCCGGCGCGTTCTGTTGTGAAGACGGGAGGTCCAGAGCCTATGGACCTCTCGAGTGCTACGACTGCTGGTCAACAGCAGCGTAGGTACGGCAAGGTTCGATGTTACAAGTGTAGTAACATCGGTCACTATGCACGCGAGTGCATGGCGGGCGGGCGTTCAAAAAACGCCAAGAACCAGTAGGCGCGGGGCGTCCTACTGGTGATGCAGTCTCGCGTGTCGAGCTTGGACACGCGACGTTGAGGACTGCTGCCCCCAGCGAGAAGGTTTCTCGCTGCGATATGCAAGATGACAAGCCAAACCTTGTCATCCTGAACGTGATGTCGAAGAGAGTTAACTCTCTTCGTGCCCTAGTGGACTCGGGCGCGTCGAACAACTTTGTTCGACAGGAAAGTCTTCGAAGCCTTGACTTCGAAGAGGCCGACACGCCTCGCGGCGTGTTGGAGGTGCGGTTGGCAACAGGTGCCACCGTGAGGACTGAGAAGCGCGTAGTCCGTGTGCGCTTCTCTTACAAACGAAGGACGTTTGTGGAAGACCTTATCGTCTTGGATCTAGACGATAAGTTCGACTTGGTATTAGGCATGCCGTGGCTTGCACGGCATGACCCGGTGATCAACTGGGAGAAGCGTACGCTCGTACGCTTCAACAACATACGCGCGACAGAGAGCGATGGCCCTGTCAGTGCTACACATGCACCGGACGGTGCATGTGGCGTCCCAGTTGAGGCAGCAGCGGCCGCCGCTGCCTCCGATCACCGCAGGCGACCATCAACGACTCCGGGAGTCGTTGAGAGAAAATGTGTGTCGACTCAGAAATCTGAGCCGAAGGGTCGCGGTCACATGAGTGATGGTCAGGTGAATGCGATTCACCTGAGAGAAGGTAACATACCGGTATTACCGGTATCCTTGGAGGTACTTCAAGCCCCCAAGGGTCGCGCCGACGACGTCGCGTCAACTCCGGGAGTTGACGAAGCAAATAAAATTCGGGGAACCGAAAGACGTGCGTCAGCTCCGGGAGCTGACGCCACTGGCGCTTCGCTGCTAGTTCCGGGAACTAGCGATCGTGCATCAGCTCTGGGAGCTGATGATACGTGTACAAGCGAATACTCGCTAGCGCTGAAAGCTAGCGAGAGCACGTCGACTCCGGGAGTCGACGATGCGGATACTCCATCAGCTCCGGGAGTTGATGGAGGCGCAGCGGTTCTGGAAACCGACTGCGCGGCAGGAGGTGCTGGCGGTTGCAAACGTCCAGCACCCGAACAACCTGCGTGCTCACGTGCAGCAGCGCTGCACGCGATGAGCGGCACTCAAGCCGGGCTTGAATGTGCGAGTCAGCGGAAGGAATCCGCTGACGACTATTGCGATAACGTCCCGTCCAAGGTGAGATGCCTTGGACGTGGAGCACCTGGAGCCGGGCTCCAAGGTAGACCTTCGCGGCGCAAGCTCAGGGAGCTGCGCGAGTCTCAGTCCGGGACTGAGACGGGTGTATCTGCAGTGCAGACACCGAGTGTCGAGACGTTGAACGTCTTGACACGTACTGGTACTGGATTACAGTACCAGAGGATGCGGTTGGAGAATCCGCCGACGAGTACGTCGGCGTTGACCGCACTTCCAACGATGAGTTGGAAGCGCTTCACGCGGGACTTGTACGATGGACGCATCGAACAAATTTGCATTCTCTCGGATGTCGAGAGAGTGGATCGTGAAGCCGAAGAGCTGAAGCAGCTCGTCGTCGATGGCATCACTGAGGGCGATGACCCCCTCAGTGCGAAGACCAAGAAGCAGCGCTTCGAGGAGCAGAGTTGGGACTCGTTGAGGTCGAGTCCCTATTACGAGATTCTGCGGGAGTACAAGGATGTACTCCCGGACGAGATTCCTTCGGAGCTTCCGAAGGATAAGGGCGTACAGCACGAGATTGATCTCGTGCCGGGCACGAAGTACTGTGTTACACGGCAGTGGCCACTGCCGCGTGAACAAGTGCAAGCGATCGACGACTTCTTTGAAAGTCGTCGTCTTGCAGGTCAAGTGCGGGAATCGAAGTCCCCGCACAGTGCCCCAACGTTCTGTGTTAAGAAACCACAGGGCGGCTGGCGCATCGTTCATGCGTACAACAAGCTGAACGATGCGACGATACCGGCGCAGACGCCGATACCGCGAAAAGATGTTATCATCGATTCGATGGCCTTGAGCACTATCTTCAGTGCTCTAGATCTGCGTGATGGATTCTATCAAATCCTCATGCGTGAGAGGGACATCCCTCTCACAGCGGTAAGCACTCCAAGCGGAATGCTTTGGGAGTGGCTCGTCATGCCACAGGGGGTTAAGAATTCCCCTGCGACGTTCAATAGATGCGTGACACATCTATTGCGCTCGGTGCGCGACTTCGCACCGAGCTACTTCGACGACGTGTTCGTCCACAGCCGGGCTGTGAACGGGAAGACGGACATTGAGATGCACAAGGTGCATCTCCGGAAGCTGCTAGAGCTTATGAGGAAACATAAGCTCTTTGCGAACCTGAAGAAGTGTATCTTCGGGGCGAGCGAGATACCCGTGCTGGGGTGTCTCGTGGGGAAAGACGGCGTGCGCCCTGACCCAGAGAAGGTCAGAGTGATCAATGAGTGGCCCACGCCATCCAATGTGAAGGAACTGAGGCAGTTCCTTGGGCTTGCCACGTACTTGTGCAAGTACGTGGAGAACTATGCGGGCAAAATTCGCCCGTTGTCACAGCTTCTTAAGAAAGAAGCTGAGTGGATTTGGACGACCGAGTGCGAGGAGGCATTCGGTGCAGTCAAGCAGGGCTTGACTGAAGCGCCGATCTTGGCCGTGGCGGACCAAGATCGTCCATTCCACGTAGTGTGCGATGCATCCGATTTTGCAATCGGATGTGCATTGATGCAGCACGATCACGAAGGGCGTGATCGTGTGGTCTACTATCAATCGCGTCAGCTGAAGCCAGCTGAGCGTAACTACCCCGTACATGACAAGGAACTCCTTGCCATGAAGTATGCACTCGCAAAATTCCGAGTGTATCTACTTGGGAGTAGACCGTTCGTGGTCTATACAGACCACGCATCATTGCGGACGGCGATTAAGTCGCCGCACATCTCGCAACGTATGGCGAGATGGTTGTCCTTCTTCGCGGAGTACAACTTCCGGGTGGAGTACAAACCCGGAAGACTCAACGTAGTGGCCGACGCGTTATCGCGTCGACCTGACTATGCGGAGACGGTCGACGCCAACACAGTTGGCGTCGTGAGGACAAGTGTGCCGTCGTCAACGCTGGTTGACGACGTGAAGAACGCGTATGCAAGAGATGCAGACGCGAAGGGGCTGCTGGAGTTCCTCGCAGCACCTTCCGACATGGCACGTCGGAAGCTAACCCCTCATCTTCGAGCTCGTGTACACCGCTATCGTGTACACGAAGGCCTACTGTTGTACAGTGCAGTAGACGACAATGCGGATCGCATTGTCGTTCCGAATGATCATGACCTCCGGTTGAGGATCATGTTCGAGTATCACGATGCCCCTACGGCAGGGCATCCGGGTCGTGAGAAGACATACACTCTTCTCACGCGTGACTTCTACTGGCACCACCAGTACAAGTGGGTGCGCAAGTACGTACGTGCTTGCGAGGTTTGTCAACGCGTGAAGCCTGCGCGGTTCTCGCAGGCTCCTCTTCAATCACTTCCGACTCCGTCGGAGTGTTGGCAGTCCATGTCCATGGACTTTGTCTTCGGTCTTCCGCCTGACAGCAAGCGGAGGACGGGCATCGTTGTCTTTGTGGACCGATTCAGCAAGATGGTCCATCTTGCTGCCGTCCCGGCTACTGTTACAGCCGCGCAGACTGCGCGACTGTTTGTTGACATGGTGTTCAAACACCATGGCATGCCGCTCGACATTGTGTCGGACCGTGATCCACGCTTCACAGCGCGGTTCTGGCAAGAAGTGTTTACACTTCTTGGTTCACAGTTGTCAATGTCGACTGCGGATCATCCGCAGACGGACGGACAGACCGAACGCGTCAACCGTGTACTGGGTGACGCGCTGAAGAGCTACGCTCACTCGTTCCCGCATTGGAGCGAGTGCTTGCCGATGGCAGAGTTTGCCATCAACAACTCGGTGCATGCCTCGACTGGGCATACACCGTTCTACGTGAATGCCATGCGGCATCCACGATTGCCGAGCATGCTCGGTGGGGTAGCTTCCTCCTTAAGTGGGGGAGGATCTACGGTTGCGTCCGAACAACCGCAGAATACAACTGATAGCAGCACACTATCAGCTGCGGTGACGCGTGCGACGTCTCGTTCGAGCAGGAACGAGCGCGCGATGTCTGTGCCGGGCACAGACATGAGAGATGATAGCGAGCAGGCAGGGCCTGCTGCTGACAAAGGCGACAAGCTGAAAGGATTCAGCTCGGGTGCGCTAGACTTTGTCCAGCGAAGACAAGCCGTAATACGGTTTGTCCAGGATGCTATCGCAGCTTCTGTCGATCGACAGAAGCTGAACGCTGATACTGTTGGTAGAGGCAACATCAATGAATTCGAGAAGGGTTCATTAGTTTTGTTAGCTACACAAAACTACCTAGACATGCAGTGTCTGACTTTGGAGCAAGCAAGCTTGCTCCAAGATTCATTGGGCCGTTCAAGGTACTTGAACGGCATGGTAACGCGTACCGGCTGGACATACCGTCCAGCATGAGGCTCCACCCGACCTTCTACGTCGGGCGGTTGAAGCCGTACGTGGAGCACGGATTACCTAGGGTTGGTAATCCGAGAGAGGAGTGCGAGAAGCCTGGAAGGCCTTCTCGAGACCGTCAACACGGTCGATCAGCCGGTTCACTCTCGTCCCGAGACCGGACGAGAGGTTCGAGGCAGTCTGAGCTGCCTGGCCAACCTCAGCACGGAGGACACGGACCTCCTGCTTCAGAGCCGCTATCTCAGCGCTCTGTGACTGCTCCAACGCAGCAACTCGATCGTGCAGGGCACGATCGTCATGGTCATAGCGTTGACCATACGGAGGGAGTGTTTCCGCCCCCTCCGCCGCCGTTGCGCGACGCGCGTGGAGCGATCCGCTGGATTGTGGAGCGGATCGTGGCTCATAAGAGAACGAACTCTCAAGGGGTTCGTTTTCGTATTCGTTGGAGAGGATTTCCTCCCCAGCGAGATACGTGGGAGCCGCGGAACGTCCTGATGGAGGACGTTCCGGAAATGGTGAGGGCGTACGAAGCCCACCATAACTTGCAGGATTAAGTCCTGCACGAGGAGTGCTGCGGTCAACCACAGCACTCGGAGCTTCGCGTGACTCGAGACGAGCACGGAGCTCCTTGATGTGATCGGGTACACGGGTGAGCGTGTACCCCGTAAGATCACTTTCAGAGAGACGTGCTGCCCCGGGCGGGCAGCACGGGCAGAATGTGCCGAAGGGAACGGCACATGGGATCCCCGCTTCCATGGATTGATCATGGAGGCGTTCACACTTACCACGGCTGGTGTAAGTGTAGAAGCGATCGCGAGTCGCGACAACGCGCTCGCGATATGCCTTCGGGTCTTTGTTGAAGTTATCAACAAAGGCGTTCCACGACTGACAAAGTGCCTGCCACTCTGGCACTTTGCTTTTGCGCGAAGTCTTCTTCGCTGCAAAATATCGGAGCTCATGGAAGAGTCCGATATAGTAGTCGCGTCTTTGAGTCTCAGACTCAAAGACAACCTCTTTGGCGACATCGTCGTCGTTGATACTGTTGCATGAGTACAACAGTATCGGGTTCGGTGGAGAACTAGCACCGAACCGGTCATGGATCTGTGCCTCAGTAGGCATCCATGGTGCGCGCACTGGCGGATCAGTGCGCGGAGCAGTGAGCGCCCTCAACATGGGGGACGCTTCTTCATCACTGCGCGGACGCTTCAAGCTGGAAGCGTCCGGGACCTCATCACGAGGTCGTCGTGACCCCAAGGGTGGGTCTGGCGTGTCTTCGGATGAAGACACGGGAGCAGGAGTCTTGCCCTCAAGCTCTCCCTCCTCGACATCGTCGTAGTCGACGATGTCTTCTTCGAAGTCCTCTCCAAAGAGTTCTTTGAGAGAGACAGCAGGGTGTTTGATCCCTGCTAGGGAAGAAGACTTCTTCTTCGCATGCTTCTCCTGGTGGAGAGCATGGTACTTGGCGACAGAGAGCTTCTCTGTCGAACCGCTGGAAACAGCAGTGCTAGTGAGCACTGCTGAGGTTGTTGTTCCTGCTGCAGAGGCAGCAGGTGAGGCTTGCGCGTCCGCAAGAGCGGACGGAGACGTGGGCGTTGGCGAGTTCATCGTAGAATGAACTCGAGTTCTCTCGGGAACTTGACGGTCTTGTCAAGTTCTGTTGATAGACGTATCGGGACCGATACGTCGAATCTTAACGGGGGGATGGTGTAACGGGGTTACACGTACAAGTGGCTACACCACTTGTAACTCTAACAGTTAGGATAACTGTTAGAGGTTGGAAATGGACCTCAGACCTTGGTGTGCTGTACACACCAATGGCTACATGGGCGAGCCACATCATTGAGTGGTTCGCGTGCATTTGTGCATGTTATTGGTAGAAAGCAACGGATTTCTACCAATCAATGCCCTTCACGGAAGCAGAGATTCTGCCAACCACACGTTGGCAGATCCTTTAGAAATAGATTAAACAGTTTTAGGAGGTTCCATAATGGCTTTGTGCCAATTCAATAACAGTTCTCATTTTACGGTATTTTTGCAGTTTAGATTAATTATATTTGATTTAAATATACTTATCAGATTAAGTATATTTAAATTAAGTCTATCCTAATTGCACGCTTCCTCATACACGTAAGCGCACGTGTACGCCACCTAGTGGGTCTAAGTAGACCCATTACATACCGGACTGAACAGTGAGGTACAGAACCATCCCTGGGGGAGACTGCAACACGCAACCGTTGGAATCCTTTGTATTCATCTTGGGCGCTAACGATTTAGACAGACGCTGCCGCGCTTCCCGGTGATAGATCTTACAGTGTCCATGTCACTGGAGCCGCCAGTTTCCGGATCCCGGTCGCACGGCCGTTCACCTCTTTCTTTGGGGGCTGTTCACGACTGCTGCACGATGTCCGACTAGCCTGCTCCCTCGACAGATAAGTACTGCCTGAGAACGCGTTACAGTATGATATGCAAAGGCTTGCATGGTCGTTGTGTCCACAGTCAATCACTGGCATCTCCTTCCTGAATATCGCTCGCGCAAGCAGCTCCATCGACCTTCAGCTCAACGGTGGCGTTCGTCTCTGCTGCACGGCCAGACACACGCCACCGATCGCCATCCGATGGACCAAGTTCTCATCGGACTCAGCCGAGGTCGCTTCTTGCTGCACTGAGCGGTGCAAAGTTCTCGGGGGTGGCTAAGCCGTGGTTTGGTGACGTGCCCATTCACCTGACTGCTTGCTCTGTCGCGTGGCAGAGAGATTTCTCTGACTTTACTTGCTATCGGTGATCACGTCCTACTGCTCCACAGTATCCTATTAACTCTTATATATCCTTTATCGCTACCAGCTTAACCGAAGGCAGTCACTCTCGATCACCTCGACATGTTTTGGGGTCGGCTCACATACGTGAGCCTCCGTGTGTCTTGCCTCGACAATCGAGAACGTCTGCCTGTGCCCCAAATTTGGTGCTTCCATTGAGTATGGTGAAAGTTGTCTTGCTGTAAGTACGTTGTACCAGGGATGGCCAAAAATATATTGGACGGCATTGCAACTTTGTGCTACATGTGCAGTATGAATTCCAACTACTCATGCTGGTTGCAGTAAGTAGTGCAATACCTTCTAAGAACACAATACTAATTGCAATACTTCAATCAAAATCAACTTGTGTTATAACTTCGAGAACTACATGTAGAAACTTCGAGAACAGCCATCATTATCCATCAGTCACAGCTATGAATACCCAAGTGATACTCACTCTGGAATTTACTGTTCGCTGAAACCCTGCGGGAGGTCAGCCCAAACCAAAAACATTCGTGCGGCGGAAGGTTGGTAGTAGTATTGGGTTGCGATAAATGCTTCCGCACTATAGTGGGTTAAGTCCCTCCTGCCGACCTGAGCTCAGGGTGCACGCCATGTCTCGGAGATGGTCGTGTATCGCAGCATGTCTAAGTTAAGGTTAAAACAATGTTATCGTTGCTTGGGCTGTTCCAGGCTATAACAGCAATTCAGAGTCTTTGACTAGTGAAAGACCGTGAACCAAATTTGCAGCAAAAGAAATGTATTTAGGATTATGCAACGCTACCTAAATGTAAATCGAGAACAACGGCGGCTGATGCTAGTCCAGCAAGCGCTTAAACTACCTCTTGGTCGTGTTCGCACGTCTTCATCGCCTTGGCAACCATTTGTGCGTTCCAGAGAAAACGATTCTGTTTGATAAACAGGATCTTTTCAAAGTTAACTGGCGTTAGGCGTTTTCGAGTGCTTGACAGCACATGCTTCGCACTACTGAAAAGTCGCTCGACGGAGGCTGATGTACCAGCGATAAATCGCAAATCAGCATACTCATCTGGGTGGGTTGGCTTCTGGCGCTTGCGCTCACGCAGAGCTGATGCATATATTCTCTTCTCATCGGAACGTGCTGGTGCTACCTCTGTCTCTGTCGGTTTGACTAGGAATTTCTTCACTAGATTCTTCTCAGCTGCCGTCAGACTGTCGTGCTTCCCATTGATAATTTTCACAACTGCACTTTCGAAGAGTGGCTTGGGTGAAATAGCTGTATCCACCGCTAGGTAGTCCTTCATTTCTGGGTAGTCTTCCAGCATTATCTGGAACATATCATGCACAGATCCGATATGTTCGCCCTTCCGCTGCAGGTCTGTCGTTACATCCTTGAAGTTGTCCATAGAAGACAGAATGTCCTTTATGTGCTCGAGATCTGTACGTCGAATAGTATCAACATCGTCAATCTGCTTTAACTCCTTTTCGATCTTCAGGTACCGATTCAGCATGCTGTGTGTTGATGACCATCTTGTGACGTTGCGCTTAATCGGTGCCAGAGGGGTCAACGCGCGCAGAGATCCAGCCGCTTTGATGTTCCGGAGCTGGGTAATCACAGCATCAACACAAGCAATGCTTTGTTCGACCGCGTCACGCCTCCCCAGAAAAGGTTTGACAGCAAGATTTAGTTTGTGACACCCGCACCCAACGAGTGGGATGCCCATACGATCTGCCAGTACTTTGTTGGTGGAACAGTTGTCACCCATGAGCACTGAAGGAGACGTGATAGACTTCCCGTAAATGGCCAGAACAAACTTGACTAAGTTGTAACGTTCATCTGCGGTGTAGTGTTGCTCGTTCAAGGGGGGTGAACAACCTAACTGTACCTCGCGGTAGATGCCGAAGTCGCAATGACGCCAATATTGTGCGTCGAAACGTCCGTCCACCCATCGATCATTTTCCCGAAGAACTTTGGCAAAGTGTCGCTGACTATTATCTCCACTAGCGGCACTAGTCGGGTAATATACAGCTCTAAACTGTTGCTGCATATTTTGTCCAGCCTCGCTATTCCTCGAGTCAGTTCGTTGTCGACCTCAGACAGAGGCAAGTCTCTCATAACAATCCACTCGATCCACCTGAACACCCCCAGATCCCTGTCTAAAATGTATTTCTCCCTTTCAAAGCCGAGTAAGTTCTTGGATTGCTTTTTTTCCTGCTGGTACTTCTTCGAATAGTCAAGCCCGATGCAGCAGTGTAGATGTTTTCTCAGGTTTGAGTACCCGGTCTTCCAGGTCTGCTTGGGCGTGGATTCACACTGTCGACACTCGTAAGCAATGCACCCGTCGTCCACGCTGATGTTGTAAAAGAAGGTGATCTCTTCTGGGACAGTTTTGAGGGGTAAGTTGTTTGTTTTTAACGCCATAGTGTGTGTGAAGAGAGGCAAAAACAACAATGGTATGCGTTTTTCAGTTAGTCTTATCAACTACCGGAGCCATTCTTTTTTTTAAACATAGCAGGACAAGAACTCGGTTAGGCATCGGTCTATTGAATTGGCAACGGTTAGGCATTGGGGAAATACACACGGCGGTTCCTAATGATTATACAGTACTTACGGCAATGCTTGAGGCACCTGCAATACCGTATTGCAGTTAGTATTACAAAAATGCCAATACCTGCAATATAGTTTTGGCTATCCCTGGTTTGTACATGTAATGACAACTCCGCTGCCGCGGAGTCTCCGCACCTAACCAAGCTGTACCTCTCAAATGATGGCAATATTAATTTTATATTTTGCAATTATATTAAAAAAAACTGTGAAATATAAGTGAAAAAGGGTATGAACATTTCTAGTAATATCATTTTTAAACATTTATGAATCAGTAACACTGATTCAGTATTTCTTAAAGAAAGAAATATATTAGTAATGTGCACTGATATCAGAGTTATTCTTTATCATTAACCTACTCAGTAATACTGAAAGGGACTATTATAAATATGAACTGATATCAGATACCCATTTGACAATGTCGAACCTACGATGGTCCGTCCGTAGGTTCGACATAGTTGTGGGTCTGCCGATGTATCCGAGCTCGACAAGCTCTAAGAGCAGCAACAAATATAGTGTATTGTGTTGTAGTACTCCTCTTGCTCTGTTGAATGCCACTACGAAAGGTTGACGTTTTCATTGGTAAGGTTGAACTGTAACTCAAACCGCTCAACTCGGTGCAAATGAACACGTCGCACTGTAGGTATAGAAGACATGCATCACAAACATTCGATTGAACGAGAAGAAAAACTCTAAGCACAAGAATAGCGACTGCATTATTTTGAAACACGTCAGGCTTGGATATAAACTCTATCCTCCTTCGAAACTATGATATATCGGCTCCACCGAGTTGCGCTGCTTCGGATGCTGCTGCTGCTCGGATTCACTTAGTTGGTGCTGTTGTTGCGGATGTAGTACGGCTCGTTCATGAACTCATCCTCGCAGTACGGAAACAGCGTGTCATCGTCCGACGGCGCGAACAGGTGCTCGCCGGCGTGGATCATCACGTAGAAGCCCGTGAAGGCACACACCACAATCACAATGATGGAGGCAGCCTTGTCGAGGATTGACATGGTCTTCCACGACACGCGCATGTAGATGATGCACGGCATCAGCAGACAGCTCGTCGTGTGGGCAGTAGCACCCGTGAAATCCTGCAGGTCGATGAAACGCTTGCGCAGCACCACAGCAATGATCACCAGGATAGCAATGATCGCAATACGAAGAGCGATGTAATGCAGCGGGTTGTTCTTATACGGTGCGTGGAGCTCCTCCTCCGAGATCTCCTCACCGAACTCCAGGGCCACACGCAGGTGTGACATACGGCCCTCCGTCTTCTCCACCAGGCTCGAAGCAGACACCTGACGGTTCGCACCCTCTAGCGGTGTCGAGCTCTGGATGTACGACTGCTTGTCCTGAAGCTCCATGTCGTGGTCAACGTTGGCCTGGTCCATCTCGCCGTTAAAGCGGACGATCTCAGGACCCTTGTGCATTCCCAAGATCAGACGCTCCGCCATGAAGAACGGAGGCATCATCAGCGTCGAGAAGGCGATCGAAATGTGCATCTGCATGAACAGGTAGGCCATCACCACGGCACCACGGTCGGCGGTGAAACCCAGAGGGGCCAGGCCGAGCGGGTCCGACGTGCTCACGATCGAGTACAGGATGTTACCCGAAAGCTGGCAGCCACCGGCAGTGTAGCCGGCCAGAGCGATAGCAACAAAGAAGCCCGAGATGAAAAGGATGGTGATCACCACGACGCGAGGCATACGCTGCGGCTGCGAGTGCTCACGCTGAAGGTCGGGCACCACAATGGCAGCACCGTAGGCCAGAGCGAGGTTACCGAAGCACGTCAACACTTGGTGAATGGTGATGTCGGGCGACGGGATCGAGTCGTGGCCACGCAAGTTCCACTGCAGCAAAATCACAGCAATGATGTCGGCAATGATCGTACCCATGCAACCAGCGAACGCCATGCCGGCGCTCTCCTTCAGCGTCGGGATCAAGCAAACAGGCACAACCATGAGTGCCATGAAGATGATCCAGAAAATCTGACTGAACGAGTCCGGGAACAGCACGTCGAGAAGAGTACTGCCCAGCACCAGGAAGGCGATCGGTACCAGCAGACACACACCCATCTGAGAAACAACCGTGAAGAAGCGACCCCACTTGCCAAGGGCCCACTCACCCAGGTCACCGTACGTCCTCACAGACGACGGAGCCACCAGCATAACCTTGGATAGCTTGAGCGTGGCGTACGTGTTGGCGAAGATCATGAAGGCGAGGGCGATAGAGGCGTAGAACGGACCGGCACGCGCGTAGTTGGAAGGCATAGCCAGCGAACCGATACCGCAGACGCAGCAGAAGAGGTTGAAGGACGCCTTGGCGTCCTCCATGGTGAAGAAGGCGGACTTGGCGTTCGAAGACATCGTAGTGAGACGAAGGAAGTCGAGCGAGGTGAGGCGAGGCAGACTTCTCCGATAGAGGAGAAATTCCAAAGTGAGCGATCTCAACCAGCGCGCGGACGATGTTCAACGAGCGACTCGACTATTCCTTCCTCCGAGCCCACCGCTTGAAGACTTGCCTTTCTAGCGCCGGAATTTGGTTGAACTCGCTCGAGCAGAGCCAATGCGTTTGACGAGTAGCAAGCATACTGAGTGCAAGTGTTTGTGACTGTGTCTGCATTGCCGGGTCCAACTTGGCAGCCAAGGCTTGGCTGGCAGCCTCAGTGCTAGGGATTAGAAGCGGCTGAGGCTCTGTGCATTGTGAACTCATGTCCCTGCTTGTAACAATTTGCTGTTGCAGCAGAGCAGAGCAAAGACTTGCTGACCAAAGATACGGAGCAGCACATGAACTTCATGGTGAAGGCACAGTACGGTCACGGCACTTAGGAAGTTCCAGCATGGAGAACCAACATGCAGTGCAGGCAACACGGGTTGCCACAATACACTTTTCAGCCTTACACGCATTTTAATACATGTGCATTTATTAAAATAGTGCAGATGGCGATGGGCTTGCCACCTCGCATGTTAATACTGAAGAAGGAAGGATGCGCGGTGAGTCGGCCATCCGTTAACCGAGACGGAGCGCTGCTCCTCCCCGCCCATCCCATCGTGCAACAGCTCGCAGGGTTCCGGTGCATTACATGTGTACTGGTACACTGTAGATACGCGCTGGGACTCCCAACAAGAACACCGTATTTGAACCCGCCCTAAGAAGCATCTCCGTATTCGGTTTGTGTCCAACTAAAATACACCGCTGGTAAGCCCTAAGGATACTAGTAGGATACGTAAGACTGCCATGCGCATGGCCTCAAAGACGACTTTGACTCCAAGTGCAGCACAGTATCTTTCGCCCCACGACGACCAGCGCGTCACCGGAAAGGGGCTGGCTCTGCTCGTATTATTAATTAATTTTGGCGCGCAGTGCGGGCATCCAATGTATTATGTACGGCGTAGGTACGATAAGAAGAAATTAAGTTATCGGACTTCTCGTTTTGCTAACTAAGACTAATATACCAAAACTGGAAATCACTTGACCATTACGTACGAGGAATCCAAATTCGATGTTCAGGAGGAGGTAAAACTTCAGCAGTCAGGGGTTCGAAACCAAGTTGTCGAAGGACTTCGACTCATCAACACCAATGGCGTAAGTACGACAAGCTCTAGCAAACTGCACAAACTGTGTGCACGACCTGTAGAGAAGCTGCGCTCCCCACCAAAAGAATCGTGTTTGTACCTGTACAGGGAGCTGCAACTGTGCTGCAGATCACGACAACTCAGTATTTCCTGCTAGAATAGCGCTGCTGCCTCCTTTTACGTATACATTTATTCAGAATATGTATGAAATACGTGTACATGTTGTACTTGGCCAGTACTATTGGCGGTCCTATGGAAAGGTGGAGTTGGTTATCAACGAACGGAAAAGGCATATGTGCACGAAGGTGTTAACATTATTTTTGTAAAAGCCACAAGTTACAATTAAATCTCGATACTAAGAAAGATCGGCTTCAGCTAACAAGGAGGTGGGTGACGTCGAACGATGTTCGCTGTCGTTCGTTCACAAATCAACAGGCAAAACACAACAATTCACGTTATTTTACAAATGCACGACTTCTTGTTCTTTTTCAAGTTCATTTTCGACATCATGACAAACAGTTGCAGTATGGAATCTATTTGAACGTTTTTTCCAGGATAGCGGGGTCTTCTAGGGGCAGAGATAACTGTTCAAGCCCAAGCACCTTCCGCCTGAATCGGCATGTGCATTCATTGCTTACAGCTGCGCAGAGTTTAGAAAGCCTGTAAGACATGCTGTATATGTTGCAAAGCAGCCTGTACAATACCTTACCGATCAAGTACACGTATTTCATACATATTCTGAATAAATGTATACGTAAAAGGAGGCAGCAGCGCTATTCTAGCAGGAAACACTGAGTTGTCGTGATCTGCAGCACAGTTGCAGCTCCCTGTACAGATACAAACACGATTCTTTTGGTGGGGAGCGCAGCTTCTCTACAGGTCGTGCACATAGTTTGTGCAGTTTGCTAATGCTTGTCGTACTTACGCCGTACATAATACATTGGATGCCCGCACTGCGCGCCAAAATTAATTAATAATACGAGCAGAGCCAGCCCCTTTCCGGTGACGCGCTGGTCGTCGTGGGGCGAAAGATACTGTGCTGCACTTGGAGTCAAAGTCGTCTTTGAGGCCATGCGCATGGCAGTCTTACGTATCCTACTAGTATCCTTAGGGCTTACCAGCGGTGTATTTTAGTTGGACACAAACCGAATACGGAGATGCTTCTTAGGGCGGGTTCAAATACGGTGTTCTTGTTGGGAGTCCCAGCGCGTATCTACAGTGTACCAGTACACATGTAATGCACCGGAACCCTGCGAGCTGTTGCACGATGGGATGGGCGGGGAGGAGCAGCGCTCCGTCTCGGTTAACGGATGGCCGACTCACCGCGCATCCTTCCTTCTTCAGTATTAACATGCGAGGTGGCAAGCCCATCGCCATCTGCACTATTTTAATAAATGCACATGTATTAAAATGCGTGTAAGGCTGAAAAGTGTATTGTGGCAACCCGTGTTGCCTGCACTGCATGTTGGTTCTCCATGCTGGAACTTCCTAAGTGCCGTGACCGTACTGTGCCTTCACCATGAAGTTCATGTGCTGCTCCGTATCTTTGGTCAGCAAGTCTTTGCTCTGCTCTGCTGCAACAGCAAATTGTTACAAGCAGGGACATGAGTTCACAATGCACAGAGCCTCAGCCGCTTCTAATCCCTAGCACTGAGGCTGCCAGCCAAGCCTTGGCTGCCAAGTTGGACCCGGCAATGCAGACACAGTCACAAACACTTGCACTCAGTATGCTTGCTACTCGTCAAACGCATTGGCTCTGCTCGAGCGAGTTCAACCAAATTCCGGCGCTAGAAAGGCAAGTCTTCAAGCGGTGGGCTCGGAGGAAGGAATAGTCGAGTCGCTCGTTGAACATCGTCCGCGCGCTGGTTGAGATCGCTCACTTTGGAATTTCTCCTCTATCGGAGAAGTCTGCCTCGCCTCACCTCGCTCGACTTCCTTCGTCTCACTACGATGTCTTCGAACGCCAAGTCCGCCTTCTTCACCATGGAGGACGCCAAGGCGTCCTTCAACCTCTTCTGCTGCGTCTGCGGTATCGGTTCGCTGGCTATGCCTTCCAACTACGCGCGTGCCGGTCCGTTCTACGCCTCTATCGCCCTCGCCTTCATGATCTTCGCCAACACGTACGCCACGCTCAAGCTATCCAAGGTTATGCTGGTGGCTCCGTCGTCTGTGAGGACGTACGGTGACCTGGGTGAGTGGGCCCTTGGCAAGTGGGGTCGCTTCTTCACGGTTGTTTCTCAGATGGGTGTGTGTCTGCTGGTACCGATCGCCTTCCTGGTGCTGGGCAGTACTCTTCTCGACGTGCTGTTCCCGGACTCGTTCAGTCAGATTTTCTGGATCATCTTCATGGCACTCATGGTTGTGCCTGTTTGCTTGATCCCGACGCTGAAGGAGAGCGCCGGCATGGCGTTCGCTGGTTGCATGGGTACGATCATTGCCGACATCATTGCTGTGATTTTGCTGCAGTGGAACTTGCGTGGCCACGACTCGATCCCGTCGCCCGACATCACCATTCACCAAGTGTTGACGTGCTTCGGTAACCTCGCTCTGGCCTACGGTGCTGCCATTGTGGTGCCCGACCTTCAGCGTGAGCACTCGCAGCCGCAGCGTATGCCTCGCGTCGTGGTGATCACCATCCTTTTCATCTCGGGCTTCTTTGTTGCTATCGCTCTGGCCGGCTACACTGCCGGTGGCTGCCAGCTTTCGGGTAACATCCTGTACTCGATCGTGAGCACGTCGGACCCGCTCGGCCTGGCCCCTCTGGGTTTCACCGCCGACCGTGGTGCCGTGGTGATGGCCTACCTGTTCATGCAGATGCACATTTCGATCGCCTTCTCGACGCTGATGATGCCTCCGTTCTTCATGGCGGAGCGTCTGATCTTGGGAATGCACAAGGGTCCTGAGATCGTCCGCTTTAACGGCGAGATGGACCAGGCCAACGTTGACCACGACATGGAGCTTCAGGACAAGCAGTCGTACATCCAGAGCTCGACACCGCTAGAGGGTGCGAACCGTCAGGTGTCTGCTTCGAGCCTGGTGGAGAAGACGGAGGGCCGTATGTCACACCTGCGTGTGGCCCTGGAGTTCGGTGAGGAGATCTCGGAGGAGGAGCTCCACGCACCGTATAAGAACAACCCGCTGCATTACATCGCTCTTCGTATTGCGATCATTGCTATCCTGGTGATCATTGCTGTGGTGCTGCGCAAGCGTTTCATCGACCTGCAGGATTTCACGGGTGCTACTGCCCACACGACGAGCTGTCTGCTGATGCCGTGCATCATCTACATGCGCGTGTCGTGGAAGACCATGTCAATCCTCGACAAGGCTGCCTCCATCATTGTGATTGTGGTGTGTGCCTTCACGGGCTTCTACGTGATGATCCACGCCGGCGAGCACCTGTTCGCGCCGTCGGACGATGACACGCTGTTTCCGTACTGCGAGGATGAGTTCATGAACGAGCCGTACTACATCCGCAACAACAGCACCAACTAAGTGAATCCGAGCAGCAGCAGCGTCCGAAGCAGCGCAACTCGGTGGAGCCGATATATCATAGTTTCGAAGGAGGATAGAGTTTATATCCAAGCCTGACGTGTTTCAAAATAATGCAGTCGCTATTCTTGTGCTTAGAGTTTTTCTTCTCGTTCAATCGAATGTTTGTGATGCATGTCTTCTATACCTACAGTGCGACGTGTTCATTTGCACCGAGTTGAGCGGTTTGAGTTACAGTTCAACCTTACCAATGAAAACGTCAACCTTTCGCAGTGGCATTCAACAGAGCAAGAGGAGTACTACAACACAATACACTATATTTGTTGCTGCTCTTAGAGCTTGTCGAGCTGGGAAACACCACTGTAGCCTACTCGTCATTCTATGATATAAACCTTCATCAAGCCGCGCTGTTCTTACGCTGCAGCAGCTCGGTTTAGTTGGTGCTGTTGTTGCGGATGTAGTACGGCTCGTCCTGGAATTCCGCCTCGCAGTACGAGAACAGTGTGTCATCGTCCGACGGCGTGAACAGCTCCTTGCCGGCGTGGATCATCACGTAGCAGCCCGTGATGGCACACACCACAATCACCAGCATCGACGCGCCCTTGTCCAGGAACGACATACTCTTCCAGAACACGCGCAGGTAGATGATCAGAGGCAACAGCAGACAGCTCGTCGTGTGAGCAGTAGCACCCGTGAAGTCCTCCAAGTCGAGGAAGCGCTTGCGTGCCAGCACGGCGATGATCACCAGGATAGCAATGATCGCAATACGAAGAGCGATGTAGCGCAGCGGGTTGTTCTTGTACGGCGCATGGAGCTCCTCCTCCGAGATCTCCTCACCGAACTCCAGGGCCACACGCAGGTGTGACATACGGCCCTCCGTCTTCTCCACCAGGCTCGAAGCAGACACCTGACGGTTCGCAGTGTCCAGCGGCGTCGAACTCTGCATGTATGAGCGCTTCTCCTGGATCTCAAGGTCAAGATCAACGTTGGCCTGGTCAGCCTCACCGTTAAACGGGATGATTTCAGGACCCTTGTGCATTCCCAAGATCATGCGCTCCGCCATGTAGAACGGAGGCATCATCAGCGTCGAGAAGGCGATCGAAATGTGCACTTGCATGAACAGGTAGGCCATCACCACGGCACCACGGTCAGCGCTAAATCCCAGTGGGGCCAGGCCGAGCGGGTCCGACGTGCTCACGATCGAGTACAGGATGTTACCCGAAAGCTGGCAGCCACCGGCAGTGTAACCAGCGAGGGCCACCGCCACGAAGAAAGCAGAGATGAAAAGGATGGTGATCACCACGACGCGAGGCATACGCTGCGGCTGCGAGTGCTCACGCTGAAGGTCGGGCACCACAATGGCAGCACCGTAGGCCAGAGCGAGGTTACCGAAGCACGTCAGCACCTGGTGCAGCGTCACATCCGGCGACGGGATCGAGCCGTGGCCGCGCATGTTCCACTGGAGAACCGACACAGCGATGATGTCAGCAATGATCGTACCCATGCAACCAGCGAACGCCATGCCGGCGCTCTCCTTCAGCGTCGGGATCAAGCAAACAGGCACAACCATGAGTGCCATGAAGATGATCCAGAAAATCTGACTGAACGAGTCCGGGAACAGCACGTCAAGAAGAGTACTGCCCAGCACCAGGAAGGCGCACGGTACCAGCAGACACACACCCATCTGAGAAACAACCGTGAAGAAGCGACCCCACTTGCCAAGGGCCCACTCACCCAGGTCACCGTACGTCTTCACAGACGACGGAGCCACCAGCATAACCTTGGATAGCTTGAGCGTGGCGTACGTGTTGGCGAAGATCATGAAGGCGAGGGCGATGGAAGCGAACACTGGACCGGCACGCGCGTAGTTGGAAGGCATAGCCAGAGAGCCGATACCGCAGACGCAGCAGAAGAGGTTGAAGGACGCCTTGGCGTCCTCCATGGTGAAGAAGGCGGACTTGGTGTTCGAAGACATCGTAGTAAGACGAAGGAAGTCGAGCGAGGCGAGACGAGGGTGCTGCTTGCTGGACTTCTCCGATAGAAGAGAAATTCCAAAGTGAGCGAGTTAAAGCAGCTTGCAAACGACGCACAGGGTTCGAGTCATTTGTCTTTCCGGTGTCGATTTGCCTTGCTCTAGTTTTGCGAGCGCTGTGCTCAGTGAGAACGGCGGCTGCGCAGAGCACATACGCTCGGCGGCTCTTTTTTCTAGAGACAGCATACTGAGAGCAAGTGTTCGTGCAGAGCAGCTTGAGATCATGCAAGCGATCGCCGGTGTGTCGAGGCCCAACTTGGCTGCCTGCACTGCACTCTGAGTGGCTCATGTCCCTGCTTGCAACAAGTTGCCGTTGCAACAGAGACTTGCAACCAGTCGAGATACGGAGCACCACCTGAAGACAAAGCGCGGGCGTCACGTAGCGGCCCCCCCCTCAGTTTAAGGATGCGCTTTCGACCGTCTCAGTTACTTCAGTCGAAACGGGATGCGCCTTCGACAATCTCATCGACTGTCACAATGTGGACAACCACAGCACGTGCTGCCAGTCAAAAGTGCATGTAACGGTAGCGTCTGGCTCACACGGACACAAACTGAAAACAGCCTACGAGATCCTGTGTTCCAACAATGTTGTAGAGGTGGCCGACACTACCCGATATCGACGATATTGGACAGACCATCCTTGGGATAATTCACTTCCGAACCATATCGCGAGGTACGGCCTGCTCCCACGTACAGCCCTTTCCAGTGCAAGACGACCGTTCTCTTTCGCAAACGGAGGATCAATGACAGCAGCTGCTCACGCTCTCCGGATTTCCCCGGCTAACTCGACAACCAAGACGCCGCCACTTCAGCCTACACCGGGACGAACAAGTTGTTCAACAACGCCGTTGTCAACGGCGCCCAGCCTGGATCCAGACTCTGGGGCCCCCACATACCCAACTCAGTACAGATTGAAACTGTGGCTCAAGTTGAGCCGCTCAACACCCAGACCGGCTGAAAACTGTGCAGTACACAGCTCGACAAATCGCTGCTAAACGTCCAAGAAGGTACGTTGAAGGCATCGAAAGCTTCAAGCTGCTGCCATATGCACGTGTTCAACACGTCGTCTTGCTTCGACAGCATGTGCAAGCACAGTTTACACCAGCGCCGCCACCTCGCATGCTACTAGTACACCATGCAGCCTACATATACGTGTACCGTTACATGTACATGTTCACGTGCTAACTGAAGGAGGAAGGATGCGCGGCACTGAATCACCCGAGACGGAGCGCGCTAGACGCTACTTCAGGCTACTAGCCTGAGGCTAGAGCCTCCAGCCCATCTCTCCGTGCAGCAACTCACCTCGTTTCCGGTGCATGACATGAGCTGGACCCCATCCTCCAGTGGACCACAGTGAAACGCATCCCCGTATCCGGTTGCGCGTGTCTAAAATTTAGCCAACCGGAACGTACATGTACAGCACTTTTACCATGAGACTTTCACGGTAAGAACGACATGTACATGCAAATTATACAATAGGCATCGTAAGCCACACCTCCATACAGGTACTGTAGACGCCGTTGTCGGCCTTCCTTACATGTTACCGGTAGCACGATTTTCCTAACTGGATCCTGAACAGCAGTTTGTTCGTGTGCTTGTATGTTTCCTGCCATGACAAGCAACGCGTCATGATCTTGCGCAGCGGCTCCACCCGGACAGCCAGCGTTGCTGGTGCATTACGTGATACTTCAAGAAGTACATGCGCAGCGAAAAGCGTTAAAGGGAGAGGATGCCGTGTAGCCTACACGGTGTAGGCGTTCTACCGTATATTTTTTTACGTGCTTGTACACACTACAGCACATGGCACTGTACCTCAACGCACACATGAAGAGTTCATGTACTACCAGTACAGTGTACATGTACGTGTCCAATGTAGTACGGTAATGGTACAATACACGTACGATGTGTGAGCGAGACGACGATTGCCCGGTGCTTCAGCTCCTCGTCCTGTACATGCGCAGTACACGTACTGTGTTCAAGTTGAACTCAATTTGAGACGGTGGCGTTTGAGTTTTGGGTGCTGTGTACGCATGCGCTTCAAAAGTACCCGTGCACGTACTGTACAAAAGATCGGTTAACATGACAGCTTTTCGACTGGATGAACACTTAAACCGCGTGTTTCTCTACAAAAAAGGCAGAGCCATCCAAACAGTAGGATTAGATGTACTTCAATTGCCACTTGTACATGATCACACTCAAGGAGTTTCATCCATGAGCTGTACACTCTGAAATATATCTTCTCGCCACCACACTACTTCTGATAATGTAGTATAGTACCATGCAAAATGCCAGTGAGCTGTGTGTGTGTGTGTGCGTGTGCGTGGTGGTGGTGAAGGGGTTGAAATTGTCTACTCGGAAGAAGTAAGGAGGCGAGTTTGTTCGCAGGAAGATCTCAGTTTCCTCGAAGCGAAACTTCTGCGAGAACGTGACAGTTGAGTCTCAACTCGAGACCCCGGTTGCCGGGTCGGTATGTATATGTAGGAAGAGGGCACGCCAGAACCTTTTCGCCAAGAGATGCAGTCACGGTACAGCGGCAACGCTCCTCCAGGACCGACAAGAAGATCAAAAATGTCCGTCAGGGCGATCGGAAGATGACAAGGCCAGTCAAGTCGTAGCAGAGAACGTAAATCCGTGGTGCCGGTGAGTCCACTGCGACCAATGTTCTTTGTCCCGTGCGAAGCTGAACTCAAGGTAGAAGCAGAGTATGGGGAAGCGCTTGGCGTGAAGTTCAGTGATCGCCAGCAGAACGATGCACCGTTAAGAACATGAATGAGGCTAGCTGTAGATAAGAAAACGAAGTACTTCGGATTTTAATGGATCAGCCAAACAAAGTCTCATTTCACTTATTACTGTTGGATGGCTCTACCTTTTTTGTAGAGAAACACGCGGTTTAAGTGTTCATCCAGTCGAAAAGCTGTCATGTTAACCGATCTTTTGTACAGTACGTGCACGGGTACTTTTGAAGCGCATGCGTACACAGCACCCAAAACTCAAACGCCACCGTCTCAAATTGAGTTCAACTTGAACACAGTACGTGTACTGCGCATGTACAGGACGAGGAGCTGAAGCACCGGGCAATCGTCGTCTCGCTCACACATCGTACGTGTATTGTACCATTACCGTACTACATTGGACACGTACATGTACACTGTACTGGTAGTACATGAACTCTTCATGTGTGCGTTGAGGTACAGTGCCATGTGCTGTAGTGTGTACAAGCACGTAAAAAAATATACGGTAGAACGCCTACACCGTGTAGGCTACACGGCATCCTCTCCCTTTAACGCTTTTCGCTGCGCATGTACTTCTTGAAGTATCACGTAATGCACCAGCAACGCTGGCTGTCCGGGTGGAGCCGCTGCGCAAGATCATGACGCGTTGCTTGTCATGGCAGGAAACATACAAGCACACGAACAAACTGCTGTTCAGGATCCAGTTAGGAAAATCGTGCTACCGGTAACATGTAAGGAAGGCCGACAACAGCGTCTACAGTACCTGTATGGAGGTGTGGCTTACGATGCCTATTGTATAATTTGCATGTACATGTCGTTCTTACCGTGAAAGTCTCATGGTAAAAGTGCTGTACATGTAGGTTCCGGTTGGCTAAATTTTAGACACGCGCAACCGGATACGGGGATGCGTTTCACTGTGGTCCACTGGAGGATGGGGTCCAGCTCATGTCATGCACCGGAAACGAGGTGAGTTGCTGCACGGAGAGATGGGCTGGAGGCTCTAGCCTCAGGCTAGTAGCCTGAAGTAGCGTCTAGCGCGCTCCGTCTCGGGTGATTCAGTGCCGCGCATCCTTCCTCCTTCAGTTAGCACGTGAACATGTACATGTAACGGTACACGTATATGTAGGCTGCATGGTGTACTAGTAGCATGCGAGGTGGCGGCGCTGGTGTAAACTGTGCTTGCACATGCTGTCGAAGCAAGACGACGTGTTGAACACGTGCATATGGCAGCAGCTTGAAGCTTTCGATGCCTTCAACGTACCTTCTTGGACGTTTAGCAGCGATTTGTCGAGCTGTGTACTGCACAGTTTTCAGCCGGTCTGGGTGTTGAGCGGCTCAACTTGAGCCACAGTTTCAATCTGTACTGAGTTGGGTATGTGGGGGCCCCAGAGTCTGGATCCAGGCTGGGCGCCGTTGACAACGGCGTTGTTGAACAACTTGTTCGTCCCGGTGTAGGCTGAAGTGGCGGCGTCTTGGTTGTCGAGTTAGCCGGGGAAATCCGGAGAGCGTGAGCAGCTGCTGTCATTGATCCTCCGTTTGCGAAAGAGAACGGTCGTCTTGCACTGGAAAGGGCTGTACGTGGGAGCAGGCCGTACCTCGCGATATGGTTCGGAAGTGAATTATCCCAAGGATGGTCTGTCCAATATCGTCGATATCGGGTAGTGTCGGCCACCTCTACAACATTGTTGGAACACAGGATCTCGTAGGCTGTTTTCAGTTTGTGTCCGTGTGAGCCAGACGCTACCGTTACATGCACTTTTGACTGGCAGCACGTGCTGTGGTTGTCCACATTGTGACAGTCGATGAGATTGTCGAAGGCGCATCCCGTTTCGACTGAAGTAACTGAGACGGTCGAAAGCGCATCCTTAAACTGAGGGGGGGGCCGCTACGTGACGCCCGCGCTTTGTCTTCAGGTGGTGCTCCGTATCTCGACTGGTTGCAAGTCTCTGTTGCAACGGCAACTTGTTGCAAGCAGGGACATGAGCCACTCAGAGTGCAGTGCAGGCAGCCAAGTTGGGCCTCGACACACCGGCGATCGCTTGCATGATCTCAAGCTGCTCTGCACGAACACTTGCTCTCAGTATGCTGTCTCTAGAAAAAAGAGCCGCCGAGCGTATGTGCTCTGCGCAGCCGCCGTTCTCACTGAGCACAGCGCTCGCAAAACTAGAGCAAGGCAAATCGACACCGGAAAGACAAATGACTCGAACCCTGTGCGTCGTTTGCAAGCTGCTTTAACTCGCTCACTTTGGAATTTCTCTTCTATCGGAGAAGTCCAGCAAGCAGCACCCTCGTCTCGCCTCGCTCGACTTCCTTCGTCTTACTACGATGTCTTCGAACACCAAGTCCGCCTTCTTCACCATGGAGGACGCCAAGGCGTCCTTCAACCTCTTCTGCTGCGTCTGCGGTATCGGCTCTCTGGCTATGCCTTCCAACTACGCGCGTGCCGGTCCAGTGTTCGCTTCCATCGCCCTCGCCTTCATGATCTTCGCCAACACGTACGCCACGCTCAAGCTATCCAAGGTTATGCTGGTGGCTCCGTCGTCTGTGAAGACGTACGGTGACCTGGGTGAGTGGGCCCTTGGCAAGTGGGGTCGCTTCTTCACGGTTGTTTCTCAGATGGGTGTGTGTCTGCTGGTACCGTGCGCCTTCCTGGTGCTGGGCAGTACTCTTCTTGACGTGCTGTTCCCGGACTCGTTCAGTCAGATTTTCTGGATCATCTTCATGGCACTCATGGTTGTGCCTGTTTGCTTGATCCCGACGCTGAAGGAGAGCGCCGGCATGGCGTTCGCTGGTTGCATGGGTACGATCATTGCTGACATCATCGCTGTGTCGGTTCTCCAGTGGAACATGCGCGGCCACGGCTCGATCCCGTCGCCGGATGTGACGCTGCACCAGGTGCTGACGTGCTTCGGTAACCTCGCTCTGGCCTACGGTGCTGCCATTGTGGTGCCCGACCTTCAGCGTGAGCACTCGCAGCCGCAGCGTATGCCTCGCGTCGTGGTGATCACCATCCTTTTCATCTCTGCTTTCTTCGTGGCGGTGGCCCTCGCTGGTTACACTGCCGGTGGCTGCCAGCTTTCGGGTAACATCCTGTACTCGATCGTGAGCACGTCGGACCCGCTCGGCCTGGCCCCACTGGGATTTAGCGCTGACCGTGGTGCCGTGGTGATGGCCTACCTGTTCATGCAAGTGCACATTTCGATCGCCTTCTCGACGCTGATGATGCCTCCGTTCTACATGGCGGAGCGCATGATCTTGGGAATGCACAAGGGTCCTGAAATCATCCCGTTTAACGGTGAGGCTGACCAGGCCAACGTTGATCTTGACCTTGAGATCCAGGAGAAGCGCTCATACATGCAGAGTTCGACGCCGCTGGACACTGCGAACCGTCAGGTGTCTGCTTCGAGCCTGGTGGAGAAGACGGAGGGCCGTATGTCACACCTGCGTGTGGCCCTGGAGTTCGGTGAGGAGATCTCGGAGGAGGAGCTCCATGCGCCGTACAAGAACAACCCGCTGCGCTACATCGCTCTTCGTATTGCGATCATTGCTATCCTGGTGATCATCGCCGTGCTGGCACGCAAGCGCTTCCTCGACTTGGAGGACTTCACGGGTGCTACTGCTCACACGACGAGCTGTCTGCTGTTGCCTCTGATCATCTACCTGCGCGTGTTCTGGAAGAGTATGTCGTTCCTGGACAAGGGCGCGTCGATGCTGGTGATTGTGGTGTGTGCCATCACGGGCTGCTACGTGATGATCCACGCCGGCAAGGAGCTGTTCACGCCGTCGGACGATGACACACTGTTCTCGTACTGTGAGGCGGAATTCCAGGACGAGCCGTACTACATCCGCAACAACAGCACCAACTAAACCGAGCTGCTGCAGCGTAAGAACAGCGCGGCTTGATGAAGGTTTATATCATAGAATGACGAGTAGGCTACAGTGGTGTTTCCGAGCTCGACAAGCTCTAAGAGCAGCAACAAATATAGTGTATTGTGTTGTAGTACTCCTCTTGCTCTGTTGAATGCCACTGCGAAAGGTTGACGTTTTCATTGGTAAGGTTGAACTGTAACTCAAACCGCTCAACTCGGTGCAAATGAACACGTCGCACTGTAGGTATAGAAGACATGCATCACAAACATTCGATTGAACGAGAAGAAAAACTCTAAGCACAAGAATAGCGACTGCATTATTTTGAAACACGTCAGGCTTGGATATAAACTCTATCCTCCTTCGAAACTATGATATATCGGCTCCACCGAGTTGCGCTGCTTCGGATGCTGCTGCTGCTCGGATTCACTTAGTTGGTGCTGTTGTTGCGGATGTAGTACGGCTCGTTCATGAACTCATCCTCGCAGTACGGAAACAGCGTGTCATCGTCCGACGGCGCGAACAGGTGCTCGCCGGCGTGGATCATCACGTAGAAGCCCGTGAAGGCGCACACCACAATCACAATGATGGAGGCAGCCTTGTCGAGGATTGACATGGTCTTCCACGACACGCGCATGTAGATGATGCACGGCATCAGCAGACAGCTCGTCGTGTGGGCAGTAGCACCCGTGAAATCCTGCAGGTCGATGAAACGCTTGCGCAGCACCACAGCAATGATCACCAGGATAGCAATGATCGCAATACGAAGAGCGATGTAATGCAGCGGGTTGTTCTTGTACGGTGCGTGGAGCTCCTCCTCCGAGATCTCCTCACCGAACTCCAGGGCCACACGCAGGTGTGACATACGGCCCTCCGTCTTCTCCACCAGGCTCGAAGCAGACACCTGATGGTTCGCACCCTCTAGCGGCGTCGAACTCTGCATGTATGAGCGCTTCTCCTGGATCTCAAGGTCAAGATCAACGTTGGCCTGGTCAGCCTCACCGTACTACATCCGCAACAACAGTACCAACTAAACCGAGCTGCTGCAGAAGAACAGCGCGGCTTGATGAAGGTTTATATCATAGAATGACGAGTACTACTCGTCGAGTAGGTTACAGTAGTGTAACAACAAATTTAGTGAATTGCGTTGCAGCCCTCTACAGTGTATGTAGTGGTCAATCAATGATCATTACCGGTGTATTAATTTTTCCTGTATTTGTCGAAGATATTTTTTCGCTTGCTAACTTCTCTTGAGACCTACGTTGGTGTTACACAGACTACAGAAATGCAACATCACTTTGGTCGGTGGTCGTGAATCACGACTCGTGATCAAGCGGGAAAGACCCACTGCGATAGCTTGGAATGGAGTGATTAAATAAATAATATATTAAAAGAAACGTTAAACATAATACTAATATATTGCAAAATGCACATTTGATATTTATAGTAGTTTTCATATTTGAACTAGTATAGTAAATACGTGTGTAGTACTTCGAAGTATAATTGCAAAACGCCGCTAGTAATATGAACGGTGGTAATATTGTTCGATCGGCTTTAATAACAGTCGATCATGTTCATCAACTATCCGTTAGGCGAACCTTTATAATGGAAATCTAGCTTCTAGAGGTAATTTGACTTCAACATATTATTGTCGGCAGAAGATATGCACAGCATGTCAGATAAACATCTTCAAGAGAGAAAGAGAAGGAAGTCCATGCACGAATTAACCTAGACGTTATTACCATATAAGCTACCTGTAGAATTTTACATATACATGTAGTTGCCGAGGAAGTTCCAGTTCCTGTAATTTGCTTGAAGTTCGCATACACGAGTAGTATTGAGTACTGTCGGTTGCTCTTGGCCAACTACAACAAGTAGCTGTCTCGTTCTACGAGTTCCGCAGATCCAGTTAACCCTCTTCTTCTGAGCGAACGTCCAAACCACTGATTGGATGTGAGCGTTGTTTAGTGCACTTGAAGTTTACGTAGATGAGCTCTGTCGAGATCTCCTCGATCTTCGGTTTGAACGCCGGTACGACTAAGACCGGATTGAGCTTGGTTTGAATCAGCGTACATGTCGTAGCTGCAGTGGTTACTGTATCTAAAGAGCTTACAGCACAAAGACGCAGAGCTGAAGCTACGCATGTGTACAGTCCTGAAAGTGAAGGCTGCGTTTTGATTTCTCTCCATGATTCATGTTGAAGTGAAGTGTGCAAAAGAGCATCTATGCACATAGAGCCTTTGCTAGTTGCCAACTATACGTACACCTTCTCAGTTATACGGATCTACATTTGATTTCCCTTCCATATCTGTTTACAAATAATCCATCTACGGAGGACTTCATTGTTCACAGAATTCAGTTCCTGTCTAATCACATTCTAAACTGTACAATCTTTTATGAGAATAGTACCGTAGTTCCCCATCACCTTTGTGCACTTTACTGAAGGAGATGCACCCAGGATGATAAAGGACCTTCAGTTGCAACACAGCATGCTGAAAGCTCACGCTTGAGACCGTACCGCTCACAGATTCCAGCATGAAGCCTTCAACCTACGGTACCAGCGCAGGCCGTAACTTGGAATCACGTCTGCCATTCTGCTTTTGGTCTCGTTCTGGTCAAGTCGATTCCGTCGCCAACCAAGATGCCGTTCTTCACCGTCGAGGACGCGAAAACGTCTTTTAACCTCTTCTGCTGCATGTATGGCATTGGCACACTAGGTATGCCCGGTAACTTCTCACGAGCTGGTCCCGTCATCGCCATCATTGCTATGGCATTCATGGCCTTCGCCAATATCTACGCGTCCGTCAAGATGTCCCAAGTCATATTACTAGCTCCGAAATCTGTCAAGACATTCGGAGACTTGGGCGAGTGGAGCATGGGGTGGTGGGGTCGTTTCCTCTGTGTTGTCTCACAGATGGGGTCATGTCTGCTCATTCCGTGTGTCTTCCTCGTACTCGGTGGATCGCTGCTTGATGGTCTCTTCCCGGAAGCCTTCAGTGCTACCGTGTGGATCATCCTGATGGCTCTCATGGTGCTACCTGTGTGTCTGATTCCGACCCTCAAGGAAGGGGCCGGTGCCGCCTTCGCTGGATGTATGGGTACCATTATCGCAGATGTCATTGGTGTGGCGGTGGTCATGCACGGAATGCGAGGTCACCCTGCTGTGCCTTCTCCCGACATCAAAGTCTCGCAGGTACTAGGATGCTTCGGCAATCTCGCGCTGGCCTATGGCGCTGGTATCGTTATTCCAGACCTACAGCGCCAGCACAGCGATCCTTCACGTATGCCCCGCGTTGTTCTGGTAACTGTGAGTTTCATCTCGTGCCTGTTCCTGATCCTGGCCAGCACAGCGTATTCGTCTGTAGGCTGCCAGATTTCGGGCAACCTGCTTTTCACAATCTACCCGGACGCGAGCACCGGAATGACTTCGTTGGGCTTCAAGCCGAGCTGGGGCGCGGTGGTGCTGGCCTACCTGTTCATGCAACTCCACATCACGATTGCGTTCTCAGTATTGATCAACCCGGCGTTCTACATCGCTGAACGCTTGGCATTGGGTATGCACAAACGACCCACTTCGGACGTGGAGACCGGTATTAATTACACTGAATCTGCGACGCCTGCTATCACTCAGACTGACGCTCGTCGAAGCTCCAAAATGTCCTACGTATCAGTGGCTGATAGCGAGCGCGAGTTTAAGGATGATCCGGAAGCTGAGGCGGCTGAGTACCGTGGTGGAAAGAACACCCTCAAGTACATTGCGCTGCGTGTCGTCATCATTATTATCCTGGTGGTGCTGTCGATTATCTTCCAAGATCACTTTTCGGATTTCGCTGACTTCGTAGGCGCCTCGTGTATCACAGTGAACTGCATCTTGCTACCGATCGTCTTTTACCTCTTGAAAGCGTGGAGGACCATCCCTATCTACGAGAAGGCGGCTGCGATAATAGTGACTGTGGTGTGCTTTATCCTTGGCTGTTACGTGACGTACACGACTGGCAAGAGTCTCTTCAGCCCGACGGATTCCGACTCGGAATTCGCCTTCTGCGGCCCGGAGTACGAGAACAAGATCTACTACAACTACACCGCCGAACACGAGTTGTAAGTGTTGTTATATCTTAGGCTCCTACCCCCTACATGAGTAACTTTCACATGAATGTGTAGCTTTTCCAGTTTTCTGTTGTTGTTGTAGTTTCTCGATCTTGAATTTAAACCTGCTCTTGTAATGGGAGGGACATCGCTTTTTCGGGTCGGGGACAACGTGGAGCTATGGCGTGTGCTACTGCATCTGAGTGTACTGGTTGTATGTCTGCTACTTTTCGAACGTGCACTCCATCTCCTCGAGCACCGCGCTGCTGTCTCCGTTAAGTACCAGCAGCTACTGAGCAAGGCATATCGTGAACTTATGATCCTCGGACTCATCGGTCTTGGGTTAAAATTGGCCAAGGAAGTCCCGAGCGTTAATGGCAGCAGTGCTACCATGACGGCCTTCCAGGTCGCAGATCTGACCATCTTCATACTGGCATTGGCCCTCATCCTGCAGGCCGTTTGCATCTTCCTCATGCTGCGAAAGCACAACGTTCAAGCAGACCGAGCCGAGTTACTTTCAACCGCAGACTTGGCGGAGACTGTCGCCTCCCCAGTTTTTAACTGGGAAGAAGGTGCTCAAGAGATGGTTCGATTGCGTTTGCTGCGTCACTTATTCCTCAGGCGGTTTGAGCTTCCAGAGCTCTTCCCTTTTGCCAAATACCTTCGTCAGGCACAAAACAACCAGATCACACACATGACTGACGTGAGTGCTCCAATGTGGCTACTGCTACTAGTCGTGGCTTGGATGCTGGAGAGAATCACGGCAGCTTTAAATTATGGTGAACCAGCACTGACAATGCGTCGTGGTCTTGTTCTGGTGTTGATTGGGTTCTCCTGGGCTCTACTTTTACTGCACACTGCTGTGTTTGTTTACTTCCGCTCGTGCGTGAATCAATTACTGGAAGCTGCTGGTATATCAGCAGATCAAAACTCTATGGCGAGGCACTTGAGGACCATCGCGCAGGAAGAAGCTCGAGCTTGGACGCAAGAGGACGCTGGAAATGCTCTTTTGGTCATGCAAAAGATGCAAGAATGGCACGAGGCACCGAGAAGAGCAAACCTAAACAGCCGTCCCAGGAGCAATAAGTGCGATATCTACTCAGAGACGATTCCAGTGATCGATATTCGCTATTTCTCAAGAAACTCATGGCACTTTACGGTGATGATGTTACTGATGCTCAATGGATTTTATCTTGCGTTTGTAGCGCAGTGTGTGGTGTACCAGCTCGGAGCCGTCTACACTAACTTAGGAATTCTGGAAGTGCTTGCGATCCCAATTCCGCTAGTCCTGAACACATTCCTACTGCAGCCGCAGATATTCCGGAGCTTTGTCCTGGTGAGCAGTATCTTTCGTGTAGATGGAGTCACGCTGAATGAAGTTGTGAATCACTTCCGTGAAATTGTAGAGCTACGCTCTGAATTTGCCGTTTTGTTGTGGGAAAATATGCAAGCCAACAAAATATCCATACGTGAGCTTCAGTCGGAACTACAAGCACGAGATTCGGATCATTCCGGTTCCATCGACGTGGAGAAGATGCGAGGTGTTTTGAGAGCGTGCGGATTGCATTTGTCTAGCTTCAGATTCAACAGCGTCGCTAGGCTTTTGTTCGAGATCCAGGAAATGAAAATTGACTACTCCCAATTGCTCAAACTGGTGACGATAGCTCAAAGTGAAGAGCTAAACGACACGGAGCAGTCCGTATTGATCCACCACCACCCGCTTCTTCGACTGAGTGCGCTAAGCGACGAGGGTGAAAATGGAAATGGCTTCATTTCTAACGATAATTCCTACTTTCCACCGTCCCCTGTGCTGTCCACCTCAGTACCGCTTAGAGTAACCCCAGAAAACGTCGCCCGTGCCAATGAAGACACGACAACTGCTCGTTTCACTGTAGGTGCTCCAGTGCTACCCACGCATCCTCTGCTGAAGCGAAATGACAGCAAATTTCAAGGAATGAGTTCTCGAACGCTTTGCGACCTGTTCCACCTTGAAAACTCGCACGATATACAGGCGTACCAGACAACACGCACACTCAATAAAAGGTTTTCTAACGTCTAAGGGAGCTTATAGAGTGGACAAATATTCAGGAGTAAGGTTGATTACATTTACGAAGGTACACCTACGGATCTCAAAACTATGATACTCATATATCCAACCATAATGTGGTCGTTTTCCAGAACAGAATTTACCTTACACCTCGTGTTCAGCTGTGTAGTTGTAGTAAACTTCATCCTGGTACTCCGGTGCGCAAAATGGAAAGTTGACATCGCTCTCAGACGGCGCAAAAAGCTCCTTGCCAGATAGATACGTCACGTAGCAGCCCAAGACAAAGCAGACGACAACTACAAGTAGCGCAGGCACTTTCTCGTAGATAGGAACCCGTTCCCAGCAGCGCTTCAGGTAAAACACAATTGGCAGAATGATGCAGCTCATGGTTATCGCCGACGAGCCCACGAAGTCGCTAAGGTCCGCGAAATGATCCTTTAGTAGTACCGACGCAAGAACTTGGAGTGCAACAATGGCAATTCGTAGCAACACGTACTTGATCGAGTTGGCACCACGGTATTCAGCGGCTTCAGCTTCTTCATCAGTATCTGCATCCCTTTCGATGTCGGCCATAGAGACTACAGATGCCATGGATCGCTTCGAGCTGTGTTGTCCCTTCATGATAGGAGTTCCGGTGGGATCGTAGCTAATTGCCGCCTCCACGTCATCTCTCGGTAAGTTTTGCTGCGAGTCGATCTGGTGCATTCCGAGCACGAGACGTTCGGCAATGTAAAATGCTGGTGATACCACGCCAGCGAATGCAATAGTGACATGCAACTGCATGAAGAGATAAGCGAGGACGACTGCACCCCAGTTGGAGGCAAAACCGAGTGAGGTCAGTCCAGTAATTGGGTCTGGGTAGATCGTGAAGAGCAAATTACCCGATATCTGGCACCCCATCGAGGAATATCCGCTACTTGCCAATGCAAGGAAGAGTACCGAGACGACCGTCAGAGTCACAGCAACTACGCGGGGCATTCGAGTGGGGTCGCTGTGCTGACGCTGGAGTGACGGGATCACAATTCCTGCACCGTAGGCGAGTGACAAATTGCCAAACGCACTGGCAACTTGCGAGAAGGAGATTTGAGGGGCAGGAACACTGGAGTGACCACGCATTCCATGGATGACGACCGCAACACCAATACAATCAGCGATAATGGTACCAGCACAACCTGCAAAAGCAGCGCCAGCTCCTTCCTTGAGTGTCGGGATAAGGCAGACTGGGAGGACCATGAGCGCCATAATTACAATCCAAATTTTTTGGTCGAATGCATTTGAGAAGAGTCCGTCGAGTAGCGAACCACCCAGCACGAGGAAACACAGGGCACTAGAAGACACACGCCCATTTGAGAGACGACAACCATGTATCGACCACCTTTGCCCATGCACCACTCGCCAAGGTCACCGTACGTGCGTACAGATCTCGGTGCCAGCAGCAGAACCTTTGATATCACCACGGACGCGTACACGTTTGCGAACGCCATGAAAATAAGCGCAAAGATGGCGATCACCGGGCCTGCTCTGGAAAAGTTGCCGGGCATTCCGAGAGTTCCGACGCCGTAGACGCAGCAAAAGAGGTTGAAGGCGATTTTCGCGTCCTCCATCGTGAAGAAAGCAGAACGAGCCATGTTGCTTCTATAGTAGATATAGATGCAATCGAAGGTTGACAGGTAGATCGATCGATTGTGCTTCGGTAACGCGAAACAAGAATGGTATTTCGCGAAGGTTTCACGCTCGCGATCTTCTTGCGGCACCACCTGAGACCGAACAGCTAAGTCATTCGTCGATACACAATGCAAGAAGGCACATGATTAACCAAGTGGCCAAAGCAGCCTGTTATTGAGAAACCAGATAAGGCTCCTACTTGGAGCTGGCGTAGTTTGATACAGTCGGTAGCAACAGCTTTTTAAATTCGAAAAGGCTACCAGGCTGGAAGCCATCAACCCGGAACGCAGCAGCTCAACCTTGGCGTAGACACCAAAAGCTGTTACCGAACGATTCGAGTCAATCGACAATTCGGGACTTGGCGGCCGAAGAATCGATAAGGCGAGCTCAGCTCGTCCAACTTGATGCCGCTTCAAAGCGCATCTCCAGCGGGTTTCAACCCGCTTGAAGCAAGTGATCCCATCTTCGCTGCGGGCTCTTTTCAGGGATCGACATAAACCGGTCGGTCTCACATAGGAAGGTGAAGAAGACTCCGTATCTCTAGTTTCAACATGTGAGTCTCCTAAATGAATACCCGTCTTCAACATGAAGCTGATGTCTACAACTGCGTTGTTTCACCCCGTCGAGGCGCCCAGCACTTTTGAGCGCTGGAAGCACCGGCATCAACGGGCATTTCTGAAGTTGACGCATCTCGTTCTGGTGCGTTGGCGTGGGTATGTCTCTAGTCTGGTGCTGAAGCGGACGATGGGCTCAGAGGAATCCTTTGCGGGAGATGCGCGGCCGTTGAAAGTTGCAGCTCTCTGAGATCCGGTGCATGTGTTGATGGGCTCTGCGGCTGTTTGGCCTGGCGGGAACGCTCTCTGCAAGCACCAATCGCAAGCTGCCACACCGCAGCTTGTCACCACCTGACCGCGCTTTGATTTCCAGTGCTGAATCAGCACTGATTCAGCACTGGAAATCAAAGCGCGGTCAGGTGGTGAATCGAGACTTTCGATTCAAGTTAGGAGCCACGCCACGTAACATTATGCAGCGTACGTGTACCGGTACTGTTGAGCTGTGAACCTCCGCAACATGTAGACGGTCAACTCGACAACAGAGGAAATGTCTGCCTTTGTACATGTATCGCTGACATTGTGAAATAAAAGACCCAGCGAGGGTTAACTCGTCTTTTCAAAGCCGCGACGATGTCGAAGTTTGAAATTGAAGTTGCGCCTCAGCGATCGAAACGCACTCGGCTGAGTGAATGGCCCTACGTGTGCATATTTCGCTTGAAAACTCTGTTGTGCTCATGTGACGAATGTACAGGACTGCTCCGTTCCATGAGAGTCAAGCGTATCGGATAGCGGCAGCAGCGTTGGAGTCCAAAATGGCGAAGAACGTCGAAGTGGTGATTTGCAGCGCCGGGTCCTACGTGCAAAATCCGGTGCGGCAGCGCTTAACGCTGCACCAGAAAGTGCGGTACGGGAAATTCGGGCTCTCTCATAGGCCCATCGTCATCTGACGTCGGCCGCAAGGCTGACAGCGCCTGTTCTCGCTCTCATACGGTCCCTGCTGCAACCCGATCACCCCGGTGCTAAGGTTGGCTACGCTCACTGAGCAGAGGTGAGCTTTTGCGCATTCCGCTCTGGAGCAGCTTCGCTAGTTGACCTTGTTGAGCTGGGTCATTTGACGCCCACCTCATTGAAGCTCAGTCTCCAACTTTCCTCCTGCGACGCAAGGAACCAGCTTTTCCAACTCGACGATGGCTCGCTCCGCTCTCTTCACGATGGAAGACGCCAAAGCGGCCTTCAATCTATTCTGCTGTGTCTACGGCATTGGAACGCTTGGTATGCCCGGTAACTTCTCCCGTGCCGGACCTGTGATCGCAGTCCTCGCTATGGCCTTCATGGCCTTCGCCAACACGTACTCCTCAGTGGCTATCTGCCGTGTCATGCTGCTCGCCCCTCGTTCGGTGAGGACCTACGGTGACCTTGGCGAGTGGTGCATGGGCAAACCCGGCCGCTACCTTTCGGTCATCTCTCAAATGGGCAACTGTCTGCTGGTGCCGTGCGTGTTCCTCGTGCTTGGTGGCACGCTACTCGACGGCCTCTTCCCGGATGCTTTCAGTGGCTCCGTGTGGATCATCTTGATGGCCCTCGCTTGCCTTCCGGTTTGTCTGGTACCTACGCTCAAGGAAGGTGCTGGCGCTGCCTTTGCGGGTTGCATGGGGACGCTTATCGCCGATGCTATCGGAGTCGGTGTCGTCATGCACGGCATGCGTGGCCACCCCAGTGTTCCATCGCCCGACACCAACTTCAAGCAAGTCGCTGGTGCTTTCGGCAATTTGGCTCTTGCCTACGGTGCCGGTATCGTGATTCCGGCGCTTCAGCGTCAGCACAGTGACCCCACGCGCATGCCCCGTGTTGTTGGTGTGACCATCGCGTTCATTTCGTGCTGCTTCTTGGTTCTCGCCAGTACCGCCTACTCGTCGGTAGGATGCCAAATCTCGGGCAACTTGCTTTGGTCGATCTACCCGAACGCTGAGACTGGTCTGACCACGCTTGGCTTTAAGTCGGACTGGGGGATGGTCGTCCTCGCCTACCTCTTCATGCAGCTGCACATTACGATTGCTTTCTCCGTCATCCTGAACCCGGCTTTCTACATTGCTGAACGACTTGTGCTGGGAATGCACAAGGCCCCCGTCGCTGATATGGAGAGCAATATGCTGAGCTATGCCGATGCTGCTACCCCTGCTGATGGTGCTGAGCACTCGGAGAAGGAATCCCGTGTTTCGAAGCGTTCTTACATCTCGGTTGCTGACAACGAAAACGTTCACCTTGGTGAGCCGGATGCCGAGGCTGCTGAGTATCGTGGTGCCAACACTATCAAGTACGTCATTCTCCGCATCGTGATGATCGTGCTCTTGGTGATCGCGTCAGTTCTTCTGAAGGACCACTTCTCGGACTTGGCGGACTTCGCGGGTGCCTCGTGCATCACGGTGAACTCGATCCTTCTGCCAATTGTTTTCCTGTTGAAGAAGAAGTGGACTTCACTGCCGATGTGGGAGAAGGCTCCGGCACTGACTGTGGTCGTGGTGTGCTTCTGCTTGGGTTGTTACGTGACGTACACGTCGGGCAAGAACCTGTTTGCCCCCAGCGACGATGATACTTCCTTCCCGTTCTGCGCCCCCGAGTTTGAGAACGACGTGTACTACAACTACACTGCAGTCAACGAGAGCTAAATGGGACTTGAAGTGATGTTACTGTCAAGCCTTATACCAATACAACAACGTTTGCTCTGAAACAATTCATTGACATTTTATCATATTGCTACATGCAGTAGCATCATTTTGCAGGTAGTACCAACGTTTCAACGCTTTCAATTCTATCCCTCGTGTTCCGCCGTGTAGTTATAGTACACGTCGTTTTCGAACTCCGGCGCGCAGAACGGGAACGCCTTATCGTCGTCGCTGGGGGCAAACAGGTTCTTGCCCGACGTGTACGTCACATAACAACCCAAGCAGAAGCACACCACGACCACAGTCAGCGCCGGAGCCTTCTCCCAGATCGGCATGACGTTCCACCTTTTCTTCAACAGGAACACGATGGGCAAGATGATCGAGTTCACCGTGATGCACGAGGCACCCGCGAAGTCCGCCAAGTCGTGGAAGTGGTCCTTCAGGATGATCGATGCGATCACCAAAATCGTGATTATGATGAGGCGCAGAATAATGTACTTGATGGCGTTCGCGCCACGGTATTCGGCAGCTTCCGCCTCGGGGTCGTCAAGGTGCACGTTCTCGTTGTCGGCAACCGAGATGAACGAACGCCGCTTTGAGACGCGTGAAGTGTGTGACTGCTTCTCCGAGCGCTCGGCAGCATCACCCGGCGTGGCCATATCCCCGTAGTTCAGCAGGTTGTTCTCGACATCAGCGACGGGGGCCTTGTGCATTCCAAGCAGAATGCGCTCGGCAATGTAGAAAGCCGGGTTCAGGATGACGGAGAAAGCAATCGTAATGTGCAGCTGCATGAAGAGGTAGGCGAGGACGACCATCCCCCAGTCCGACTTAAAGCCAAGCGTGGTCAGACCAGTCTCGGCGTCCGGGTAGATAGCGTACAGGAGGTTGCCCGAGATCTGGCAGCCGATGGAGGAGTAGGCCGTAGATGCTAAAACGAGGAAGCAGCACGAGATGAACGTCATGGTGACTCCCACCACACGAGGCATGCGTGTGGGGTCGCTGTGTTGACGCTGAAGCGCCGGAATCACGATACCGGCGCCGTAGGCTAGGGCCAGATTGCCGAAAGCACCAGCGACTTGCTTGAAGTTGAGGTCAGGCTTCGGGATGCTTGGATGGCCACGCATGCCGTACATGACGACGGCAACTCCGATGACATCGGTAATGATGGTGCCCATGCAGCCGGCGAAAGCAGCGCCAGCGCCTTCCTTGAGAGTGGGTACCAGGCACACCGGCATACACGAGAGAGCCATGAGGATGATCCATGTCGTGGCACTGAAGGCTTCCGGGAAGAGGCCGTCCAGTAGCGTGCCGCCAAGCACGAGGAACACACACGGCACGAGCAGGCAGTTGGCCATTTGAGAGATGACGGAAAGGTAGCGGCCGGGTTTGCCCATTGCCCATTCACCGAGATCTCCATACGTCTTGACGGACGAGGGGGCGAGCAGCATGACGCGGCAGATAGCCACCGCGCCATACACGTTGGCAAAAGCCATGAAGATCATTGCGATGACTGCGATGAAAGGGCCGGCGCGTGAGAAGTTACCGGGCATACCAAGCGTTCCAATGCCGTAGACACAGCAGAATAGATTGAAGGCGGCCTTGGCGTCCTCCGCGGTGAAGAGAGCTTTGCGTGGCATGGCTGTGCGAGCAGTGAGATCACGGGCGGTGTGTGGTGGAGGTAGGCTTGAGTGGAAGATGGCAAATGTGGAAGTGAGGAAGTGAAAGCTGCGGTGTTGTGGCGGCTAACCGAGGAGTTGTGGGCGTATAGCGCCGAACAGAGGTGCTGTTGGAACTATCGACAGTTAGGACTACAGCTGCAACCTGGACTACAATCTTAAGAGGTTGTGATGGGCATTGAAGTTTGGCGATGTAGCAGTTGGATCTTTCGTGAAGGACCCAGGATTTGCCGCCAAAAGAGTCGGAGACTTTGCGACCAAAGCGTGGGGCGTCAGACTTGCATCGACCTATCACAGACAAGAACTGAAACCCTGCACCGGTCTTGTTTCTCACGATCAACACGCTGAGTGTTACATCACTGATTAACTTTTAATCAGCGTGCACATCACATTCGTGGTAGATGGGTTCAAGTGCAGCAAACGTACAGTACTTCGACGAAGTTCCTAGCAGAAAGAGACGTTTTGCTCGATGCATTCTGTTCTCATTTGCTCTTAATAAGGCAATTTGAATCGCTTCAACACAACTTAAAAATCTCAAACTAGATACTTCAGTAGCTCTTAGTGAAGTTCCGTCATTACATTGCAGTGCTCACTCACGAAGAAAGAAACTCGCGATAACATTAAACTGGTTGCACGCTTTCACCACTCGACTCTTCTTGCTTCAAATAAATAAATGAAAGCGCGTGAAGACACATTTTCGAGGTGTCTACTCTTTTGAAACCCCAGTTCCCGCGATTGATTTATGATTTACAAAACAGTGTATTGAATACACATGTTTGATAGTTGCAGACAGAATCCATGGAGAGTACATGCAAATATGGTGCAATACTGCATTGCGAAGATGCAGTTGCGTAGGACAGCTCTACTTCGTTTCGCGGCACATGCAACGTATGATACGTTGCCTCTCCGGAAGATTTCACCGCGCAGCAAATCATGTCAAATGGGCACCGCAACAGAATACTAGTACAGTACATGCACTCTTCTGCATTACTCCAAGTACAAGTACATCACGCAACCTACACACCGGTTCGGCGCTATACACCCACAACTCCTCGATTAGCCGCCACAACACCGCAGCTTTCACTTCCTCACTTCCACATTTGCCATCTTCCACTCAAGCCTACCTCCACCACACACCGCCCGTGATCTCACTGCTCGCACAGCCATGCCACGCAAAGCTCTCTTCACCGCGGAGGACGCCAAGGCCGCCTTCAATCTATTCTGCTGTGTCTACGGCATTGGAACGCTTGGTATGCCCGGTAACTTCTCACGCGCCGGCCCTTTCATCGCAGTCATCGCAATGATCTTCATGGCTTTTGCCAACGTGTATGGCGCGGTGGCTATCTGCCGCGTCATGCTGCTCGCCCCCTCGTCCGTCAAGACGTATGGAGATCTCGGTGAATGGGCAATGGGCAAACCCGGCCGCTACCTTTCCGTCATCTCTCAAATGGCCAACTGCCTGCTCGTGCCGTGTGTGTTCCTCGTGCTTGGCGGCACGCTACTGGACGGCCTCTTCCCGGAAGCCTTCAGTGCCACGACATGGATCATCCTCATGGCTCTCTCGTGTATGCCGGTGTGCCTGGTACCCACTCTCAAGGAAGGCGCTGGCGCTGCTTTCGCCGGCTGCATGGGCACCATCATTACCGATGTCATCGGAGTTGCCGTCGTCATGTACGGCATGCGTGGCCATCCAAGCATCCCGAAGCCTGACCTCAACTTCAAGCAAGTCGCTGGTGCTTTCGGCAATCTGGCCCTAGCCTACGGCGCCGGTATCGTGATTCCGGCGCTTCAGCGTCAACACAGCGACCCCACACGCATGCCTCGTGTGGTGGGAGTCACCATGACGTTCATCTCGTGCTGCTTCCTCGTTTTAGCATCTACGGCCTACTCCTCCATCGGCTGCCAGATCTCGGGCAACCTCCTGTACGCTATCTACCCGGACGCCGAGACTGGTCTGACCACGCTTGGCTTTAAGTCGGACTGGGGGATGGTCGTCCTCGCCTACCTCTTCATGCAGCTGCACATTACGATTGCTTTCTCCGTCATCCTGAACCCGGCTTTCTACATTGCCGAGCGCATTCTGCTTGGAATGCACAAGGCCCCCGTCGCTGATGTCGAGAACAACCTGCTGAACTACGGGGATATGGCCACGCCGGGTGATGCTGCCGAGCGCTCGGAGAAGCAGTCACACACTTCACGCGTCTCAAAGCGGCGTTCGTTCATCTCGGTTGCCGACAACGAGAACGTGCACCTTGACGACCCCGAGGCGGAAGCTGCCGAATACCGTGGCGCGAACGCCATCAAGTACATTATTCTGCGCCTCATCATAATCACGATTTTGGTGATCGCATCGATCATCCTGAAGGACCACTTCCACGACTTGGCGGACTTCGCGGGTGCCTCGTGCATCACGGTGAACTCGATCATCTTGCCCATCGTGTTCCTGTTGAAGAAAAGGTGGAACGTCATGCCGATCTGGGAGAAGGCTCCGGCGCTGACTGTGGTCGTGGTGTGCTTCTGCTTGGGTTGTTATGTGACGTACACGTCGGGCAAGAACCTGTTTGCCCCCAGCGACGACGATAAGGCGTTCCCGTTCTGCGCGCCGGAGTTCGAAAACGACGTGTACTATAACTACACGGCGGAACACGAAGGTTAGACTCGAGTCAAGTTTAAATTTGAATCAGACTTCTAGATCTGGGGGATTAAATTGGCGTTCTATCTGTTTTAAGCTTTATTTTACATTTTGTCTCCAAAAGAAGCCGGATATGCAATAGGGGGTTTCAAAATCAAAATATCCGAAATGCTGTGGTCTCCAGTACAAAGGAAAGCTAATTGAATTGTGTTGGTTATCTCAAAACTCTAAGTACTGCTTGGCCTTGCTTCTAGGCCACGTCTACGAACTCGTACAGCTTCTAGAAAACGCATTCTAGAACTCCAAGCACAAACTCGTGCTTTGCCCTGGATTTGCAACATGCATGGCGGCGGACACGAGATCGGCCAGGGCTGGCCACACTGCCTCCCCAGAGTCTGCCGCGTGTGAATATGTAACCGCACAGCGCGATGGTGCGTAGAGGGTGTCAGGCTTCGTCTAGTTGAGCATGGAACTCTTCATCGGCTTGGTGCTCTGCGTAGTTAGCAACCAGGTTAGGAACGTCACGCTGCATTGCTTGAAGTGGCTTCCATGAGTCTTCAATGTTCTGTAGGCCTCGCCAGGATACTAGAAGTTCCCACTGGTTCGTCGTAGTATTGTAGCGGTGGTCACGGAAACACTCGACGCCAAGCACGATGCCTTGCTTCGCAACGTGTTCCAGAACTTCTTCATCGACATCCATGCTCGCATCGTCGTAGTACTTGAGTCTAGAGCCGTGCACTTCAAAGGAATCCCCAGTAAGGAGGTGCTCAATAGTGAAAGAATACTCGTTGGCTGTAGTCACGCGATAAGGACCCACCCAGCGCACCATCAACTTATTACCACGCAATCGCTCGTCGACTCGGGACCAAAGTAGTAGAGTCTAGTCTTCTCTTTTCGATCCACAACCTCTTGATGCATCGATCGTAGACTATCACGCAACGTCTCGAGCTCCTCGTCTACGGTCTCCATGTTAATCTTCATCAACTTGTCCTTGGTCTGCATCGTACGAGGTAGCAACACCGTATCTAGTTGCGTTGGCACTTGGAGGCCTGTAAAAAGCTCCAGTGGTGCCTTCCCACCGAGTGAATTCACGGGCGTCTGGTTTAAGTTCGCCTGTACAAGAGGCATCAAATGCTCCCAGCTTTTTGTATCAAGTTGATATTCCAATAGAAGCGCCCTGACTACTTGGAGTATGTCTCGGTTGAGGCGCTCAACTGTGCCGTTTACCCACGGAGTATACACTGGCACGAACGTGTGCAATGCCTTCAATCGCTCTCGCAGGTTTTCCATCAGCTCATTCTTGAAGTGAGTTCCATTGTCGGATACCCACATCTCTGGCAGTCCAAAACGTTTTGCCCAGTCCAGTATAGCTGCCACTGTCACTGAGCTTGTAGGAGAATCGCTTGGCACTAACTCGCAGTAATGAGTTAATTCATCCTTCAGAACTAGTAAATAGCGCGTGCTTCCGTACGAATCTCCCATGAACAGGAAGTCGAAATGCAGTACCTCGTTGCGCCCTGCTGGGTCACGCTGCTCACTCCATGGCCTTTGAATGAGTTGGCTGCCCTTGATATGCTTACACAATAAGCAATCTGCTACGAAGTCCTTCACCAGTTTTCTCATCGACTTTATCCAGTACTGCGCCTGCAGCTGGCGCAACATCACGTCGGCCCCTCGGTGTGCATTCAAACCGCAGTGAGCAACGACAAGAATTCGCGTGATCAGGTCCTTTGCTTGAGTGGGAATCCACACCTTCCCCTCCACGAGAAGTAGCATGGTCTCCGATACTGTCGACTCAGTAGCACTAGAAGGCGCAAAGCGGTGATAGCGTCGCTGGGCTTCTTCAACGTGTGCCAACGAAGGCCACACAAAAGTTTCATCATGGAGCGGTCGAAGACGCGAGACTTCACGAGACCCCCGAGTGCGAACAGCTTTGACCGTAACGTGAGGTGTTCTAGCGGGAACAAGCCAGCGAGACACTAAGTCTGCCCACACATTGTCAGATCCCTTGACATGTTCAATTTCGTAGCGATAGTCCGACAGCATCAAGGCCCAACGTTGAAGCTTCCCGCGTACATGCTTGCGGATTTCAGTGTGTGGGCAGAAGATCTGGATCAAATTTGCGTGATCGCAGAACAGCTTAAATCCTGCTGCCCGATGCAGCAAATACTCTAAGTCCTTGGCCGCCTTGATAATGGGGTATCCCTCCTTCTCTGCAATCGACCAGTGAAGCTGAGCTCCCTTAAACATACCGCCTTTGCAGATGAGAAGCTCATGGGGTTGGTCCGTCAAGCTCATAGAATCGTCCCAGCTCTCCACTTGAGAAACGATTAGCGACCAACCTCGGTCCGAAGCATCCGTCGTCACACACACGGTAGCCGTCTCACTCGGTAACGCTAGTCTCGTTGACCTGGCCACACAGTCAAGGAACTCTCGGTATTGAGTCTGCTCTTCCGACGTCCACGTGAGCGTGAGTCCTTCTGCGTAGCGCTTCTTCCGACTGTGTCCATCAAAAGCCTCCTCCAGTTTCACTTGAAGCGGAGCTGCGAACCGGGCGAACTGCACAATGGATTCACGTAGCCAATTGGCTGCACAGAGTAGCTTCTGTAAATCTGCCGCTGTGGCTGGGAGCGGTAGTGAACACAACGCAGCCACTCGCTCCGGATCGTGGCGGACGCCCTCGCCATCAATTAGTCGTCCACACCATGAAATCTCACGTGCAAATAGGCAGCTCTTGTTTGCATTGAGCTTCAATCCGAACTCTCGGAGGCGAGCAAAGAACTTCCTAAGCACTGCAATGAATTCTTCCGCTGTCTTGGCGAACACAACAATGTCGTCCACCCAGATCAGCACGTTGTCATACAGCATGTCACGAAAGACCTCCTGCATTTGGTTTTGGAAGTGGATCGGCGAGTCTGTCGCCCCCTGTGGCACCCGTGTGGGTGTGTACACAGTATCATTCGTGATGAAGCTGAAAAATTCACGGCAGTCGGGATGCAGCAATAGCTGCCAGAATCCCTTAAAGAGATCAAATGTTGCGAAGAAACAAGCACCTTTGACCTTCGCTATCACCACGAGGAGGTTCGGCATTGCCCCAGCGATGGGGACAGTGCGCTTGTTAACCGGACGATAATCGGTAGCGCAGCGAAAGTCTTCGATGGGACCCTTCTTGCGAACCGGGATGACAGCACATGCCCACCGGCTCTGATTGTTGCGTACCACGAGCTCAAACTCTTCCAGTTGACGGCCATATTCCCGAAGAAACTTGGTTTTTGCCTCGGAGTATTGTCGAGGCTTCGTTCGATATGGCGCAGAACCATCGACCAGGACAACACGCAGTGGTTCAATTTTTGCCGGCGGGTCCGCACCTAACTTCGTCCTCCATAGATCTAACTCGTCCGTCGCTGCCTCCCGTAGCGCTTTCACCAATTCTTGCGGAAATCCCGCCTTCACCGCATCGTCTATCATTACATCGAGGCGTTCCATTATCTCCGTTGAAGTTGTCTGGCCTACAATATCATCCTCTGGAATGTCATCTGCATCATCATCTGTGCCGACTTTGGTAGCAAGTTGTTCTAGTAGCTGATCCACATTGATCCCTAGCGACTTTAACGTCCGATCACCAAGCAAAAACTCGTCCGCATCGCCCTCAATTACCAAACATTGCACTCTGCGCAAATTTACCGGTCCAGCTGCCGTTAATAGCTGGACGTCTACTTCACATTGTTCGTTGCAGTGCACAACTCGTCCATCAGCCACTTCAACTTCCATGGGTACTGCTAGCCTCTTCACCACGAGGGCAGCATCCAGTTTAGCGATCTCCTGCACTAGGCGCCGTGTAATTACGTCGTAGTCTGCACCAGTATCTGCCCGGAAAGGAACTTCCAGCTTACCATTCAAAATGGCAGCACGATCACCGGGCTGTACCATTGATCTTACTGTCTTTGCACGTAAGCGCTGGTTCATCATATCATTCATGCGTTTTAGAGCTGCTGCCTTATCGTCTTCGCTAGCAGTGGGGCAATCTTTCACCCAGTGTGCTCCCTTGCACACGAGACAACCATCGCGCGGCGGAGCGCGTGGTTTCGCATCTTCAGGCTTTTTCTGGTTACCCTTGCTGCCTGCCTGCTGCTGATTCTGCGAGCCTTTGCTCTTGAACGAGGATACCAGTTTCTTGCTGCTGCTGCTGCTTGTCCTCGGGTTGATAGAAGTCTTATCCACTTGCTTGATTTCTTTGGAAAGTCTATGGTAATGCTGTTGCTCACGGGCACGTTCCACTAACGCCTCGTAGAGCGCGATGTCGTCCTTCTTCAAGACTGGTTTGGCAATGGTTAGACGCTCAATCTCCAGCTTCAGCATGTCGGGCGCGATGTTCTTTAGTAGGTACTTGCATCGTAGCTTCATGCGTTCGTCATAATTTGGTTCATTTTCACGACCACTGCCCAGAATTCCACCTAGACCGTGATCCTCCACGATCTTATCAAAAAGCACGAAATAATCTACCACACGAGCTTCGGTGTCCTCAATCCTGAGGTTCATCTTCAGTTTGTCCTTGAAGAGCTGATCCATGTCTGGGATGTGGCTGTTCTGCAGCGCTGAGCAACGCCGTGTTATCGCCAGGCCGAGGTCTTCATCGGTCACGTCAGCCACTCGCTTCTTCAGCACGAAGCGAGCAAGGTGGTCACTCAGGCTCGGAGGCTGAACTACCTCAAATACCGGTTGCGGAACGGTCATTTCAACGTCACCGTCCGCGTCTGTAGCCATGTTGCTTGTATTTGGCTTCACGCCTTGCAGGTCGACTTGAAAATACAGCGGTCAACCCGCTTCTTCCTCTTGCTGCGGCTTCTGGTTCCTCCAGAAAGTATACTTTGTGGTCTCCAGTACAAAGGAAAGCAAATTGAATTGTGTTGGTTATCTCAAAACTCTAAGTACTGCTTGGCCTTGCTTCTAGGCCACGTCTACGAACTCGTACAGCTTCTAGAATACGCATTCTAGAACTCCAAGCACAAACTCGTGCTTTGCCCTGGATTTGCAACATGCATGGCGGCGGACACGAGATCGGCCAGGGCTGGCCACAAATGTGTACGTATTTCAAAACCGGAAAGTTTGATTCTGAAGCCCCTTAGCGGGGTTCCTAACTAAATCGGATTTTGAAATCCGAGAGTGTTTTGCCCGGTACCCAGTCCAAAACCCGCATGCGGTACCATGTACCGTCTTCAAAAAATTGATACCAAACAATTCTTATTTATTTATATATATATTTTTAATTAATATGCAGCGAGTTGCAGCCGACAACTGTAGCCTTCCGCTGCCTTCGCGGTGGAGATTCCTGATCATCCAGCTCGTGAAGGCGTCTACACGTAGTCTACAACATATCGTCGTCGTACTCTGTTGACAGGTGGATGTGAGCTCGAGGTGGAAAGATGAAGACTGATGTACTATGTAGCTTCTTTAACCCCAATCTCCTTTAAGCACTCCATCACTCCCAGCAACTCAGCAGTTGTTTGCGATGCTGCGACGAACTCGGACCCCGTAGTTGACAGCGCAACGCATGCTTGCTTCATGTGGAGCCGTACCACGACCACACCAGCAACCATGATCACTCCACCTGTTACAGACTTTCTGTCCTTCTTGTCTGACGCGTAGTTAGCGTCGTTAAATGCTTCAACCAGCACGCCGTCCTTGTTTAGCGCATCCGTGTCCGTATTCACCACGAATTTCACCTCCTTTGTGCCCTTCAAGTACTTCGCGATCTTCTTCGCGAGTCTCCAATCTGCTGCTTCCGGTGCGTACGCGTTCCACGGCGCTCAATGTACAGCAAAAACCACATCCAGCCTCGTACATCTCACTATCCATAGTAAGCTCTGACTAACGACTGACATGTTTGCACTGTAGGACGACTCGGATTTCCAGCTCCGCCGCTGGGTAGAAGCTTTCCAGGCTTCTCGTCCTCCTGCTCGCCCCCAATTGGTGTTCGCACTGCTGCTGCTTTGTCCATGCCCAACTTCGTCACCATGTCCTGAATGACCTGCTCCTGGCTCAGCGTCTAGCCATTCTTGTCATCGTAGTTAAATGCGATTCCCAAGAACTTTGAGCCTACACCCAGATCCTTTAGCTCCACAATCTTCATGTCATCGAAGAACTTGTCTACCTTCTTCACCGCCGTACCAGTAACCAGGGTATCGTCTACGTATATACCCACCAGGGTCATACCGACCACTTCCGCTTTAACATACTGACAACTGTCTGTATAACACTGGTGAAACCCCAACTTCACCAGGATACTGTGCAGTAGGTGATTCCAAAGCCGACCTGACTGCTTCAATCCGTATAGACCTTCTCAAGGATCAACGCCAACTCCTACTAATTCTTCACTCCTAGTGCCTTGAGCTCTTCATCCGTGAACCCCATTCCTTGTTGGATTAGTAGGATAATGACCAAATCCTTCTCCTTTTTGGCCTTCGCGTAGGCGCTTGGTCGTCTCCGTGACGTGCTGGAACCCCCCATATTCGCGACACCATGTAGTGAATCGTAGGCATCAAGCCTGATTCCGCCGCCATCAAGTTTGACGAACAGACAGTGAGCAATCTGGTAAATCCAGGTTGATCACAGACGGAGAGATGTCTGACTCTGGTGCATCCAAGTCAGCAATCTCCACCAGGCCAAACATTTATGGATCTTGTAGGACAGGCCGCCAATGATCCAAGTGGAATCTCTGGCTGTCTTGCATGTTGCCCCTGTTGCTGTCGTCAGCATAAGGACTGTATACTCTCATTGAGACGGAAGGGTGGTGACGACTATTCTATCCTCTCACTTTACAAACTGCTAGCTACTGCACAAGCTGCATCAATACACTTGGCTACAAGTTTCCTGCAGGATCGCTACCTGCATTGCTTTGTGTTTGGTGTTGCTTCAACCTCCGGAAAAGACCACACACCACCACGATTACCCTGTCAGACACGATATCGAGCACTGCCGAGAACGTATAGAAGTAGTCAACTCCAAATTCCTGCTTGTCACCACGTGCCACCAATCTCGCTTTGTAGCATTCAATGCTTCCGTCCGCATGCGTCTTGAGCTTAAACACCCATTTGGTGTGCAGACACTTTCCCCCGGGTGGTTTCTTGGTCACTCTCCACGTGCCGTTTTCCCCTAGAGCCTCGGGCCCTTCCTTAATCGCCTATGCCCACTTGTCAGGACGCGTGTCCTTCATCGCCTGGTGATAATAGTTGGGGTCTTCATGCACTACCGCATTAAATATGCCTAGGGGCACGTGCTTTGCACCCATATTTCTCGTTCTCATGTGAGTTGTAGACAATTCTTCAGCAGGAAGCCGTGCTTCGTCATCGCTGTTAACTCCTTCCAATTCTGCTTCTACTGTTGTCTTGTCTCTCTTACAACTGGACTTCTTCTTCCTTGATCTCGTCTTTCTGGGCTCCGGGTTCTTTGTGCCGTCCTTGGCCTTGGTTGGCGCCGCCGACTCCGCCGTCGTGGACGTCTCCTTCCATTTCGTAGCCGGTTCACGATCTTCAATAGCTCGCTTCAGTTCAGGGTCTTCACGCTCGAGCTGTGTCTGCAGCTGTGAGTTCTGTTTACCGTCCAGATTTCCTACGTTCCTGGTGTGCTGGGTGGTTACCACGATCCTGTCCTTAGGCAAATTATCCTTGAGTCCTTTTGTGACGGAGTGCTGTCGATAGCATTCCGTCGGCATTGAAGTGCAAGTTGATGCACTGTAGTGCAATCTACATATCTCTACATGTACCCACTTTGTGATTGGCTAAAACTAGATTTTGGTAATATGCCAATGTGGTTTACGCCATTCAGCTGAGACATTGAGACAATCTCATTGGCTGAAATTCGAGAAGGTTCTCGAAGCTTGATTAGGGGACGCCCGGAGTCAAGTCAACATTGCTACGTGGAAGTTTATAGGAAAATCATTGGTAGATAGCCAAATCAGAAGATAGGAAAAGATAGGCTCTAGGATACACTTTACTGGATATTTGAGAGAGCTCTGTGAGCCACCAGTAGCTTAGGACCGTAAGAGCCTTCCTCATTTCAATTCACTTTTCAATTTACCAACAACCTCTCAGTGGTCCCTCAACTGGCTACGCCTCCCTGGGTCTTCGCTCCGCCGTCCAAGTCCGGCCTCAGCTTCCTCGCCCCCGCGCGCACGCTGTGTTACACCTTTAGTTTCATCGTTTTTGCCAACGATCATGCCGACTTGGGCTCTCGGTTGCCAGGATTTCTTGCCAGGATCACGATAGGCAGTGCACGGACTCCTGAACGTATCAATGCCCGATAAACTCGGCACACTACCAGTTAACATCCCCAACGGGGACCTCCTCTTCGTGTTCGCTCTACACGAGCTCCTATTTAACACGTACGCAGCATACTCGACTGCATCCCAGTGGATAACCATTAGCGAACAACATGCATCTCGCCACGTTCAGTATCGTGCGATGCATCGGCTCAGCCTTGCCGTTCAACGCTTGATTCTCGCGCTCGCTTAACATGTCCACGTTGACATATTCCTTGCCGCCATCCGTCCTTAGAACACGAATTCTGCAATTGAATCTCTCCTTAAATACACTAAGAAATGTTCAAACCTCTTGTAGCTTCAACCTTGTTCTTCGCCAACAACACTCGCACGTAATACGTCGAGTAGTTGATGATGTTGATCATATATCTGTTACCACGTCAATCTCTAGGCGTTATGGGCCCTTGATATCGCTACCAACAACCCCGCTGATCTTGCCAATTGAGCGCTCAAACCCGTGTCTTTCTTCTACTGATTCACTTTGCTCTGTTTGCACTACACGCAAGTTAAGCAGTTTAGACGCTCTCTGCTCGTGAGTTTGATCCCTCCATCAGCCATGCGTTCTGAGGAATTACCGTGATCCTGCAGAAAAGTACTGGATTGCATGTTTCAAGTACCCGTGCTACCACAATTCAGTTGAAATAAGTTAAGTTCGTATATTGTTCCTGCAAACGTCACAACGCAAACTTATTGTCGGAGCCGAGCTGAACTTTAAGCTATCGTTTAAAAACCTCAGCTAGTTTATGGTCTAGTCAAAGCCGGAACAAGTTAGTTTTCATTTTCGTTTGAAGAAGCCCAAGAAACGCCTCCGGTCTATCGCAATGGCCGCTTTGTATTTGACGCCTCCGATCTAGACATTACACACGAGATCGGACTACTGCGTGGAAATATGATATTTGTGAGACAGACCAGGGTCAAGGCGAACAACTTTGGTAATGCTACATTCGCCTGTAACTCTCAATGGAATGCAGTTCTTAGACCAGGAGACAAGTCAGGATCGGAAAATCTGGGAAGTGGAAGGTCACTCACGCCAATTTAGCCCACAACCATCTCAAATTTGTTGGTACTAAACCTTACTCGAGCTCCGTGTGCTGAAGACTCAATTCCACGTGCCAAGACTAAGCGCAATACTACGCAGCAAATGAGCAAGTTTACCACGGAACTATTGCCAGCACACAATGGGTATGTCTGGAGTAACAATTCGGGCTTTCTGAAGTCAAACCGTAGAGCGCGACGCGCTGACGGAGAGTTCTACGAAGTAGAGTAAATTTGGGCGAAAAGGAGGGTAAATTACCTTGTGTTCTATCTAATATAGTGGGTTGGGCATTGTGATTCACTGGTGTGACCCACAACGTCTGGACAGCTTACATCTTCACGCTTTTCGTGAACTGCCGTGGGAGTCTACTAGAAACGTTTCAGCGCGCTTGAAGATGGTTTTTGAGAGTGTTTCAACTGATTTTGTGTGGGTTTACCAGTCTACGCGACGAAGAAGACGCCGGCGCCAGCCAAAACGACGCAGTGCGAGACTTAGCCAGAAGTCATGTTTGCTCGGATACAACTGCACTTCATTGCTCATGTGACTACTGTGGTTAAGTTCGGTAGATCGAACTTAATATCTTAGTGACATATTTCCACTGTCCCCGTGGATAATCCAGTACTTATCTACTGGATCAAGGTAATTCCTTCATGCGTTCTACAGTATCAAATGCCCAATGCCCCAGTCTCTTGTGCAGCCCCAGTCTCTTGTGCAGCTCCAGTAGTGTCGTCTCCGTCACTGCATCTTCTAGCTCTTGAGCTGGATCTTGCACAGCTTTAGTCACTGCGTGAACCCTCGCTTCTGTACCCCTCTGTATGTCACCGACTCTGTTGACCCACAGAACCTGGTTGCGTCTGAAGACCTCGAAGATCCGCACTCTGGTCTTCTTCAGCACAATGTAGCTCTCACTAACTATACGCTCGAGGTACGCGCTCCTCTCTTCCAACATACCGTAGCTTATAATGCTATCCGACAGGTGCTCACCATAATACACCTCCGAGAACTCGATCACCATCTTGTTACCATCCACAGTCGTTCCCAATATGACATCACCTTCCTTAGTGATTCGAATAAACCAGCGATTTTGGAACTAATGTCACAGGCCACCATGTTTCCCAGCATCTTGTCATCCTTCACGAGATGCACGCTGGATCCACTGTCTAAAATCCACATGTCTGACTTCACGTCTGTTCCTGATCGTACTTCTAGTGTAACCTTCGTCTCTTAATCATCTTTGTGTGGTGAACCGAATAAGAAGATATCCTGGAAAGGCAGTCCCAGCCACGAACCCGAAGAGGGCCGGAACAAGCGACAGGGGCGACCTGTGATACCCAGGTCTGAGGCGAATCAGACGAAGGCATGAGGGATCCCGACCGGGAACAGGCAAGAACGATGCCCGCGGCGGGTCGCTGGTGGAACCTAGGAGCGTGCGACGAACCGAAGGAGTGATTATCGGCGCGTGACCCTACGGGGCTCAGTAAAAGTTCCTGCAAGGCCGATCCGTGCTCCGTGGAAGAAGCGCGACCAAGGTGGATTCGGGACAAGTCAAGGTACACGCGGATCCAAGATACACGCGGATCCAAGATACACGCGGACCCCAGCGTCGGAGGTCACTGTACTGGCCCGATCCAACTTCTCGGAAGGCGATCAAGCGGGATCACGCGACGATCGACCCGACTAAGTACGACATCGTCTCCCGATTAAGTATCGCATCAGCTCCCGATCAGGGTTAGGGGAACCCGTATAGAGATCAGCCATGTAGCCAGTGTCGGGTGATCGAAGGATAGTAAATCAGGATGGGACTAGTAGGCATAGGAATAACCATAAACAGAATCGAATTTGCTCTGAGCCACTCAAGTGCCTTCGCCACGCCTGGAACCGGGAAATACATTGGCCCTACAAGCGTCTGGAAGGTAAGGATACGTGACTTAGTATAGTGGTTAAGACTGGATAATATATTGGCCAGCTTTGCCCTATCTAGTGATCTATCCTTTAAGTGCAAACCCCGGATCGGAAGGAATTGGCTGCTTGGCCTGACGATCCCGTCGATTCTCACCCTCTTAAGACCCCCGCTATCGGAAGCGGCAAGCAACGGAAAGGAAGGGGCTAGATCCCCGATATTGGACTACTACAAGACCTGGATCGAAGACCAGGCCCCCGGATCAAGGCTCGAGAACTCGCCTACGACCCGGAACAACTACCCCGAGGTGAAGTGAAGAACTTCCACGCTACCTCAAACCCCTACGTCCCACAAGACCTTCTTCTTGTCCTACAAGACATCTTCAGGAGTCACCTGGAAGAGCGTAACCCGCCTACCGACGGGTACACAAGGTAAATACTACACACAGCTAGATCACGGATCATCGGGGGACCCCCTCCGTTAGTCGGTGTTTGGGCGCTAGTGGCGATCGAGACCTGCCTCAACGAGATTTTGGCAGATCCGCTCCACCACATTTGTCTTTGCTTGGGCAGTCTCTCGCTAGACCTCCAACTTGTCGCAATTGAAACACGTACGGGTCTCTTTGCCTCCGACACGTGCGACTGACCTGACTGCTTGTCTGCCTTGGGCGCCTCGACCCCTTCAGATATTGCCGCAACCACCTTGACCACGGGTTCTTGCTATATCATGTTTTCTTCAAAATGAATTGCAAAAGCGACTAACTCTGTAACTTGATGTAGGTAGTCCACCCGCTGCGAATTCAGACGTGTCAACATCGCACTTCGTAGATTCGCTGGTGCCGACTTTCATAGACTCTGTAGTACATGTAAGTCCGAACAACCCGATCTTTCTGTCACATAGGTCAGATACTGATAGCGATCTGTCCATGTGCGATCTTTCAACTTCTCAAACGTCATTAGCTGTAGCCCCCCCATAACGGCTGAAATTCTTGTCATGTATGGAATCAACATTCGGTTCATGACATGTTCGAGTGTAGGTGACTCTGCAGTCCACAACGGAAGCATCCTCTCGAAATAGACAAGCGCTATACCGTCTAGATTTCCGTTCAAGACCAAGATACTAAAGTCATCTGGCCAGTCGCCTCCACACATCTGCTGTGCTGTACCAAGTCTCTGTAGGAAGCGCAGACCTCACGCTCTGAAGTCCGCACCGAGACCTGGATACACCTCTTTGCCAGAAAATTTGGTAAATCCCGGCCAAGCAAGGTCGCGGGACTTCGGTAACATAACTCCGAAGTTCACAGGCGGTGTAAACTGTGCTGCCGGTGTCTCCACATTCTGGCAGTCTTGGACTCGCTACCCGCTCTGCCGGCCATCTTTGCGCCACCGGCGTTGGAGCCGCTGCTTTCACCGCCGTCATTGGTTCGTCAAGAGATCTGAGCCGCATTCTGCTGTTCACCTTTAGGAAATCAGCGAACGCACTCGACCCGAGCAACTATGCTCGAATGGTGATGCGTCAGCAGGCTGCTGCTGTTGTGTCTGGAATTTTCCCTGGTTGTTCATCCGTTGAGCCGGCTATTTTGCCATATTTTCCAGTAGTTCTCCAAGTCGATCCATGCGCACGGAGCTCGCGTCAGAGTTACCGCTGCCTCTTTGAGCATTCGACGCACCAGCGTCGGAGTGCGACCCTTCAAACAGTTCAAACGGGTCAGAAACCACGTTTAATTCTTAAACACTTGGCCGTCGTTGCGCGCCGTCGGAACCCTTTGGGCTCAGGTAGCGCGTGCTGTGTCCAAGCCGCACAGAAGATTGTATCTTAGTAATAGGGCATTTCAAGCCAGAAAGGGGGATTTTGTATTTCAAAATCCACCAGCATAAGGGCAGGTGCATTTTGAAAAGCAAAATACACATCAGAAGTGACAATTTTGATGGAAATGCAGTTGTAATGTATCATTTTTACTGGTACTTCGGAGGGAATTATCCAGTATACCTAACAAAATACCCCGGTATTTCGGCCTTCTTCAAGGTGCAAAACCAAGCCGATTCGTTGAACTTGAAACTCCCTATTATTGGCGCTCGTAAGTTTGATCCTCGATATCTTACTAGTCCGTCTTCATATACACTGTGTGATTCACTTTCCTGTATGCTAGTCATTGACACTTTTGCATCTCCTGTAGTTTCAGTTTTCCCCACTGAATAGCAACGAAACACTGGAGAAATCCTTGTTGTTGTGAGGGTGTTTTGTACCCTTTCTGTAACGGGGTTACACGTACAAGTGGCTACACCACTTGTAACTCTAACAGTTAAGATAACTGTTAGAGGTTGGAAATGGACCTCAGACCTTGGTGTGCTGTACACACCAATGGCTACATGGGCGAGCCACATCATTGAGTGGTTCGCGTGCATTTGTGCATGTTATTGGTAGAAAACAACGGATTTCTACCAATCAATGCCCTTCACGGAAGCAGAGATTCTGCTAACCACACGTTGGCTGATCCTTTAGAAATAGATTAAACATTTTTAGGAGGTTCCATAATGGCTTTGTGCCAATTCAATAACAGTTCTCATTTTACGGTATTTTGCAGTTTAAATTGTTATATTTGATTTAAATATACTTATCAGATTAAGTATATTTAAATTAAGTCTATCTTAATTGCACGCTTCCTCATACACGTAAGCGCACGTGTACGCCACCTAGTGGGTCTAAGTAGACCCATTACACTTTCTGGTGTACCTCGTAGCTACTTCCATGCTCTCTACTCGGACCAAGACTTGAGACGGATCAACATGAGCTTTCAAGGTGATCAATCTGTCAAAGAGAACCGCTCGTATGTTGTCCTTGTGGCTACCTCTGTAATCTCCAGTTACCTGTTCTGCTGCTGCCAGTTGCCACTGATCTGGGTGGTGGTGATAGATCACCCATGCCCCTTTCAAAATGTGCGGCTTGTCTTGCCCGGCATTATATTTCACGATCCATTTTTCCAGGCTTCCACCACTGAGCTGTTCGACTGTGCTCATGACTTTCATACACATTTCCGTACAGTATCCTTGGATTTTTGTTGCTCGCTGGCTTGCCCCGCCTTGGCTACCGCTTTGATTTGGTAAACACCAGCCGCCCAGACAATTTCCTGCGCATCCTCTTTAGTATAGACCACTCCCACAAACATTGCTCGGTTACGAAGTCTCCATAACACTACTAGAGTGAATGTCGTCCATACTATCCAAATCGTTCGCATTGCTTGTTCGTAATCTTGTGTCCATCTAGTCATGCACTTCTAAGCCGCTGCGAAAACCACGGTGGGCAGTGTTGGCTGATGCAATTGCTGACAGCAAGGACTCTCTCTCTCTCTCTGATTGAGCTGTAGGGTGGTCCATCCACTGGACTATCCATCGTTTCTACGGTGCTTGAGCTTTCTCGCAACTCCAAACTGTATGACCCATTGTTTCCTTTGAGCATTTGCATTTTAGATCAGGGCAATCTTGGTGTTCTGGATAACTCTCGTATAAAAGTTTCAGTCTCCTCATCGCCAACCGATATGTCGTCCAGTTCTGATAATGAGTGCACAAGCCGGTGTTATTCCAAACTGCTTCCGGCTCTACTCCATCGCTTCTTCTCCCCAATTTTCATTTACTGTATATTTATTCGATTGTTTGTCCATCGTTTTACTGCTGTGTTTTACGTTCTTCTTGAAGAATCGTGATCTTTGCTTGCGAAGACAGAACCCAAGTTTTTGAGTGGTTACTTCGTTCTCAAGTTTCCACAGGTATTTGGTAGGGCAACATTATCCTGGAACGCCATCCCCTTATCAAGTATCATACCCTCAATCAGTTAGAAATGTTTAGTTAGTTCCGACTCTGGCCAGACTGTTAGAATTCTCCAGGAGAAACCTTCACTATCCCTTCCTCCTTGAGTACTAGCTTGCTGTCTCCTTCCTGAAGTCATAATCCTAGTGTATCTGGAGTATCCTGATGAGCCCCAAGATACTTGCGTAGGTTTGGTCGTACCAATCCGCGATCAAATCGCACATCTAGAAAAGCAGTTATCATCTTGGTCTCAATAGTTACTGCATTACCATAGAAATACAATTAATACCACTTTCGACCAAATCTCACCGGCGAAAACTACCTAAGCCTGTGCAACCGTCTTTTTTATTTAAACGATTGTATTGATTTCATTATAATGAGCTAGTCACAGTACAGCAATACAATTATCAAGTATAACGTTCGCTTATGGTAGATCTCCAAAATACCAGAGATGCTGACAGAACGGGAAAAAAGGCTATACACCTCTTATGTTGTACGTGCAACATATGGGAAGTTAGGGATTAATTTATCAGATCCTGAAACTTGCTGAGTTTGGGGAAACATTTCGGGTTGCTGCAACAGTCGCTGCTATGACGGTTTGGTTCGTTTCGATGGCTTCGCTCCAGATGCGAATTAGATGGACTCGCTTCTGTTGGCGTCTGAACTCAAGTGTGAGCTAACGCAGGACAAAAAAGCGTTCGCCTTTATCAGTATCCTTTGATAAACCCGCGGGGATTCTAGGAACTTCCATGTTCCTTAACGTGAGAACAACACTACTTTGTTTTACTTACAGGTAAGAATTACTGGCGGTAGAGTCCATGGTTAGCAGATAAAGAGCACCACCTGTTAGTGATTTCGAACGGTTTATTTGATTCCAAACTCGTGGGCTTCGAGTGCACAATTTTGTTCAAATGGTGGGTTGCAGCTCGGGATTAGGTTTTAATTTCAGATGTTTGGTCCACATTTTGATACTTGATGGTTCTGCTAAAGACCTCCATTGAAGAGAAAAGCGTGACGAAAGTAATGGAAAAATGTGTAAATAAATGAAAGGACTATATATATGATCTCGGCGATAGATATCTATCGCCAGGGTTTTCGGGCGCATTTCCGCCCCTTAGTTTAGGCATCGCGGGTCCACTTTTCCCTCTATCGAAGGGTCCAGAAAACCCAAACTTAATATTCGGTACCTCTGGAAATTAACTTTGGGCGTTTCCGCGCCCTGGTCCGATGCAAGCATACACACATTTCGGCCTGTAGCGAAGCCAAAAATCGTTGTTTCCAACAACAACAAAAAAAAGACACACATCAGTGATTTGTATGTAGCATGCGTGTAGCAGTCTACTGTGTATAAAAAGGACATTTGTGCATGGCCATTTATCGATAGCCATATCTCACCACATCGTGCTCTGGTGGACCTGAAATTTTGCAAGAGTGCACTTTTGGCCGCATTGCCTTTATTCGAGAGTATATACATCTGTTTTAGCATCACATTATAGCCAATCAGAGATCTTTATAACTCAGAATGCTGGTAAAGCCTACCTTACGAGTGAAACGATGTATGCGCCTATATGCGACGAAGTGACAAGTGTCTATATGGTTGTACCATGACACCACCATATGGGAAGTGACCAATGAGCATGCAGATGTGTACTATACTGGATTCAAGGGAATAGTAGCTCGCCACGTGCTCCCATCTTCTTGCTCGCGCCTGGGTGTCGATCCACAATCTTTACATAGACGGTACGACGTTTTGTTGCGGTTAGGGGACCTGCCACCAGTACCAATCCATCCGTCTCGATCTGTAGATGTGTAGATGTGTAGATGTGTTTTGCACTGCGAGTTGCTCGCTAACGCCAACTTTTGAGCCCACAGCGCCGTCTCGAAGGTACACAAGCGCCGCTCGGATGCCGCTCCGCTCGGATGCTATATATATGATCTCGGCGATAGATATCTATCGCCAGGGTTTTCGGGCGCATTTCCGCCCCTTAGTTTAGGCATCGCGGGTCCACTTTTCCCTCTATCGAAGGGTCCAGAAAACCCAAACTTAATATTCGGTACCTCTGGAAATTAACTTTGGGCGTTTCCGCGCCCAGGTCCGATGCAAGCATACACGCATTTCGGCCTGTAGCGAAGCCAAAAGTCGTTGTTTTCAAAAAAAAGAAAAAAAAGACACACATCAGTGATTTGTATGTAGCATGCGTGTAGCAGTCTACTGTGTATAAAAAGGACATTTGTGCATGGCCATTTATCGATAGCCATATCTCACCACATCGTGCTCTGGTGGACCTGAAATTTTGCAAGGGTGCACTTTTGGCCGCATTGCCTTTATTCGAGAGTATATACATCTGTTTTAGCATCACATTATAGCCAATCAGAGATCTTTATAACTCAGAATGCTGGTAAAGCCTACCTTACGAGTGAAACGATGTATGCGCCTATATGCGACGAAGTGACAAGTGTCTATATGGTTGTACGATGACACCACCATATGGAAAGTGACCAATGGGCATGCAGATGTGTACTATACTGGATTCAAGGGAATAGTAGCTCGCCACGTGCTCCCATCTTCTTGCTCGCGCCTGGGTGTCGATCCACAATCTTTACATAGACGGTACGACGTTTTGTTGCGGTTAGGGGACCTGCCACCAGTACCAATCCATCCGCCTCGATCTGTAGATGTGTAGATGTGTAGATGTGTTTTGCACTGCGAGTTGCTCGCTAACGCCAACTTTTGAGCCCACAGCGCCGTCTCGAAGGTACACAAGCGCCGCTCGCTCGGACGCCGCTCCGCTCGGATGCTATATATATGATCTCGGCGATAGATATCTATCGCCAGGGTTTTCGGGCGCATTTCCGCCCCTTAGTTTAGGCATCGCGGGTCCACTTTTCCCTCTATCGAAGGGTCCAGAAAACCCAAACTTAATATTCGGTACCTCTGGAAATTAACTTTGGGCGTTTCCGCGCCCTGGTCCGATGCAAGCATACACACATTTCGGCCTGTAGCGAAGCCAAAAGTCGTTGTTTTCAAAAAAAAGAAAAAAAAGACACACATCAGTGATTTGTATGTAGCATGCGTGTAGCAGTCTACTGTGTATAAAAAGGACATTTGTGCATGGCCATTTATCGATAGCCATATCTCACCACATCGTGCTCTGGTGGACCTGAAATTTTGCAAGGGTGCACTTTTGGCCGCATTGCCTTTATTCGAGAGTATATACATCTGTTTTAGCATCACATTATAGCCAATCAGAGATCTTTATAACTCAGAATGCTGGTAAAGCCTACCTTACGAGTGAAACGATGTATGCGCCTATATGCGACGAAGTGACAAGTGTCTATATGGTTGTACGATGACACCACCATATGGAAAGTGACCAATGGGCATGCAGATGTGTACTATACTGGATTCAAGGGAATAGTAGCTCGCCACGTGCTCCCATCTTCTTGCTCGCGCCTGGGTGTCGATCCACAATCTTTACATAGACGGTACGACGTTTTGTTGCGGTTAGGGGACCTGCCACCAGTACCAATCCATCCGTCTCGATCTGTAGATGTGTAGATGTGTAGATGTGTTTTGCACTGCGAGTTGCTCGCTAACGCCAACTTTTGAGCCCACAGCGCCGTCTCGAAGGTACACAAGCGCCGCTCGGATGCCGCTCCGCTCGGATGCTATATATATGATCTCGGCGATAGATATCTATCGCCAGGGTTTTCGGGCGCATTTCCGCCCCTTAGTTTAGGCATCGCGGGTCCACTTTTCCCTCTATCGAAGGGTCCAGAAAACCCAAACTTAATATTCGGTACCTCTGGAAATGAACTTTGGGCGTTTCCGCGCCCTGGTCCGATGCAAGCATACACACATTTCGGCCTGTAGCGAAGCCAAAAGTCGTTGTTTTCAACAACAACAAAAAAAAGACACACATCAGTGATTTGTATGTAGCATGCGTGTAGCAGTCTACTGTGTATAAAAAGGACATTTGTGCATGGCCATTTATCGATAGCCATATCTCACCACATCGTGCTCTGGTGGACCTGAAATTTTGCAAGGGTGCACTTTTGGCCGCATTGCCTTTATTCGAGAGTATATACATCTGTTTTAGCATCACATTATAGCCAATCAGAGATCTTTATAACTCAGAATGCTGGTAAAGCCTACCTTACGAGTGAAACGATGTATGCGCCTATATGCGACGAAGTGACAAGTGTCTATATGGTTGTACGATGACACCACCATATGGAAAGTGACCAATGGGCATGCAGATGTGTACTATACTGGATTCAAGGGAATAGTAGCTCGCCACGTGCTCCCATCTTCTTGCTCGCGCCTGGGTGTCGATCCACAATCTTTACATAGACGGTACGACGTTTTGTTGCGGTTAGGGGACCTGCCACCAGTACCAATCCATCCGCTCGATCTGTAGATGTGTAGATGTGTAGATGTGTTTTGCACTGCGAGTTGCTCGCTAACGCCAACTTTTGAGCCCACAGCGCCGTCTCGAAGGTACACAAGCGCCGCTCGGATGCCGCTCCGCTCGGATGCTATATATATGATCTCGGCGATAGATATCTATCGCCAGGGTTTTCGGGCGCATTTCCGCCCCTTAGTTTAGGCATCGCGGGTCCACTTTTCCCTCTATCGAAGGGTCCAGAAAACCCAAACTTAATATTCGGTACCTCTGGAAATGAACTTTGGGCGTTTCCGCGCCCTGGTCCGATGCAAGCATACACACATTTCGGCCTGTAGCGAAGCCAAAAGTCGTTGTTTTCAACAAAAAGAAAAAAAAAGACACACATCAGTGATTTGTATGTAGCATGCGTGTAGCAGTCTACTGTGTATAAAAAGGACATTTGTGCATGGCCATTTATCGATAGCCATATCTCACCACATCGTGCTCTGGTGGACCTGAAATTTTGCAAGGGTGCACTTTTGGCCGCATTGCCTTTATTCGAGAGTATATACATCTGTTTTAGCATCACATTATAGCCAATCAGAGATCTTTATAACTCAGAATGCTGGTAAAGCCTACCTTACGAGTGAAACGATGTATGCGCCTATATGCGACGAAGTGACAAGTGTCTATATGGTTGTACGATGACACCACCATATGGAAAGTGACCAATGGGCATGCAGATGTGTACTATACTGGATTCAAGGGAATAGTAGCTCGCCACGTGCTCCCATCTTCTTGCTCGCGCCTGGGTGTCGATCCACAATCTTTACATAGACGGTACGACGTTTTGTTGCGGTTAGGGGACCTGCCACCAGTACCAATCCATCCGCCTCGATCTGTAGATGTGTAGATGTGTAGATGTGTTTTGCACTGCGAGTTGCTCGCTAACGCCAACTTTTGAGCCCACAGCGCCGTCTCGAAGGTACACAAGCGCCGCTCGGACGCCGCTCGGATGCTATATATATGATCTCGGCGATAGATATCTATCGCCAGGGTTTTCGGGCGCATTTCCGCCCCTTAGTTTAGGCATCGCGGGTCCACTTTTCCCTCTATCGAAGGGTCCAGAAAACCCAAACTTAATATTCGGTACCTCTGGAAATGAACTTTGGGCGTTTCCGCGCCCTGGTCCGATGCAAGCATACACACATTTCGGCCTGTAGCGAAGCCAAAAGTCGTTGTTTTCAAAAAAAAAAAAAAAAGACACACATCAGTGATTTGTATGTAGCATGCGTGTAGCAGTCTACTGTGTATAAAAAGGACATTTGTGCATGGCCATTTATCGATAGCCATATCTCACCACATCGTGCTCTGGTGGACCTGAAATTTTGCAAGGGTGCACTTTTGGCCGCATTGCCTTTATTCGAGAGTATATACATCTGTTTTAGCATCACATTATAGCCAATCAGAGATCTTTATAACTCAGAATGCTGGTAAAGCCTACCTTACGAGTGAAACGATGTATGCGCCTATATGCGACGAAGTGACAAGTGTCTATATGGTTGTACGATGACACCACCATATGGAAAGTGACCAATGGGCATGCAGATGTGTACTATACTGGATTCAAGGGAATAGTAGCTCGCCACGTGCTCCCATCTTCTTGCTCGCGCCTGGGTGTCGATCCACAATCTTTACATAGACGGTACGACGTTTTGTTGCGGTTAGGGGACCTGCCACCAGTACCAATCCATCCGCCTCGATCTGTAGATGTGTAGATGTGTAGATGTGTTTTGCACTGCGAGTTGCTCGCTAACGCCAACTTTTGAGCCCACAGCGCCGTCTCGAAGGTACACAAGCGCCGCTCGCTCGGACGCCGCTCCGCTCGGATGCTATATATATGATCTCGGCGATAGATATCTATCGCCAGGGTTTTCGGGCGCATTTCCGCCCCTTAGTTTAGGCATCGCGGGTCCACTTTTCCCTCTATCGAAGGGTCCAGAAAACCCAAACTTAATATTCGGTACCTCTGGAAATGAACTTTGGGCGTTTCCGCGCCCTGGTCCGATGCAAGCATACACACATTTCGGCCTGTAGCGAAGCCAAAAGTCGTTGTTTTCAAAAAAAAAAAAAAAAAGACACACATCAGTGATTTGTATGTAGCATGCGTGTAGCAGTCTACTGTGTATAAAAAGGACATTTGTGCATGGCCATTTATCGATAGCCATATCTCACCACATCGTGCTCTGGTGGACCTGAAATTTTGCAAGGGTGCACTTTTGGCCGCATTGCCTTTATTCGAGAGTATATACATCTGTTTTAGCATCACATTATAGCCAATCAGAGATCTTTATAACTCAGAATGCTGGTAAAGCCTACCTTACGAGTGAAACGATGTATGCGCCTATATGCGACGAAGTGACAAGTGTCTATATGGTTGTACGATGACACCACCATATGGAAAGTGACCAATGGGCATGCAGATGTGTACTATACTGGATTCAAGGGAATAGTAGCTCGCCACGTGCTCCCATCTTCTTGCTCGCGCCTGGGTGTCGATCCACAATCTTTACATAGACGGTACGACGTTTTGTTGCGGTTAGGGGACCTGCCACCAGTACCAATCCATCCGCCTCGATCTGTAGATGTGTAGATGTGTAGATGTGTTTTGCACTGCGAGTTGCTCGCTAACGCCAACTTTTGAGCCCACAGCGCCGTCTCGAAGGTACACAAGCGCCGCTCGGACGCCGCTCCGCTCGGATGCTATATATATGATCTCGGCGATAGATATCTATCGCCAGGGTTTTCGGGCGCATTTCCGCCCCTTAGTTTAGGCATCGCGGGTCCACTTTTCCCTCTATCGAAGGGTCCAGAAAACCCAAACTTAATATTCGGTACCTCTGGAAATGAACTTTGGGCGTTTCCGCGCCCTGGTCCGATGCAAGCATACACACATTTCGGCCTGTAGCGAAGCCAAAAGTCGTTGTTTTCAAAAAAAAAAAAAAAAAGACACACATCAGTGATTTGTATGTAGCATGCGTGTAGCAGTCTAATGTGTATAAAAAGGACATTTGTGCATGGCCATTTATCGATAGCCATATCTCACCACATCGTGCTCTGGTGGACCTGAAATTTTGCAAGGGTGCACTTTTGGCCGCATTACCTTTATTCGAGAGTATATACATCTGTTTTAGCATCACATTATAGCCAATCAGAGATCTTTATAACTCAGAATGCTGGTAAAGCCTACCTTACGAGTGAAACGATGTATGCGCCTATATGCGACGAAGTGACAAGTGTCTATATGGTTGTACGATGACACCACCATATGGAAAGTGACCAATGGGCATGCAGATGTGTACTATACTGGATTCAAGGGAATAGTAGCTCGCCACGTGCTCCCATCTTCTTGCTCGCGCCTGGGTGTCGATCCACAATCTTTACATAGACGGTACGACGTTTTGTTGCGGTTAGGGGACCTGCCACCAGTACCAATCCATCCGCCTCTGTAGATGTGTAGATGTGTAGATGTGTTTTGCACTGCGAGTTGCTCGCTAACGCCAACTTTTGAGCCCACAGCGCCGTCTCGAAGGTACACAAGCGCCGCTCGGACGCCGCTCGGATGCTATATATATGATCTCGGCGATAGATATCTATCGCCAGGGTTTTCGGGCGCATTTCCGCCCCTTAGTTTAGGCATCGCGGGTCCACTTTTCCCTCTATCGAAGGGTCCAGAAAACCCAAACTTAATATTCGGTACCTCTGGAAATGAACTTTGGGCGTTTCCGCGCCCTGGTCCGATGCAAGCATACACACATTTCGGCCTGTAGCGAAGCCAAAAGTCGTTGTTTTCAAAAAAAAAAAAAAAAGACACACATCAGTGATTTGTATGTAGCATGCGTGTAGCAGTCTACTGTGTATAAAAAGGACATTTGTGCATGGCCATTTATCGATAGCCATATCTCACCACATCGTGCTCTGGTGGACCTGAAATTTTGCAAGGGTGCACTTTTGGCCGCATTGCCTTTATTCGAGAGTATATACATCTGTTTTAGCATCACATTATAGCCAATCAGAGATCTTTATAACTCAGAATGCTGGTAAAGCCTACCTTACGAGTGAAACGATGTATGCGCCTATATGCGACGAAGTGACAAGTGTCTATATGGTTGTACGATGACACCACCATATGGAAAGTGACCAATGGGCATGCAGATGTGTACTAACTGGATTCAAGGGAATAGTAGCTCGCCACGTGCTCCCATCTTCTTGCTCGCGCCTGGGTGTCGATCCACAATCTTTACATAGACGGTACGACGGTTTGTTGCGGTTAGGGGACCTGCCACCAGTACCAATCGATCCGCCTCGATCTGTAGATGTGTTTTGCACTGCGAGTTGCTCGCTAACGCCAACTTTTGAGCCCACAGCGCCGTCTCGAAGGTACACAAGCGCCGCTCGCTCGGACGCCGCTCGGATGCTATATATATGATCTCGGCGATAGATATCTATCGCCAGGGTTTTCGGGCGCATTTCCGCCCCTTAGTTTAGGCATCGCGGGTCCACTTTTCCCTCTATCGAAGGGTCCAGAAAACCCAAACTTAATATTCGGTACCTCTGGAAATGAACTTTGGGCGTTTCCGCGCCCTGGTCCGATGCAAGCATACACACATTTCGGCCTGTAGCGAAGCCAAAAGTCGTTGTTTTCAAAAAAAAAAAAAAAAAGACACACATCAGTGATTTGTATGTAGCATGCGTGTAGCAGTCTACTGTGTATAAAAAGGACATTTGTGCATGGCCATTTATCGATAGCCATATCTCACCACATCGTGCTCTGGTGGACCTGAAATTTTGCAAGGGTGCACTTTTGGCCGCATTACCTTTATTCGAGAGTATATACATCTGTTTTAGCATCACATTATAGCCAATCAGAGATCTTTATAACTCAGAATGCTGGTAAAGCCTACCTTACGAGTGAAACGATGTATGCGCCTATATGCGACGAAGTGACAAGTGTCTATATGGTTGTACGATGACACCACCATATGGAAAGTGACCAATGGGCATGCAGATGTGTACTATACTGGATTCAAGGGAATAGTAGCTCGCCACGTGCTCCCATCTTCTTGCTCGCGCCTGGGTGTCGATCCACAATCTTTACATAGACGGTACGACGGTTTGTTGCGGTTAGGGGACCTGCCACCAGTACCAATCCATCCGCCTCGATCTGTAGATGTGTTTTGCACTGCGAGTTGCTCGCTAACGCCAACTTTTGAGCCCACAGCGCCGTCTCGAAGGTACACAAGCGCCGCTCGGACGCCGCTCGGATGCTATATATATGATCTCGGCGATAGATATCTATCGCCAGGGTTTTCGGGCGCATTTCCGCCCCTTAGTTTAGGCATCGCGGGTCCACTTTTCCCTCTATCGAAGGGTCCAGAAAACCCAAACTTAATATTCGGTACCTCTGGAAATGAACTTTGGGCGTTTCCGCGCCCTGGTCCGATGCAAGCATACACACATTTCGGCCTGTAGCGAAGCCAAAAGTCGTTGTTTTCAAAAAAAAAAAAAAAAGACACACATCAGTGATTTGTATGTAGCATGCGTGTAGCAGTCTACTGTGTATAAAAAGGACATTTGTGCATGGCCATTTATCGATAGCCATATCTCACCACATCGTGCTCTGGTGGACCTGAAATTTTGCAAGGGTGCACTTTTGGCCGCATTACCTTTATTCGAGAGTATATACATCTGTTTTAGCATCACATTATAGCCAATCAGAGATCTTTATAACTCAGAATGCTGGTAAAGCCTACCTTACGAGTGAAACGATGTATGCGCCTATATGCGACGAAGTGACAAGTGTCTATATGGTTGTACGATGACACCACCATATGGAAAGTGACCAATGGGCATGCAGATGTGTACTATACTGGATTCAAGGGAATAGTAGCTCGCCACGTGCTCCCATCTTCTTGCTCGCGCCTGGGTGTCGATCCACAATCTTTACATAGACGGTACGACGGTTTGTTGCGGTTAGGGGACCTGCCACCAGTACCAATCGATCCGCCTCGATCTGTAGATGTGTTTTGCACTGCGAGTTGCTCGCTAACGCCAACTTTTGAGCCCACAGCGCCGTCTCGAAGGTACACAAGCGCCGCTCGGACGCCGCTCGGATGCTATATATATGATCTCGGCGATAGATATCTATCGCCAGGGTTTTCGGGCGCATTTCCGCCCCTTAGTTTAGGCATCGCGGGTCCACTTTTCCCTCTATCGAAGGGTCCAGAAAACCCAAACTTAATATTCGGTACCTCTGGAAATGAACTTTGGGCGTTTCCGCGCCCTGGTCCGATGCAAGCATACACACATTTCGGCCTGTAGCGAAGCCAAAAGTCGTTGTTTTCAAAAAAAAAAAAAAAAGACACACATCAGTGATTTGTATGTAGCATGCGTGTAGCAGTCTACTGTGTATAAAAAGGACATTTGTGCATGGCCATTTATCGATAGCCATATCTCACCACATCGTGCTCTGGTGGACCTGAAATTTTGCAAGGGTGCACTTTTGGCCGCATTGCCTTTATTCGAGAGTATATACATCTGTTTTAGCATCACATTATAGCCAATCAGAGATCTTTATAACTCAGAATGCTGGTAAAGCCTACCTTACGAGTGAAACGATGTATGCGCCTATATGCGACGAAGTGACAAGTGTCTATATGGTTGTACGATGACACCACCATATGGAAAGTGACCAATGGGCATGCAGATGTGTACTATACTGGATTCAAGGGAATAGTAGCTCGCCACGTGCTCCCATCTTCTTGCTCGCGCCTGGGTGTCGATCCACAATCTTTACATAGACGGTACGACGGTTTGTTGCGGTTAGGGGACCTGCCACCAGTACCAATCGATCCGCCTCGATCTGTAGATGTGTTTTGCACTGCGAGTTGCTCGCTAACGCCAACTTTTGAGCCCACAGCGCCGTCTCGAAGGTACACAAGCGCCGCTCGGACGCCGCTCGGATGCTATATATATGATCTCGGCGATAGATATCTATCGCCAGGGTTTTCGGGCGCATTTCCGCCCCTTAGTTTAGGCATCGCGGGTCCACTTTTCCCTCTATCGAAGGGTCCAGAAAACCCAAACTTAATATTCGGTACCTCTGGAAATGAACTTTGGGCGTTTCCGCGCCCTGGTCCGATGCAAGCATACACACATTTCGGCCTGTAGCGAAGCCAAAAGTCGTTGTTTTCAAAAAAAAAAAAAAAAAGACACACATCAGTGATTTGTATGTAGCATGCGTGTAGCAGTCTACTGTGTATAAAAAGGACATTTGTGCATGGCCATTTATCGATAGCCATATCTCACCACATCGTGCTCTGGTGGACCTGAAATTTTGCAAGGGTGCACTTTTGGCCGCATTACCTTTATTCGAGAGTATATACATCTGTTTTAGCATCACATTATAGCCAATCAGAGATCTTTATAACTCAGAATGCTGGTAAAGCCTACCTTACGAGTGAAACGATGTATGCGCCTATATGCGACGAAGTGACAAGTGTCTATATGGTTGTACGATGACACCACCATATGGAAAGTGACCAATGGGCATGCAGATGTGTACTATACTGGATTCAAGGGAATAGTAGCTCGCCACGTGCTCCCATCTTCTTGCTCGCGCCTGGGTGTCGATCCACAATCTTTACATAGACGGTACGACGGTTTGTTGCGGTTAGGGGACCTGCCACCAGTACCAATCCATCCGCCTCGATCTGTAGATGTGTTTTGCACTGCGAGTTGCTCGCTAACGCCAACTTTTGAGCCCACAGCGCCGTCTCGAAGGTACACAAGCGCCGCTCGGACGCTCCGCTCGGATGCTATATATATGATCTCGGCGATAGATATCTATCGCCAGGGTTTTCGGGCGCATTTCCGCCCCTTAGTTTAGGCATCGCGGGTCCACTTTTCCCTCTATCGAAGGGTCCAGAAAACCCAAACTTAATATTCGGTACCTCTGGAAATGAACTTTGGGCGTTTCCGCGCCCTGGTCCGATGCAAGCATACACACATTTCGGCCTGTAGCGAAGCCAAAAGTCGTTGTTTTCAAAAAAAAAAAAAAAAGACACACATCAGTGATTTGTATGTAGCATGCGTGTAGCAGTCTACTGTGTATAAAAAGGACATTTGTGCATGGCCATGTATCGATAGCCATATCTCACCACATCGTGCTCTGGTGGACCTGAAATTTTGCAAGGGTGCACTTTTGGCCGCATTACCTTTATTCGAGAGTATATACATCTGTTTTAGCATCACATTATAGCCAATCAGAGATCTTTATAACTCAGAATGCTGGTAAAGCCTACCTTACGAGTGAAACGATGTATGCGCCTATATGCGACGAAGTGACAAGTGTCTATATGGTTGTACGATGACACCACCATATGGAAAGTGACCAATGGGCATGCAGATGTGTACTATACTGGATTCAAGGGAATAGTAGCTCGCCACGTGCTCCCATCTTCTTGCTCGCGCCTGGGTGTCGATCCACAATCTTTACATAGACGGTACGACGGTTTGTTGCGGTTAGGGGACCTGCCACCAGTACCAATCGATCCGCCTCGATCTGTAGATGTGTTTTGCACTGCGAGTTGCTCGCTAACGCCAACTTTTGAGCCCACAGCGCCGTCTCGAAGGTACACAAGCGCGCCGCTCCGCTCGGATGCTATATATATGATCTCGGCGATAGATATCTATCGCCAGGGTTTTCGGGCGCATTTCCGCCCCTTAGTTTAGGCATCGCGGGTCCACTTTTCCCTCTATCGAAGGGTCCAGAAAACCCAAACTTAATATTCGGTACCTCTGGAAATGAACTTTGGGCGTTTCCGCGCCCTGGTCCGATGCAAGCATACACACATTTCGGCCTGTAGCGAAGCCAAAAGTCGTTGTTTTCAAAAAAAAAAAAAAAAGACACACATCAGTGATTTGTATGTAGCATGCGTGTAGCAGTCTACTGTGTATAAAAAGGACATTTGTGCATGGCCATGTATCGATAGCCATATCTCACCACATCGTGCTCTGGTGGACCTGAAATTTTGCAAGGGTGCACTTTTGGCCGCATTACCTTTATTCGAGAGTATATACATCTGTTTTAGCATCACATTATAGCCAATCAGAGATCTTTATAACTCAGAATGCTGGTAAAGCCTACCTTACGAGTGAAACGATGTATGCGCCTATATGCGACGAAGTGACAAGTGTCTATATGGTTGTACGATGACACCACCATATGGAAAGTGACCAATGGGCATGCAGATGTGTACTATACTGGATTCAAGGGAATAGTAGCTCGCCACGTGCTCCCATCTTCTTGCTCGCGCCTGGGTGTCGATCCACAATCTTTACATAGACGGTACGACGGTTTGTTGCGGTTAGGGGACCTGCCACCAGTACCAATCGATCCGCCTCGATCTGTAGATGTGTTTTGCACTGCGAGTTGCTCGCTAACGCCAACTTTTGAGCCCACAGCGCCGTCTCGAAGGTACACAAGCGCCGCTCGGACGCCGCTCGGATGCTATATATATGATCTCGGCGATAGATATCTATCGCCAGGGTTTTCGGGCGCATTTCCGCCCCTTAGTTTAGGCATCGCGGGTCCACTTTTCCCTCTATCGAAGGGTCCAGAAAACCCAAACTTAATATTCGGTACCTCTGGAAATGAACTTTGGGCGTTTCCGCGCCCTGGTCCGATGCAAGCATACACACATTTCGGCCTGTAGCGAAGCCAAAAGTCGTTGTTTTCAAAAAAAAAAAAAAAAAAGACACACATCAGTGATTTGTATGTAGCATGCGTGTAGCAGTCTACTGTGTATAAAAAGGACATTTGTGCATGGCCATGTATCGATAGCCATATCTCACCACATCGTGCTCTGGTGGACCTGAAATTTTGCAAGGGTGCACTTTTGGCCGCATTACCTTTATTCGAGAGTATATACATCTGTTTTAGCATCACATTATAGCCAATCAGAGATCTTTATAACTCAGAATGCTGGTAAAGCCTACCTTACGAGTGAAACGATGTATGCGCCTATATGCGACGAAGTGACAAGTGTCTATATGGTTGTACGATGACACCACCATATGGAAAGTGACCAATGGGCATGCAGATGTGTACTATACTGGATTCAAGGGAATAGTAGCTCGCCACGTGCTCCCATCTTCTTGCTCGCGCCTGGGTGTCGATCCACAATCTTTACATAGACGGTACGACGGTTTGTTGCGGTTAGGGGACCTGCCACCAGTACCAATCGATCCGCCTCGATCTGTAGATGTGTTTTGCACTGCGAGTTGCTCGCTAACGCCAACTTTTGAGCCCACAGCGCCGTCTCGAAGGTACACAAGCGCCGCTCGGACGCCGCTCGGATGCTATATATATGATCTCGGCGATAGATATCTATCGCCAGGGTTTTCGGGCGCATTTCCGCCCCTTAGTTTAGGCATCGCGGGTCCACTTTTCCCTCTATCGAAGGGTCCAGAAAACCCAAACTTAATATTCGGTACCTCTGGAAATGAACTTTGGGCGTTTCCGCGCCCTGGTCCGATGCAAGCATACACACATTTCGGCCTGTAGCGAAGCCAAAAGTCGTTGTTTTCAAAAAAAAAAAAAAAAAGACACACATCAGTGATTTGTATGTAGCATGCGTGTAGCAGTCTACTGTGTATAAAAAGGACATTTGTGCATGGCCATGTATCGATAGCCATATCTCACCACATCGTGCTCTGGTGGACCTGAAATTTTGCAAGGGTGCACTTTTGGCCGCATTACCTTTATTCGAGAGTATATACATCTGTTTTAGCATCACATTATAGCCAATCAGAGATCTTTATAACTCAGAATGCTGGTAAAGCCTACCTTACGAGTGAAACGATGTATGCGCCTATATGCGACGAAGTGACAAGTGTCTATATGGTTGTACGATGACACCACCATATGGAAAGTGACCAATGGGCATGCAGATGTGTACTATACTGGATTCAAGGGAATAGTAGCTCGCCACGTGCTCCCATCTTCTTGCTCGCGCCTGGGTGTCGATCCACAATCTTTACATAGACGGTACGACGGTTTGTTGCGGTTAGGGGACCTGCCACCAGTACCAATCGATCCGCCTCGATCTGTAGATGTGTTTTGCACTGCGAGTTGCTCGCTAACGCCAACTTTTGAGCCCACAGCGCCGTCTCGAAGGTACACAAGCGCCGCTCGGACGCCACTCCGCTCGGATGCTATATATATGATCTCGGCGATAGATATCTATCGCCAGGGTTTTCGGGCGCATTTCCGCCCCTTAGTTTAGGCATCGCGGGTCCACTTTTCCCTCTATCGAAGGGTCCAGAAAACCCAAACTTAATATTCGGTACCTCTGGAAATGAACTTTGGGCGTTTCCGCGCCCTGGTCCGATGCAAGCATACACACATTTCGGCCTGTAGCGAAGCCAAAAGTCGTTGTTTTCAAAAAAAAAAAAAAAAAGACACACATCAGTGATTTGTATGTAGCATGCGTGTAGCAGTCTACTGTGTATAAAAAGGACATTTGTGCATGGCCATGTATCGATAGCCATATCTCACCACATCGTGCTCTGGTGGACCTGAAATTTTGCAAGGGTGCACTTTTGGCCGCATTACCTTTATTCGAGAGTATATACATCTGTTTTAGCATCACATTATAGCCAATCAGAGATCTTTATAACTCAGAATGCTGGTAAAGCCTACCTTACGAGTGAAACGATGTATGCGCCTATATGCGACGAAGTGACAAGTGTCTATATGGTTGTACGATGACACCACCATATGGAAAGTGACCAATGGGCATGCAGATGTGTACTATACTGGATTCAAGGGAATAGTAGCTCGCCACGTGCTCCCATCTTCTTGCTCGCGCCTGGGTGTCGATCCACAATCTTTACATAGACGGTACGACGGTTTGTTGCGGTTAGGGGACCTGCCACCAGTACCAATCGATCCGCCTCGATCTGTAGATGTGTTTTGCACTGCGAGTTGCTCGCTAACGCCAACTTTTGAGCCCACAGCGCCGTCTCGAAGGTACACAAGCGCCGCTCGGACGCTCCGCTCGGATGCTATATATATGATCTCGGCGATAGATATCTATCGCCAGGGTTTTCGGGCGCATTTCCGCCCCTTAGTTTAGGCATCGCGGGTCCACTTTTCCCTCTATCGAAGGGTCCAGAAAACCCAAACTTAATATTCGGTACCTCTGGAAATGAACTTTGGGCGTTTCCGCGCCCTGGTCCGATGCAAGCATACACACATTTCGGCCTGTAGCGAAGCCAAAAGTCGTTGTTTTCAAAAAAAAAAAAAAAAGACACACATCAGTGATTTGTATGTAGCATGCGTGTAGCAGTCTACTGTGTATAAAAAGGACATTTGTGCATGGCCATGTATCGATAGCCATATCTCACCACATCGTGCTCTGGTGGACCTGAAATTTTGCAAGGGTGCACTTTTGGCCGCATTACCTTTATTCGAGAGTATATACATCTGTTTTAGCATCACATTATAGCCAATCAGAGATCTTTATAACTCAGAATGCTGGTAAAGCCTACCTTACGAGTGAAACGATGTATGCGCCTATATGCGACGAAGTGACAAGTGTCTATATGGTTGTACGATGACACCACCATATGGAAAGTGACCAATGGGCATGCAGATGTGTACTATACTGGATTCAAGGGAATAGTAGCTCGCCACGTGCTCCCATCTTCTTGCTCGCGCCTGGGTGTCGATCCACAATCTTTACATAGACGGTACGACGGTTTGTTGCGGTTAGGGGACCTGCCACCAGTACCAATCGATCCGCCTCGATCTGTAGATGTGTTTTGCACTGCGAGTTGCTCGCTAACGCCAACTTTTGAGCCCACAGCGCCGTCTCGAAGGTACACAAGCGCCGCTCGGACGCCGCTCGGATGCTATATATATGATCTCGGCGATAGATATCTATCGCCAGGGTTTTCGGGCGCATTTCCGCCCCTTAGTTTAGGCATCGCGGGTCCACTTTTCCCTCTATCGAAGGGTCCAGAAAACCCAAACTTAATATTCGGTACCTCTGGAAATGAACTTTGGGCGTTTCCGCGCCCTGGTCCGATGCAAGCATACACACATTTCGGCCTGTAGCGAAGCCAAAAGTCGTTGTTTTCAAAAAAAAAAAAAAAAAGACACACATCAGTGATTTGTATGTAGCATGCGTGTAGCAGTCTACTGTGTATAAAAAGGACATTTGTGCATGGCCATGTATCGATAGCCATATCTCACCACATCGTGCTCTGGTGGACCTGAAATTTTGCAAGGGTGCACTTTTGGCCGCATTACCTTTATTCGAGAGTATATACATCTGTTTTAGCATCACATTATAGCCAATCAGAGATCTTTATAACTCAGAATGCTGGTAAAGCCTACCTTACGAGTGAAACGATGTATGCGCCTATATGCGACGAAGTGACAAGTGTCTATATGGTTGTACGATGACACCACCATATGGAAAGTGACCAATGGGCATGCAGATGTGTACTATACTGGATTCAAGGGAATAGTAGCTCGCCACGTGCTCCCATCTTCTTGCTCGCGCCTGGGTGTCGATCCACAATCTTTACATAGACGGTACGACGGTTTGTTGCGGTTAGGGGACCTGCCACCAGTACCAATCGATCCGCCTCGATCTGTAGATGTGTTTTGCACTGCGAGTTGCTCGCTAACGCCAACTTTTGAGCCCACAGCGCCGTCTCGAAGGTACACAAGCGCCGCTCGGACGCCGCTCGGATGCTATATATATGATCTCGGCGATAGATATCTATCGCCAGGGTTTTCGGGCGCATTTCCGCCCCTTAGTTTAGGCATCGCGGGTCCACTTTTCCCTCTATCGAAGGGTCCAGAAAACCCAAACTTAATATTCGGTACCTCTGGAAATGAACTTTGGGCGTTTCCGCGCCCTGGTCCGATGCAAGCATACACACATTTCGGCCTGTAGCGAAGCCAAAAGTCGTTGTTTTCAAAAAAAAGAAAAAAAAGACACACATCAGTGATTTGTATGTAGCATGCGTGTAGCAGTCTACTGTGTATAAAAAGGACATTTGTGCATGGCCATGTATCGATAGCCATATCTCACCACATCGTGCTCTGGTGGACCTGAAATTTTGCAAGGGTGCACTTTTGGCCGCATTACCTTTATTCGAGAGTATATACATCTGTTTTAGCATCACATTATAGCCAATCAGAGATCTTTATAACTCAGAATGCTGGTAAAGCCTACCTTACGAGTGAAACGATGTATGCGCCTATATGCGACGAAGTGACAAGTGTCTATATGGTTGTACGATGACACCACCATATGGAAAGTGACCAATGGGCATGCAGATGTGTACTATACTGGATTCAAGGGAATAGTAGCTCGCCACGTGCTCCCATCTTCTTGCTCGCGCCTGGGTGTCGATCCACAATCTTTACATAGACGGTACGACGTTTTGTTGCGGTTAGGGGACCTGCCACCAGTACCAATCGATCCGCCTCGATCTGTAGATGTGTAGATGTGTAGATGTGTTTTGCACTGCGAGTTGCTCGCTAACGCCAACTTTTGAGCCCACAGCGCCGTCTCGAAGGTACACAAGCGCCGCTCGGACGCCGCTCGGATGCTATATATATGATCTCGGCGATAGATATCTATCGCCAGGGTTTTCGGGCGCATTTCCGCCCCTTAGTTTAGGCATCGCGGGTCCACTTTTCCCTCTATCGAAGGGTCCAGAAAACCCAAACTTAATATTCGGTACCTCTGGAAATGAACTTTGGGCGTTTCCGCGCCCTGGTCCGATGCAAGCATACACACATTTCGGCCTGTAGCGAAGCCAAAAGTCGTTGTTTTCAAAAAAAAAAAAAAAAAGACACACATCAGTGATTTGTATGTAGCATGCGTGTAGCAGTCTACTGTGTATAAAAAGGACATTTGTGCATGGCCATGTATCGATAGCCATATCTCACCACATCGTGCTCTGGTGGACCTGAAATTTTGCAAGGATGCACTTTTGGCCGCATTACCTTTATTCGAGAGTATATACATCTGTTTTAGCATCACATTATAGCCAATCAGAGATCTTTAAAACTCAGAATGCTGGTAAAGCCTACCTTACGAGTGAAACGATGTATGCGCCTATATGCGACGAAGTGACAAGTGTCTATATGGTTGTACCATGACACCAAGTTAAATGATAAATGGATGTATACATGAAAGTAGGAAATAGTTTAACTAACGAGGGAGTAAAGAAATGATGGAATGGATCAGCGAAAAATGGGAAATAGCGTAGAAACGAGGGAGTAAATGAATGTTATATATGAATGCGGATAGGAAAAAAGAAATATAGAAGTGATGGTAAGAAGGAAACCGGAAGTACGGGAGTAATTGAATGCGGGAAAAACGAAGTAAGGGTGGGAAGAAATGAAGAAGTGAGAGCGTAAAAGAAAGATAAGAGTAAATAGGTGAACAGGCAGAAGAGGTGAAAGAATAAGGAAGTGGAAAGGATTATGGCAGAATTTGAGAGGAGTAAGAAAGTGTAAAGAATAGTAGAGTAATTGGAGAGTGTAAAGTTTAGGATGATCGGGATGCAGAAGTATAGTGTGTGTGATGTAAGTAATGTAAAGTAGGATGTAGAAAAAAAAGAGTAAGTAAAAGAATTATGAAGATAGTGGATAAAACGAAATGGCGTGTTAGAAGTAAATTGTAGGAAATAAAGTGCAGGAAAACAGAGTATAAAAAGTAGAGCGTAAAAAATAGAGAGTAAGAAGTAATGTGTAGAAAGTAAATTGTTGGAAAGTAGAGAGTAAAGCGTTGGAGAGTTGAGCGTGGTAAAGTAGTATGTAGTGTGTAGTGCGCAGTGTGTAGTGCGCAGTGTGTAGTGTGTAGTGTGTAGTGTGTAGTGTGTAGTGTGTAGTGTGTAGTGTGTAGTGTGTAGTGTGTAGTGTGTAGTGTGTTTAGGGTATTTAGGTTTAGGGTTTAGGGTTTAGGGTTTAGGGTTTAGGGTTTAGGGTTTAGGGTTTAGGGTTTAGGGTTTAGGGTTTAGGGTTTAGGGTTTAGGGTTTAGGGTTTAGGGTTTAGGGTTTAGGGTTTAGGGTTTTAGGGTTTAGGGTTTAGGGTTTAGGGTTTAGGGTTTAGGGTTTAGGGTTTAGGGTTTAGGGTTTAGGGTTTAGGGTTTAGGGTTTAGGGTTTAGGGTTTAGGGTTTAGGGTTTAGGGTTTAGGGTTTAGGGTTTAGGGTTTAGGG